>VZRN01005839.1:1008553-1210291 GCA_013397935.1 Dasyornis broadbenti | reverse complement strand
TTTTTTTTTTTTTTTTGTTAGCGAAACACTGTAGTTTCAGGGATTTGATGCTTATAATATTTAAAATTCTTACTCCACTAGCTTGGACTTGATGAGGAGCAAACTGACTGGTACTAACTTCACTGCCAAGCTCTTGTGGCACACTTGAGTCTGAAGCTATAAGAGCAGAGTTCAAATAACATGCAGGTTTGTGTAGGGATTTGTAGTGCAGATGTTCATAAATCCTTTGAGTGCTCAGATGATCATAATTTATTTCCGAGTCACTTTGTTTCATGGTGAAATAAAGAGCTGAGTGAGGTGAATAGAGGAGGGAAAATGTTAAGCATCCTTTTATTGCTGTAGGCTTTGAGACCTAGAATAATACGCAGATTTCTATAGATGTCTAATGCTTGTAACATGTGATGCACTGAAGTAAAATTTGGATGTATATTAACTTAATTTATCCCTCCCTCATCAGATATGCCTCTTAGTAGTTCATTTAGAGTCAGCTGAAGAGTATTAATGATCTATCTTAATATCTGCTACTTAGATGTTCTGTCCTTGAAGAACTGTCAGTGTTTTCCAGCTCTGGAAGAAGCTGGCTTCATTCTGTAGAACTGAAATCCATCTCTAGGGCTGCAGAAAATTTATTCCTGTCAATCTTCTGTCTATGTGTGTCTCAGAAGATTGAATGGGGGCAGACTATTGATACGAAGAATGAAATGAATCATTTCAAACATCCAGTAGTTAGCAAAGAACAAAGAATAAATTTATAGCAAGACTTTCCTCCATTCTTGATCCTTTTCATCTCTTTAAAAACTCTTCTTACAATTGCCTACAGTTTGCTGGCAAAGTCACTTCAGAGAAGAGTTGATAGATAACTAGGTTTCCTAATCTTTTAATTTGTTGTCTCAGCTTGGCTTTTGCAAAGAAAAAAGAAAATCTCGATGTAATTAGTAACCGAGAATTCTTAGCATACTTAATAAGCTAATGATTTTAAAAAAACGTTATTCCTGAGGGAATAGTTTGCATATATGTAGCTGTAGTTGTCTAGTAACTGTGGTTGTTTAGTTGTCCTTCTGCCTATTTTGACTAACAAGACAATATAAATTCTGGTTTTGGTTTTGCATAAATTTGATGGTGTTTCAGTCATGTGGCAGTTATGGTTCCTCCATGCTGAAGTCCATAGCATTGCCAATACTGTAGCTCATAAGCATCCTGTGCTGGAAATCTTCACTGGCAATTTATTTTGGGAAGCCAGTTGAAATAGTGTGATTGACTTCAGAAGGACTGTCGTGGGTTTTTTTATGTAGAAAGACTTATTTTCACTGGGGGATTATCTTGGAAACTCTGTTTTCTACAGTCTTTCTCTTTTACCTTCCTCATCCTCAGAAAAACAACCACCAAACCTCAACTTGCTCTTTTCTTTCACATCTGTATTGACTTAAAACCAATACTTCTCTGCTGAAGACTTAATAATTTTCACAGCTTTACAAACAAGCAAAACCTTTTCTTGTTTTACAGTTAGCACCACCGGAAAGGCAGTTTTACTAAGGAAACCTGGACTTCTAAAGTTGCTATAGTTATTTTGGTGTGCTTATATGTTTCTTTTTGACATCCAGCAAATGGACTGGAGAAGCTCATCTGATACTATCTGGTAAATTTTGAAGGCAATCAATTGATAAAACCAGTGTTAAACAGAAATGCAAACAAAAAATAAAGAAAAAAGAAAAATCACAAGGAAAATGTTTTTCTAGGAGAAATGTTGTTTTATAGACTTGATGCTATCAAACTGGTTGGGAAAAGTTTTCAGTCTTGTGCTTACATGAGGGATTCTCTCTATCTGGGTTTACTGGTCCAATAACAATAATAATAATAGACTTTGTAAATGTTAAAGGGAATATGGTAGCCCTTCACATAGCAGTGGGTAATGCTGGTCAGTTTAGAAGAGATCAATGAAGCATCTGCAAGAGCAGTTTACATACAGCAGCCACTGGCAGTGTGGCTGGAAATCTGAAGACTGCACGTGCTACCTACAGCCACATACATTTTTATTACTATGTGAAATAAGTATGTTGTGTGTGATGGTATTTTCCCAGCTTGTAACCTCTCCCCGAACATGAAGAGAATTAGGACAAAAAGTAGCAAGTTTGAAAATCTCCTGGTGTCAAGATTAATTTCAAAGCTTTTCTTTGAAAAAAATTTAGCTTTCCTAGATGTTTAACCTGCTAGAGAAACCATAGTGTTTTCTGTGAATATGGAGCCCTGTCAAACTCTTAGTGAAAGGGATTATTGGCATTTATTCAGAGCTCTTTTAACAAAATATTGCACATTAAGTCAGAAGTGGAGCTGCCTCTGCCTGCAGAATTGGTTTTAATGGAGTGGAAAATCTATCTTGCAAGAGAGGGCACTGCAGCCCTGTGTGTAATTGTTTATGTACTTGGTACATAAGTCTATCCTGATGTCTCACTTTAGAACAATAGTATGATTAATAGTTGCTTGAAAGCATTATGGAGTTTTGTCTTCAAATTTTAATATGTTGGTATAATCATGTTTTCCAAGCTATTCAGAGGTTTCTGATGTGATTCATATTTTCTCTGCACATGATTCTTAAGTTTTCAGAGGGTTAGGAACATGTGTATTTACTTGCAGGCACTGAAATAGTGAAGCACTAATGAGAAGAATGGGCACATGCTTGAAGATTTTTTTTTGTAAGTTTTCATATGTGTCCTCCACCTAAAAGTAGTTTGTCGGTTGCCATAAATAAATAAAGGAATCAGTAAGATGGTTGTCTGTTTATTCTGGGTTGTCCTTAAATCCATTAGTACCTTTCTTCTTTCTTCCTTTCCCTGTAGTGGTCTTCAGCTTTTTAAAAAGGGCATGACTTAATTTCTTTGTTTTTAAAATATACCTGACTCTTTCTCTCACATTTGAAGGAAGATGATTGGAATACATTTGGGAATTTGTTCTTCAGGCTCCACAAAGCCCAAATTTCATGTCTTAACTTCTGATAAAGCATCTGATGAAATATTTTCTGACATTCAGATCCAAATGCTCAACAACACTCAAAGAGAGTCTTTTTGGGGAACTTTGCTAGCACATGCCAGCATCGCTGCGAAAAAATTCAGCTGGAATCTCAATACATAGTAACTTTTCATTCTTCCATGTCTTCTTAAACTGAAAAAACCCCACATTGTCCAAGCTTGTTAGAGCAGATCTTCAGTTTGTGTGGTCTTTGAACTGGCTGAAGCAGAGCTCTGCTTTCTGAGAGGTTGGTTCAATGTCTTACCAGGGGTTACTCTTCAGCCAGGATGGTCCTTCCCTACATCATTAGCAAAATACTTCTCTTTAGTAGTAGTAGACTGGAACTGAAGGGAGTAGGCAGACAAAGTTAGAGAAGTTCATCCTCATTCTCTCTGCACTGTTGTTACTGTTTTACAGATGGGTGATTTTCCCTCTTTGTTTTGCAAAGATTTAGCATAAAATAATGAAAAATGAATGTGGAGTTGCATAGTATTATCTCATACAATGGAACCTGGTGGGGGAGCATGTGTAGAAAGGGCTGGTGGTCTGGGTTTTGGGGAGGGGCAGCTGGGTAATAAAATTCAGTGACTTCCTTACTTGCATCCCTAGCTATAGACATACATATGGTACCACCAATTTCAATCGGATTATCAGCAAGATGTAAATTGGGTACACGTGTGTGCACTTTTGTGCTATCAGTGGTGTTGGGAATAAGATTTCCTCTGTCTGTTTTGGTTAGAAATTATGAAAATTCTGTTCTTCCAATGCAACCGAAACTATGACATTTATTGTAAAAAAAACTCCATTGTCTTGTTATTTCAGGAACATTTCTTAACTTTTTTTAAGTCACCATGCAGAATGAAGAATAAAGTGTTGCTAATTGCACATGAGTGTTGTTGTACTCTATTACAATGCCTTTTTTATTTCTTTAAACTAAAAGTTATGATAATATCTCAGTAGTGTTTTTTTAAATAATGGAATTTCTGGAAGAGTGATGTTTTTGCTTCTTTGAGTTCTCTTTAGGAAGTAATGGCAATAAAAATGTGTTCCTTGTCCCCAGAAACCAAGTGACTCATTTTTCCAGATGGATACAATATGAATTGTGTCTGAGAACCAGGGATTGGAATGCAAAGAGTTTAGTGTTGTTTGTAATGTGGTTGAAAAGCTGTACATATAAAGCAGCAGCAGCAGAAGTTTCTTTTCGATCCACAGAGTTCCCTGCATCAGCTTGCAGAGACACTTTCCATCTGGAAATAAGATATTGTGTAGGGAAAAAATTCTGAATTTTTATTGCAATAGATAGTGAATTGTGTCAGCAAGGCTCCCGTGCTTCTGTCTGGTGTAAGAACTACTGCTAAATAAAATCAATTTTGAAAGCTTAAGCACTGAGAGAAGGCCCTCCTTCCTTTTCATATTTTCTTTTGTGCTGCTTTGAATAGGTGCCAAGTGCAAAGCTGGTGTTTTGTTATCAGGTGAGCTGTCCAGGAAGTTTTTTCCATCCTTCTTCTAGGTCCTTGAAGTATTGTTACATTGCATTGATATGGTGTCATTTTTGGCCTGGATTTACACCATTCACACACTGGTTTGGGTTTTATTATACTGAATTCTTTGTACAGAAGATGTGTTTGCAAATGGGACAGTTCTTCCTCAGCACCCAAAAGATACTGTTTGCACAGTATCTACTGTTTGTAGCGTGCGAAGGACGAGGAGTCAGGGACAATCCCTGAGCTTTTCCTGGGACTATTGAGGCCTTCCCTCTTACAGTCTGCAAGCCCTAAACCTGTTCGTGCTGAGGTGCTGGCCCCACTGTAATTGTTACCTGCAGAGAGAACTATAGAGCATGGAGGTACTATGGGTCCCCAGATCTCCTGCTGGAAACCACTGGCCTGTATATATTTACCCTTTGCTTTTCCCAAGCTCCCACTTTAAAGTTTAGCTATAGAAAACCTAACAGGCTTATTGACCTGAGAGAGACCTGCTTTCGAGCGACTTTCTTTAGCTCCATTGTGCATGATTTGAAATGTAATTAATTTGCAATTGTCTCTTAGTGTCTGAACAGATTTTTCAGTAACCTGGAGGAGAATCGACTATTTATGTTCTGAAAATGATCACTGCTACTGAAGTACTGCCAAAAGTACTATGCCGATGTTCTTTTATGCGTTAACTCTTTATAACTCATTCCTGCACTAAGTCTTTGATGCAAAAGCTTATCCCTCACATAATTACCATCTTGTCCTCACACCATGCTTCCTTGCATGAGTTCTCCTGTTGGCCCACGCTAAATAATTCTCAAGGTTTCCCACATTTTACTTCTTTTTATCTCTCTACCACAGCTTCCTTTTCCACTCTACGTTACTAGGATCGTAGGATCCTACTAGGTTCAATATACATTTATTTGGGTGGCCCCTCCTGCCACTAAACCAAGAAATCGTTGCCTAACATTTGCCTGGACTGACAATGACATCCTCCCTTTCCTCCGGAAAAACCATGTAATGCTTTCATGTTTCACATATGCTCACTGGTCTTGGTGTGTGTCACTTCAGGCTGTGTCTCTTACCTCTTTTCAGACTCACTTTGTGCTGCTGTTAGCCTTTATCACCCATTCCTGCTCCCACAGCTGTCTGCTGCATCCACTTTTTCCTGTTTGCTTTCGAGCAGATTTCAAAAGGGCCGTTTTGTCTGTGCATGGTGAAGTTAAGTCCTTGAGCCGTCTTTCGGGTAGTCCACCCACGTGGGCAGAGATTTGCCTCGCACAATAGCAGAATAGGGATTGCAGCAGCGAGTCTGCAGGCTGTAAATTAACTTCATGGACCAGGTCATACTGTGCTTTGAAGTTGTTGCTTTTTTATTTGTGTGCTTCTCCCGTTTAGTCTTCCAGAATATAAATCTCTAGGAAGAATTATCATAGTTTAAAAGGCTTAGACAAATAGCAGCTGGTATTGGTTCATGGTCTCCAATTGGTTCCAGACATCCCTGGTTTTGATAAGACTACAAGACAATCCCAGAAATTCCTTGCCTACAGCTTTTGCTAATGCCATTAAATGTAACATTGTGATTACTGATGCTTTTGGAGCTGATTAGCTAGTATCCTGTGTGACTGATAAACACTGTGATTTAATTATTCCTTCAGAATGCCCCCATGTTGTGCTCTGCTCCCTCCTCTTAGATTATCTTTATTTCAAAATACAACTTCATGCAAATGTTTAATGGGGATTTTGAAGAAGGCCTAAGACAAGGATGCCTGTGCTCAGCCCGTGTTCAATGAGGACAGGATGCTCCACTCCAGCAGTGCCCAGAACAAGACTTGCTCTGTTCTTGAGCTATTAAAAGTTGACTTGGCCCTGTACCCACAGAGGTGTCATCTCAAGGGGAAAGACATTACCTGAGCTTGTAGCTTTTGGCTTTGTGAAAAGCTGACAACCATGTTTTCACTCTAGTTGGATGTTGACACAGAGAAAGAGCTCATCTCGCAATCTCCTGTTGGAGTTGTCCCATGCGTAATGTACTGGCAAGCAGAGAAAAGCTCTGTGAGAACGGTCTGAGAGCACAAAGAAAGCAAAAAAAAAAAAAAACCCAAGGAAGAAAAAAGATTGTTCTTTCTGGAGTGCAGAGAATGCATGTTTCAAATGTCTGTGATGAGAGATTAGACAAGGCATCCTCGTTACGTGTATGTCTCTGCTGTCCATTTTCACTAGACTTCTAAGAATTGATCTCATTATAAGCTTTTGTAAATTCTCTTTTGCTTTTAATAGTTATTCTTTGAAAAAAATTTAAGTGTACTGTAAATTACAGTTTTGCACTCATACCTGTACAAAATAGTATATTGACTTCTCTTTCTTCACCCTATGCACCAAATAAGATTTACCTCTTACTTCCAAAAGCAACTGATGCCACAATTTGTGAGCCCATGTGTAAGGAAGTTGGACTAGGTAAGGTCTCTATCTCTTGTAGCACAAACCTTAGTACCATTTTGTTAGCAGGGCCTCTTCTGCGCTTTCATTCCTTACTTCTTCATTCTTGAAAGTGGCAAAATACTCGTTTAATTCTTGAAATACTTGGCAGCATTATAAGGAAACTGAACTGATTTTTCTTCTAAATGAGCCTAAAGGGCATAGTCCACCTGAGGATTTTGTATTTGTCAGCTTGTTTCCCGAATCACAAAGGTGCTTGTCCCAGCCCTGGCTAATCCCAGTGTGAGGTGATAATGTCCTGTGCACGTGGGGACGGGCAGGGTGTGCCAGCAGAAGGTGCAAAGCCAATGCTGGTTCTAGAAAATGTGATGAACTCTCTCCACAGCCCTAAACCATGTGTTGAACAGGCAGCGTGCAGTGATTGGAGCTGACATTGGAAGATCAGCATTGTCAGGGGATTTCAACATCTTCAGTACAGGATCTTGGTGTACTTTGACCTAATGGATGTGCATTTTCTGCCTTCCCATGTATCAATGTGCCTGCTGCCTTTTTTATTTTTACTACCTGTAGGTATTAATGTATGCTGTACATTAATTGTATAATCTGCAGGGCAGATTTTTGCTGCAACTACCAGTATGTAAGTTGAGGAAATGAAGAGCAAAATTTGACTTTGGTGCAGTGCATAAGAGTGTGCATGTTTTAAATGAGTGTGAATATGTTTGTTTAAATGAGGGTGTATCTACACAAATACTTAAAACCTGTCATCTAAATGATGAATCAGAGCGTTGTCTAGTAAATATTTGAGTCTTCAGTTTCCTAATTTTACATTGAAATTGGGTTAAATTGTTAGATCTTCATGTACCTCTGCTAGATATGTTTAAGAATTGCATATTTACATTCCTGCTTTTGGTCCAGTGGTTTGTATTGGGTCCATGTAGCTGTTTTTGCAGTTTGCCTGAGTGTAATCATGTCTTACCCTATTAGAACAGGAACCACGAGTATTGTCTCCTGTTTACAGTTAGAGGAGCCATAGGATGGTAGTAAAGAATGAACAGAACCTAGCACTGTAGCTGCTTTGTTTCGCATGGTGTGTTAGCGTAGCTGTGCTGCTTTGCTTTCAGCCAGCCAACTATACAATCTAAGCTAAAAATAAACCCAAGACTAATTTCCAAAAAGGAGGGGGTGGTGGGAGGGAAATAAGGAAAAAAAGGAAAAATCCTTTGTGAACCACAGGGTTGTGTTTTTATGTAACTCTTTTTGTGGCTATCAAACTACTCAAAGTTCATGGTATGTTCGTCTTGTCAGTATCTGTTTAAGACCACCAGCTTTGTTTTATTTCAAGTCATCTTTTGGGTTGATGTAACACAATATGACTGGATGTGTTTTGGCAGGGAATAACTAATCTAATCCATATACTACCAGATGAAAGCAATTTACTATGGGTTTGGGGAAGAGCTTGAATTTTCAGTGCAGCCCACAAAGACAATTTTCCCCCATTTAATTGTCCCTTTTTGTATCTAAACAGATCCAGCAATGGGAACAGAACCTGGAAAAATTTAACATAGACCTTTTCCGAATGCGATGTTACCTATCCAGTTTGCAAGGTGGGGAGCTCCCAAACCCAAAGAGCCTTTTGGCTGCTGCCAGTCGTCCTTCAAAATTGGCACTGGGGAGGCTTGGCATTTTCTCTGTCTCATCCTTTCATGCACTGGTAAGTCCGAATGCACTTTCATGAGTGAGTTACACAAAAACATGATGTGCTTAGATGTGGATTTGTGCTGGGATAATACATGGCTGCACCCACATGCATTGCTCAGGCGGCCATGTTCTCTTCTCACTCTTTCTGCCTGTTCCTTGACTGCAAATAAATTTTCTTCTACAGGATATGCCCATGGCTTTTTTTTTTTTTTTTGGCCCCAAAGCACTCCAGACTTGGAGTCCCTCCTAAAAAGGAAGTAATCTTAGAATAGGCTAAAACTAGAGACAATTCAAAATTATATGTCTCTTTTTTAAGAACTGTGGGCTGTATTTCCAAAGAAGAATAAGTGAGATCCTCGGCTGCTGTAACCTGTTGTCACCCTATCGGCTCTAAAGAAAGTGCAGCAGTAGCAGGTTCACCTCTGCTCTTTCACCTTGGCAGTGCTGCAAGGCTGATCTTGGCAGAGAGGGCTGGACCACATCTGCTGCATGGGAAGTCTGAATAGTAGCACTGAAAGTCCCGTCAGGGAATGTGTTTCTCTCTGCCACTGTTTTTATCTGTGTGGTTTGGGCAGTTCCTTGTTAATAACTCAATGTCATAGCATATTTATCTCCAATGTTTGGCAATTTGGAGAGTCGTCCTCCAACAATTTCATATCTGAATGATAGGTTGTCATTCTTTTTCAGAGACTTTTCATTGGTTTCTTTTGTTTTACAGAGCAATATTTTCTTAGTTTATCCCTTCCTATGACTTCTAATTTTGCCCCATGACAAAAAAATTGTGCTGCCATGCCACTGGAATACTGAAACAAGCATCACTGCTGAAAGTTTAAAACATTGTCTTTGCACTTTGGCATGTTACATTGAGGTGAACAGAAGTAACCCTCACTTGATGCCTCAGGTTGAAGTAACTGTCAATATTTTGCTGTTATGAAAGTGATACAGGAAGCTCTGTCTCTGTGTTTGAGCAGATCTGCTCCAGGGATGAAGCTGCTCTCAGGAAACGCACCCTGTCTCTGTCGCAAAGGGTTCGAAACAAGAAGGGTTTATTTTCTTCGCTGAAAGGACTGGACACATTGGCAAGAAAAGCAAAAGAAAAGCGACCTTCCATAACTCAGGTAGATCTTATTTGCTGGGGATAGCATAGAACGGCTTGTTTCTTCTGAGGTTCGTCCTGCAAGGTGCTGTTGGTGCAGCGGGTAGAAGACATCTGTCCATCAAACCTGCATCCAAGGTTTCAGTAGATGTGGCAAACTTGCAATGGAATCCTCACTTGTGAAGAGTATATATCTAATTTGGAGGGGTTTTTTGTGGTTAATAAGATTGGTGAATGACAGGTTTTAACCCAGTAATTTAATTATCGTCAGCATAAGACCATCAGGTTTGAATTTGTAACAAAACTTATCTTCTGGCACATTGCAAACTATTTGGAAAGTAGGTTTCTTTCAAGACTCTTTCACTAGTCTGTGTTTTCTCAATGAAATCTCAGTTATATGTGAAACAAAAACTTGCTGCATTTTCCCTGAAAAGAGGGTAAATAAGAGCAGAGACACTTCTTGACAGTGAGGCAGAACTTAAAAAGTTGCACTCTCACTCAGAACACTACTGTTTTCACCAGCCTCTGCCACGCCTGCTCTTACTCCTGCCAAGCAGTGTTTTATGCATTGTTCGTTAGGTGACCTTGTTCCTGTTGTTCCCTGGCCCTTGTATATTGATTTTATTAGTCAAAAGATCTATGATCAGCACTTGAAAATTGGCTGTTCTTGCATGTCTGGTAGTCTGTTGTGGAATATTTAAACAAGCCTATCTGTCCATGCCTTCAATAGACACAGAGCTGATCCAACAGATTCAGTGTTCAAAATAACACTTCAGGATTTTCTGGTCCAGTGGTTTGTATTTTTAATAGGTAAATATCTATGTGTTACACTGGCATTAAACTTCTGCTTATTACACATTCTAGCATATTGATGGAGATGTGTTAATGTGATGAAATTGATTATTAAAACTCAAGTCTGCCTGACAAAAGAAGGAACTAAAGGGGAAATTTTCCCTAGGTCATCCTTTTCACATAATTTCCCCTGTGTTCCCCAGCAGCTGAGTCTGGTTTGTGAGCTCTGCACCTCTATTTCTTTATTAATATGAGCCCTGGGGGAAGGAATGTTATGCCCTTTAGCTCTGTTCCCAGCAGAGCTGATACCTCGCACTGTTTTTAACTGGGTAATACGTCTTCTCATACGCTTTATAGCCCATGAAGGGGATTCTGTGGAGCTCAGGGACAGGGAATTATATATCTGTGGCAAGGAGAGGAGGTTCCTGCTGCCCTCCCAGTGCTTTTCTGAGCGAAGAGAAGGGAGGCCTATCACAGGCAGAAGTGCCCAGCAATGTGTCTTCACCCTTCTTACTCCAAACTTTGCAATCAGCTGGCCCAAAAATGTTTTCATTTTCATACATGAGCTGGGGTTCTTGATTTTTTTTTTTTTTTTTCATTTTTTATATATTTTTTGGTAATTAAACATATTTCAATGCAATTAAGGAAATGTAAATGCTGAGCGTTGCCCATAAAAGTGAGGAATTTTTATGGGCATGGCTTGAAAATTGACTCACAGATCGAGAAGATGGCTGAAAAGAGAGCCATATCCTCATTCAGACGTGTGTATATGCACATAATTCTATATCAAAATCAGAATAGGCCTGAGGATGACTTTCTTGTCTCTTTCAGCCAGCTGGGTTAAGCAGAGAAGTGAAGGTTGCTTCTCTGTTCATTGTGTTGAAAAGTTTCTGTCAAACAATAGATTTAAAAAGTCTTGCTTTCTTGGATTTAAGTTCATTTGACTGTAGCTGGTATGTTTTAATCTACAGTACCCTAGCTTCAAAATCAGATGGTATATTCTTGAACATCATTGTGACAGAGATGTTTTTAATTTTATCTTGTTTACTTTTATTACAATAATAAAAAATGTCCAGAGTTTCTGTGCTGGGAAGCTTTCATAAACATTAATGAAGTGGCTCAGTCTCCTACAAATCAGTTAATAAAACTGCACTGTAGCAGATGGGTGATGTCTAGGCTCACATTATCCTCAGTTTCTTAAATGCTTATCTGCTTTCTAACGTCTAAATGGTGAACTGTTTTGCGAAATCATAAGCAATAAAATACTTTGATTACATCTGTGAGTGAGACAAGGAAGTTCAGAAGTGGTGCCCTTTATTAGCATTGGCAGAAACTGGATTTTTAATGAAATCTAGAGAGTTTGTTGTTGTCTTGGATTATCTGAAAGGCTTTTGCTAATACCAAAACCCCCCAAAAGTTCAGATGTAGGTCTGATATTGTCCTGATTTGTTGACTGCAGAAGGAGTTTAAAACATGCTAGTTAAAATTGCAGTTTAGTAGGGTAAGGTTATTACTTGAAAACCTCAATGTAATGTATAAAGTGTGTAGACCTTTCCATGTGTTTATACCAGCCTTATCACCAAAATATCTGATTGTATCCTTAGCCATTTATTGGATTTAAAAAAAAAAAAAAATAGTTAATAAGCCTAGCACCTTTGTGAGATGCCAGTAGTTAAATTCTCAAAACATATGGGCAATGTACATCTCAGGTCCCGCTTACATCACTTCCAAAGCAGGCACAGTAGTCAGCTACTTTCTTTACTTAATAGTATGGGGTTTGGGTCAAGTATGCCTCTAAAGCTGAGCTAAAAGTTTCAATTGATAGTGTCAAGAAAACTACCTGGTTAGACAAGATGAAAAACTGTAGGGTAGGAGGTTTTAGAAACCAAGAACAATGATCTGTAATAGTTCCTTGAAATCATTATGAGATTTGTAGCTCTTGCTAACAGTATCATGAAGGGTAAAACCTATAGTGTAGTCCATGATTTGAAGGAAAATGGCTTTAATGTTATTACTAACTAGTAGAGAGGAAAAAACAAGGACATATTTTATACGTATTTGAATCTGACTGTGCATGTAGCTTAAAAGAGAAAATCTGCTTAAATTTTCTTTATGTAGAGAGACTTGTACTTCTTTATTAGTTCTGGTTAGAATAAAGCAATAAAAAGTACAAAAAGATCCCTGGGGCTTAGCAGGTTGATATGTATTTATTAATTTAGTTTTCTTTCTTATTTTTTCAAAGAATTTACCCAAAACAAATAAGAAGTAAAGGTGGTTTTTTTTGTTTTTTTTTTTTTTTGTTCAACCTACTTAATTATCTGTAATATTTTCTATAGGTTTTTGATTCAGCAGGAGGACATGGATTTGCTGGTGTCCAGAATTCAGCCAACTCTGCTGAGGTAAGATATGCCTGTTCTCATTCTGCATCATCATGTTTTTAAATTCCTGGATGCATTTCTCTAAGTGTATGATGGGGCTGGTTCAGAGAACCCAAAGAGGTTCATAAAACGTATTTATTGTTAGATGGCAGGATTATAATTCTGCTGATGAAACCACTTTAACATAAATTTCTGAGCATTCATGGTAGTCTTGAAAAACAAAACCAAACCCCAAGAAAGTTCTTCACACACTAGTGCGTACAGTCTGTACGCTCTCTGAGAGAGACTTGGGGCTGAGCTTGTTTGAAAGCATCCTTCACAGTATGGCAAATCATAGGGTGGTTTGCCCTGGAAGAGACCTTTATATGTCATCTAGTCCAGCCCCCTTGAATAAAAAGGAAAATCTTCAACTAGTTAAGGCTGCTCAGAGTCCCATCCAATCTGATCTTGTTGGTTTCCAGGAACAGGATGAAACCCAAGGTATATTTTTCCTCTTTGTTTGCCTCAACAGAAGCTTTGTATTTTGAGTTTTAAGGCAGTAGAATCTATGTAATGTCTGTGGACCATCAGAGAAGTGAGATTTAATATAAAGCTGGAGATTGCCCAAGTAAAGGAAGAGGATGCAGCACTCCCTCAGCAGCATTACCCAGTAAATAGACGTGACTGGTGCTTTCTGATGCCCAGGAGGAGGAGATCTGCTGCTTGTCCCTGCCTGGCCTCAATCATGGTCCCTCTCCATTCCTGCAGCCTTTCTTGGGTATAGTGTTGCCAGCCCCCAGTCTGGAAACAAAGCAGGTCACTCCAAAATCCATTACTGCATATATATAGGACGGCTGAATGTTGTCTGTGTACTACAGGGCTTATGTAGGCAGACAGTATCCTTCTCTCTCAGTAACGCTGTGCAGGCTCCAGATAAAAAAAAGTCAAATTAAGTCTTAGGCACAGGGTTTCTGGACTTTGTTTTCTGAATGGATTTCTTTAGTATCAACATGTAGACTCAAAGGGGTGTTTTCCTTCCCATCTACCCACTGTTCCTTTTCCTCCTTTGTTCCCTGAACTGTATAGTCACCTGATGCAGTTTAAAACTTGAAAGAAGACTTTTAAAAACCATGCTGTTCCATTTCAGATGAGTTTGTTTACCAGGTATTAGACAAAAAGCCAAAATCTGCATTTAAAATGCAATATTGCTCTTGAAAATGATTAACTGTAATGGAGAGCTGTAATTAATCTTTTGAGGAAGGTCTGGACAAAGTCCATAATTTCTCATTGATTTTTATAGGGGTTTTTTGTATCATTGTGTACTATATGGTTTATTTTCTCATCAAGTGCATTCATTTAATGGCTAGGTAAGAAATATCTAATTACACAGAAGTTATACCACTGGGAGAGACATCTCCCACTGACAGCAGCTAATCCTGTAATGCTGTTTTGCCTCCTGAAAATATCGTCACAATTTGTCTGTTCTTTGAAAAAGTGCACTGCAATACATGAATTCCCTTTGTTACTTGGTCACTTGCTTGTTGTATCCTGGAGTGGGGAAGCATTCAAACCAAGTTACTCCTCTCTTTTCAAAATAAATTGTAATTATGGGATTGAAATCAACTCCTGTAGAGAGCACTTAACAAATACCTCCAGAATGCACTGTTGTCTGTGGTGTGAGATGGCATCTATCTCCCATCTCAGAGACAGCAAACGCAGTTTATTCCTGTTTGAATGTGCTAAAACATGGAAAGGTTTGCCACTTGAGAAATCCCTTGGGCACAGCCCCTGAAAGTTTCTTCTGAAGGACTGTGACACTAATCCCTCAGTTGGATGTCAGCCCCGTTGGGGCTGGGAGGCTGACAGAGCTGCCAGGGTCTGCTGTGGGTCTCCTGTCCCCTGGCCTAACAGGAGCATTTACTCCTCCTGAACCATTCTGAGGAAACAGAGAAAGTTTTGAAAGCACTAGGGAGCAGGCAGAATGAAGTTCTCTCCCTTTGGTGCAGTGTCGGTGAAGGCACCAGGTCTGTTTTCTTGTCCCAGCTCTAGATAAAGCAGCATTCTCCAAATTCAGGCAGGGGCTCACAGCCCTGCTCCTCAGGTAGAGGGGGGCCATCAGACGACAATGTGGCCGCAGGTTTTGGGCCAGGATTAAAAAATTTAGCAGGGTTGTCTTTTAAGACTAGAAAACCCCACACAGTTTAGGTGCTGAGCAGAGCTGTGGAGCTAGAAAAACATTTTTTCTTATTATCTCAACTCTATTTCTGAGACCTTTTTTCAATGGGTATTAAATACAGCGTGGGCATTTTTAAGATCCTGACATTTTGGTGAATCATACAACAACTCAGAAATGATTCATCATAACTCTGTAAACCGTTACTCTGGCATCAGCCTGGTTTCACTGGCTGATTTAAAACGAAAAAACAAAACAACATCAAAACTTTTATAAAATGGTGCCTGAGGAGGGTAGCAAATGATAAATAGTGAAGTCTGCCAGGGAAGCTGTATTTTCCCTGAAAAGGATGATAAAACCAGAAGCAAATAGTGGGAGGAAATTATGAAGTAACCTATTGGTCCTGCAGCAGCCCTGTGGCACAACGTGTGACAGTCTGCAAATCCTGGCGCCTCTTTCTGGAAAATTGGATGGGTTGTCATAACTTTATGTGGCAATGAATGAATGAACTATTGTGGAATTAGTCACTGCAGGCATAACAGGAAAAAAAAAAATCTCTTTTCATGTCAGATTTTCTGAGATGGAAAATGTGGATGAAGCAACGGTTCCTTGACTGCAGTTAAGAAACACAGTCATGTTTAATAACAGATGGAAGTTTCTTTCAAATTGTATGCTTGAGCATCCTAGTACATGGCAAGGAAAGGATGTAGCTCATGTTGGCTGAAGAGCTTTCTGTCATGTCGTAAAAGCTTACATCAGAAAGTAGTCTTGGACCAATTTCTCATCACCTTAATCCTCTGTGATACAAGGTTGTGAGTTTTTTCCTCTCTGGCAGTAGTGAGATTTATTTCAGTTGTGCAGATTTGAAGACCTACTGTTGCAGTGCAATAAACCATTGTAGTAGCTGCAAACCTCACTTGCTAAGGCAAGCATAGCATTTGTTTTCCCTGGAGGAAGCCACCACAGAAATTCAGCCTGACTCATTTGTGCTAATCTCTTGCAGCCCCCCTGCCTTGCCCCTTTCTCTTTTCTGTTATTTACACTGTGGAGGTAGATCAGCCTTCATTCCCAGGCACTTGATTTAGTGCTGAGAGGACTACAGTTCTACAGGAATTACCTTCTTCAACGTCACCAGCGTAATGAGCAGGCTGTAGCTACAGCTGCCGAGGTCAAACTTCACCTGGTGTAGATTCCATCACCATGTTAATTGCAGTAGCAGAACATGGTTCCTGTTGTGTATAAGTTGCTGGCTTTCAGTAGGATTTCCATTCACGTGTGTTAATTGAAATTTCATGTTCAACTAGTTAAAAGGGACAGTTGAGCAAGACAGACAAGTTTAATGAATAGAATTAGTTCATTAATTCTATTCCACCAAGCTGGTGTTACTCTGGCGTCACATTATTACTGTGCCACACTCTGGGTTGTCTGCAACCTGAATTTCTGCCTTGTTTGGTAATTACCTGGGTAGGATTGCTTGCTTCATCATTTTTATAGCCGCAGTTGTTATCTGCAAAAACAAAATAATATTGGTCTCTCTGTTGCTACTGACAGATTGTTGTCAATAACTTTGCTGCCTGCAGCAAGGGAAACAGTCCCTGTGCAGCTTTTAGAGCAGCTTTTAATTGCGGTGCACCCCTGGGCTTGTGTCCCTCTTGAGAGAAGGAAGAATTTTGTAATCAAGGGTCTTTATGTAGGCAACAAACCCCACCCCAGCCCAACAAACAAACCAAAAATACTAGGAGAAAGAATGAAGGAGGTAGGGACTCCTGAGAACAGCTCAGGATATCTTAAGATACACCTTGGGTGGAAATTTTGCCACTTTATAAACTTACTGTCTTTTTCCAGTGACTGCAAGGGGAATCAAGGGACCCAATCTGCATAAAGTTAAATGCCTTGATGTGGGTATTTAAACGATGTAGTGAATAGGCTGACCCAAATATATGTATGTGAACCTCCAAATTCTGGACAGCTCTCAGCGTTTGTCTTCTCCCTGTGTGGCTTCCTTTGAAACATGCAGCCTGAAGTGCAGTACAGGAGGAAGTGTGAAAGCAAAGGGTGAGAAAGTGACAGGGAATTTATGTAGGACTGATGTTATTTGATCAAACAGAGTGGCTTTGGAAAGAGGGAGAATGGGGAGCAAAATGGTTAACAGGCAAATACCCTGTGCTGCCAATGAAGCACAATGTTCTCAAACTGTAAATAGAATAGGAGCATTTTATTCCTGCTTTAGTCCTTTATTCTGTTATGGCTAGCCTTGCTCTACAGTGCTCTCTGCTGGAAATTTATTGTCATTTGCTGACAAAATGACAGTAATTCCATTTATTTGCTTATTTATTTATTTATTTACAGTGTTATTTTACATTTATTGATTAGGTAAAATTGTAGTTGTCAGTTCTTCTTAAAAATTTATTTCCACTATGATATGATACCAGGTAGCTGCATATTTCCACAATGAGTTAAATCAATGATGAGTATGAGATAAAGGCATAAAATTCTATAATGGGAATGCACAGCAAGTGCAATCAGAACTCTAGAAAATCAGTCCTTTTACAGTAAATGAGTGCAGGTAACAACTGTTTCCTGGCTTGCCATAGGGAAATATACATTCAGCACTGTATCTGAATATGTAGCCACCACTGCAAACTGCTAATGTCATTGCACTTTTTTTCCCTTTTTTTAACATCCATATATGTTGTACATTTCTACCTCATTTCCAGCAGCAAGTCGATGATTTTTTGAATGTCTACTGCTCAGTGCCAGAGAGCATCCAGAAGGAGAATGCTTGGGAAACACAGACATATGTTCATTTCTGTGATGGCCAAGGAGTGGCGCTGACACTCAAGCCAGAGCACAGGGTGGAGGATGTTTTGTCTTTGGCATGCAAGGTACCTGCTCTTCATGCACATTTGCACCTTGTAAACAGCTGTGGACTTGAGAAGGAATGTAGTTTATCAGAGGATGCATAAATAGCGAAAATTGTGATAAGATTATCATCATATATGATAATACAGTAATGAGGTAATATATAGTACTAATAATATAATACCAGCATCTCCCTGTCACTATTTCAAGGCACATTTCTCTCTTTCCTTAGTTGTGGTTTTTATATGTTGCAGCCAAGGCAGCAGGGTTGTGAAAGATTTCCAGAAAGTGATGCTGGAGACAGCACACAATGGGTACTTCAAGAGCAGTGACAGTGTGCCCTCTGTGTTGTCCTTGCAGCAAAGCTGGTTGTTCCATTCAGATTAATCCCAGAGCAGCAACAGGGACTGGTTGAGTTAGAGCCAGGAGATTAAAACATTTAAGACTGCTGTGACAAAGGCTGTCATATATGTTTGCTTCTGAAATAACCCTTTTAAGCTTTTGATTAAATACAAGCTCTACTTGTGAATTTCAAAGAGTGAATTCCCATCTGAAAGTTCAGTGCTGACAATTTGAGAGGGGTTGCTATAGATCATGGGACAGAAAACTGAGTCACAGGTTGAGAGTGAAATGGAAATACCAGTTTTAGCTACAAAAGAAACACCAGCACCTCTGGAACATTGTAATATACCTAACACTTCTGTCTCCATGCTTGAATTTAGCTCCAATTTCATGATTCCAGTCAAAATATGCTAATAAGCTCTTTGGAAAAAATAACATTTTACTCCGGAGTTCTGTTTTCTGGGCAACTGGTAAATATATTTTATTTGCTTCACAAGGGGAAAAACAGGAAAAGAAAAAAAAAAAAAAAAAGAGTCCTGTGCTGGACAAGATCTAGCTGTAGCTTTTGGCATAGGTTATGGGGAATTTGCGTGTGAACTCATTGAACTGGTTTGAAGTTAATGAATTTTGAGGCTTCTAATGAAGGAAAGGACCCAATTTAATGACTCTTTTCATGTACTAATATTGGGGGCTGGGGAAAAGAATTTTAACAATCCAGGGTAAACGATAGTTTTAAAAATCAAAATAACCATTCTCATTTAGGCGAGTCCCAATGTATCTCCAGGGCATCATTAAGGAGAAATTATCTTCTTGTGTCTTCTCCTCGTGGAGACTGAATCCTGGAGAAAATATTTAATATTTGGCTTTACTTTTAAAAACTTTGCTGTACTCTGTCAGGGTGAAGGGATTGTCTGATACACGATTTGGCCACCAGGTGCCATGGAAGAGCCAGAGCATTTTGAAGTCCTTACGGTGCCGTGCAAGACCCCTAAAGGAGGAAATAAAATTTATAAAAGTAAAATTAAATTGAAAAGGAAATTCCTTACCTCTCTTACTCTATCATTCCAAAATACTTTTAGTTGTAAAGCTGACTTTTAATTTTCATTGTCTGTATCGCATGAAAATTTAGTTTTAAACTCCTTGAATTTTTTCTTAAATGTTTGTCTGTTTTATTTTGTCTTTCTATTCTGTGTGTAAAGCTTTTCATAAGCATTCTCTAATGCTGAATACTTTCTGCTCATCTGTCCTGGTTCTTTTCCTTCTTACATTTTCATTCTGCTCTGGTGAGTGTAAGGAATCTTTCTTCTTAACAGAAAATGTTTGAATGCTATGTCGATAAGGCAAAAGTTTAGGAGACTTGTTAGGGGTTTTTTTCTTCCCCCTACATCCTTGCTTTGTGGGGTTTATACTTTTCTCATTTCTGTTTTCCATCTGGTTTTGGATAGCACGTATACAAAAACTTGTGCATTTGAATTCAATTTTCCAGGATACAGAACACATGTAACTTGTTAACTGTGGCATGTAATAAAATGATAATTACTAGTTACTCAGTAGAGTTAGATTTTGTAAGGTGCAGAGATGCGTTAAAGGGGTTAAATAACCCTCAGGGGGGCTGTCATTCCTCTTCCTTTGGAAATGTTGCTTCCACATGTTTTAGAATTGTTGCTGTATTAATACGATAAAATGAAATGTTTTGTACCATGGTCTCACCAGTATCCTGATTTTTCAGGGCCTCCCATCAGGGGCTCAGCACTTTCAGGCTAATATCCTTTGGAAATATCCATATTTTCCTTTGACTTCCTGTTGAGATAGGATCTTTGCTTTGACCTCATGTGGCAAAAAAAAAAAAAAAAAGGGGGGGGGGAAACTCTCTGATCATAGATGAAACCCAGCAATAAAAATAAAATCTAATAAAGGCAAACCCTTAGGGAACCTGCTTGCCATCCTATCCCCTCCCCTAACTGCCCGTACGTGCATTTACATTTTCTACATCAGAAGCAAAAGCTGCTGAGCAGAACTGAATGGTTACAAGTCATCACAGAAAAAGGTGGTTGTGAGTGTTAAGTTCAAAAGGACAGAAGACAATTGTGATATCTTTGGAAATATATTTGTGCTCAGTGAATCTAATAGCCAAGACATAGTGTTTATGAAAGGATTTGGGAGGATCAAAAGGCAACATGGGAATTGCACTGTAACCTTGTCTTTTAAGAAATGCATCCAGTTTTGTTTATACTACAAAAATAGGTAGAAAATGACTTCTTGAGATTGCTTTTGGAAAAGAAGCCTGTTGTGTGTGTGTTGCTTCTCTGTCTTCTAGGACTCTGGAAATAAATAACAAGTTCCAAACTCGGTTCTTTTTCTTCTTTAGATGAAACAGCTGGAGCCAAGACACTACGGCCTACAACTCAGGAGACTGGTTGATGAAAATACTGAGTATTGTGCTCCTGAACCATATGAATACATAGTAGACCAGGAAAGTGTCACTCCTTTTACATAAAGTTTTGTAATGTTTGTAGCTGCAGTTGAGTTATCACCTAAAAATACATGAAATTTAGATCTAAAAAAAGGTTTTAAAACTGTTCTGGGTCTGCTTTCTGTCATTCTGGTTCACAGTTTTGGGTGGCTAGGAGCTGCAAACACTTCCTTCAAGAAATCTTTGAAGATTTGAACAAGCCTCTAAGTGTCAAAAGCGA
Source organism: Dasyornis broadbenti (assembly GCA_013397935.1). Taxonomy (NCBI): domain Eukaryota; kingdom Metazoa; phylum Chordata; class Aves; order Passeriformes; family Dasyornithidae; genus Dasyornis; species Dasyornis broadbenti. The sequence goes on along the minus strand of VZRN01005839.1, from coordinate 1,189,364 downwards.
AGTGTCAGCTTGTACTCCAGGGTGGGGTTTTTTTGATCTTTAGCTTTAGTCCCACTGACAGCAGTGATGCTTACACAGTAACACAGCTCTCTATGTAAAGACAGCAAGTCCTGATGCAAAGGATGTTGTGCTTGTTTCTCATGCTTTATCTGGGGTTTGATGCTCGCATTTTCATAATTTGGTGACTTCTGCTACTGTTCTTTTCCAACAGGTGTATGATGAAATAGAAATCTGTCCATTAAATGTATATCATGTTCATCTTACGAAGAGTGAAAACATAAGTGATTATGGTAAGCTCTCAGAAATTCTCCTTTTTATTCTTCTCATTGCTTAATTTCTCTCTTTGGGACTTTTTTGTGTCTGAGAACAGACAGAGCCATCCTTGATAGCTCAAAGTGTGAGTCTGCAAAGAAACTTGAGGCATTATAGCAAAGACCCAAATGGGTTGCTTTATACTGACAAGTGCATTTCCTATGTTTTGGAAGGGTCCACTTTCTAATTTTGCGACACTGGCCAAATAATTGAAGCACAGACTTGCCAGTAAAACAAATGTCCTTTGCCAGGACTAATCTAAGTGCTCTCAGTCAGGCAATGGTCAAGGTGTCCCATTTTTTTTTTTTTGTAGTGGGATCCTCTGTTGACGTAATATCAACAGTATCCTTTGGAACAAGTTCTGACAGGCTTTTTATTCATGGGAGGCAGTTATGCCTAGGAATAATTACATACCTTGCAAGGATACCTTTGTGAAGCAGCTTTACACTGTTCTTTAACTGCAAGCCTGTTTCAGGTTATGATTTTCTGGCCTTTCCCACTCACTAGTCTGTACAGGTTGCTGCTTTATAGTTCGGGTTTCCAAGTTTTGGAATTGTTTGAGACACCTCTATGTCTGATGGACACTCTGCAGAACTCTTGATGTAATGAGCTGTGCTGTGTCATTGAAATGTCATGGAGCTGAAGTAAAAAATATTCTTTTTGAAATGTAATTTTTTTTTTACAGCAGAGCGTGACATTTTCAGGGAGTTGAAAAGTCCTATTAATTTTAACAGGCCTTACAGTGACTGGGAAACCATGTGATAATTTCTGTATGTTCTGTGGCTGTGTTCTCACGAGAAGTATCTTCCTTCTCATGTAAAGTCTACTAAATACACAAAATAAAAGGGAAATGTTCCCCAGAAAGTGTATTTGATTTAAACCTCTTTTACTTCAGGCTTTGCTGTCACAGCCCAAGTTGCTGAAAATGAGCATCTCACCCATATCTTTGTAAGTGATGTTCTCCCTGATGGACTGGCATACAAGGAAGGTATTGTATCCTGTTTGTGTTTAAAACTGTTCTTCATTATCTTTTTTGAGTCCAAAAACTTGAAAGAGCTTTAGTAGTGCTATCTGAAATGCTTCTTGGCTTTTACTGTTCACAGTTTTCTTTCCTAAAGAGCATAGAAAGCATGCAATACTAGGAAAAGCAGTGTACACAGAGCAACTGAATTATCTTTTCAATGTAGTGGGGAGAGCTCTTGTTCACCCTTGGAGACAACGTCTGTGTTCAGCCGTCCAACCGGGTGCTTTTGCACAGAGGAACTGGAGAAAAAGTTCATCTCACGCTAGGGAACTTCATGGTCTTGATCAGTTTCCATGATCCATCACTTCCACTTTTGCTGGCAAAGAGCCTTCCTCCCCAGAATAGATTTCTGCATACATTTCTGTGAATGCCTTTCCACTGCGCTGCTCAGAACTGTGCTTCTCTTTCACACGTGTGAGGGTCACTGGGTTCTGCTCTCTGAAAAATCAACCCAGAAAAATGGAGACAGAGATATTAATTTGCTACCTGGTGGTTAGGTCTACTTGGTCTTTCTAACCTTGAAAGACAGCACTTGCAACTGTTTAGATTTATATAAAAGCTGATAAAAACTCCATCCTTAGCTGTTGTGTCTTTGCATGAATAATTTGATCTGTGTGACAAGTACCTTGTTGTTCACAGACAATTAAATATGTGTTATGGCGCTGTATACTGGTGCTAGCTGGTTGTGAGAGGTGCCTCTATTCTAATCTTGAAAGCTGTGCTGCTCTTCCACCCACCTGATTCTGTAGCGTCTTTAAACAAAGACTACTTGATTACTGTACTGTGGGTAGAACCTATCAAAGTAAGCATGAGGTCAATCTGTATAATTATAGCACAAATAAAGCTCTCATTCGTTCCAATGGACTTGTCATAGGACTACAATATTTGAATTCAAACCAAAAAGATAAAAAGCAAGCCAGCATAAGGTTTGTGTTGTGACCCTTTTTATATTATATTACCTCTTCTTTCCCCTCACCCCATCTTATTTTTTTTTTCTTTCTTTGCTTTCACATGCTCCCAGGGCTCAGAGTAGGCAATGAAATCCTGAGCATAAATGGAGATGCTGTGTCTGATCTTGATCTCAGGCAGATGGAGGTACTGTTTTCAGAGAGAAGTGTAATGCTTACAGTGAGAACAAGCAATTGTGGGACCCAGCAACCCTTATGTGTGTCCTGGTCAGATGGCGACATTTCCAGGGACCCAAAGAGTTTGTTGCCCCCTCCAAACCAGTCACAGCTCCTGGAAGAGTTTCTAGATAACTTCAAAAAGAACACAGCAAATGGTAAGAAGTTGACAGTAATTCTATCACTTTCACCTCACTTTGAATATCACTGTTTTTTTAAAACTCAGGCATGATTAAAATTATGTGCTTGCCTTAAAAACACAAGCACAAACTGTTCCATTTATGCTCAGTATCTGCCTGTTATTATTTTCTTAGGAGTAGAAATGGAACAGAATATGATTATGTCTGCAGGGAAATGATAATATTTTAATCTGTTTGCCCGTACCATCCAGTATTATCAAGTGTTCTCTTAACCGTTCTGTGTCGTCTTGGGTATCTCCAACACATCCATTTCAGTGGTCCTTAATACCACTGTATTAAGCATTGGATGGAGGATGTATCCTAACAGTGCTGTGGCAGGGTGAGGTCCTGATATGAGGGTGAGTTTCCATATGGGGAGCACCAGGCGGAGAAGGTGCCTGTGGGATAAGGACTGCTCCTGGATCACATCCCAATCCCCCAGCCCCAAGGAGGTGCCAATGCCCACTGCTGGGCTGCCTTTCCAGCTGGAAATAGGAAGTGGCACATAGTGGGGCTCTGCCACTCTGGGTAGAGGTGAGTTATGGACTCCCTTCCCTTCCTTACTCCAGTGGAGTAACATCCCCTCCTGATGTTACTCCACTGGAGAGCCACATCTTGTGGTCCCAGAATTCTTGTGTGAATACGTGCCAGAATACATCTGTCTGAAATACAAAGTACATGGGGCTTTGCTCTCCTTTCTTCCCAACACCTTGACTATTTTTCAAACAAGATAAAAGCAAATTTAACTAGATTTTCAGTATAAAAGGTGCAGTTTCCTCACTGTGCCTCTGGAGGATGCTAGTAAAATTCTGTAGGAAAGCTAGCCAGGATGCAGTGCTGTGTGAAGGCAGCAGCAAGCGATACAAAAAGAGATCGCTGATTTTTGCGTATAATTATGGTGGTGAGTGTTTTCTGATTGGAACTTTTTTCGTGATTAAAAATGGGAGAAGACAAAGAACCACATAGGAAAAGTTGTTAGAATGGATTTAATTATAAAGCAATTTTATTAGGTCATCTTTTGAAATTAAAAGAAATCTGAATACAAGATTTGTGATTCAGTAAGTAGCATCTCTCTCAGGGGCCCTATTTCAATTTAAAATGCCATTAAATTGACTAGTGGCACATAAAAGTTAGTGTCATAAACCAAAAATTATGATAGAGCTAATTAATTACATAATTATACCAGGGCTATCATCCAGCTTGTTGGCTTGATATCATAGGCCAGCATTACCTCGAGTATTCAGTGTAATAAATGTATGTGTCCATTCACTAGATTCCTCGTTCCTCTGGGATAAATTTCCAATCTGTGCAAATATTCCATTATAATAGGAAATTACTGTAGTATGTATTATACTTTAAGCACTAGTGGATAAAGGGACATAGTGTATTTGCTTTTCTGCTTAAAAGCAGTTAAGAAAGATTTATTTTATTCTGAAAGTGAACAAATAGTTCTAAATTAAGCTTCATGAGAAGAACTTTTATGTTAATTGAATTCAGTTCTTAGTGTCTGATCACCTGATCAGTTCAAATGGAAACAGAAGAAAATGGCATTATTTTGAATGAATAGATAATCATAAAAGGTTTAACTGTTCTGTGTCCTGTTACTCACTCAGGAACAGAATAAGATTTTAGATTAGCTGTGGGGGTATTTAATTACTCAAGTGGGGATTTGGGGGCCAAGAACTTTTAAATTCATATCCAGTCTTAAAGAAATCATAGAATCATTAAGGTTGAATAGACCTTAAAGGTGATCCAGTCTAACCTTTGACCAAACACCATCATGTCAACAAACCATAGCACTCAGTGCCACATCCAGTTGTTTCTTGAACACTTCCAGGGATAGTGACTCCACCACATCCCTGAGCAGCCCTTTCCAATGCTTAACCACCCTAACAGTGAAAAAATACTTCCTGTTATCCAACCTGACCATTCCCCTAGTGCAGCTTGAGGCCATTTCTTCTTGTCCTGTTACTTGCTCTCTGGGTGAAGAGACCAACTCCCACCTGGCTACAACCTCCTTTCAGGGAGTGGTAGATTGTGATAAAGTCCCCCCTGAACCTCCTTTTCTAGAGGCTAAACACCCCAAGCTCCCTCAGCCACTCCTCATAGGACTCACTCTCCAGACCTTTCACCAGCTGCGTTGCCCTTCCCTGGACACACTGCAGCCCCTCGATGTCCTTCCTGTAGTGAGGGACCCAGAACTGAATACAGCACTCGAGATCAGACCTCACCAGTGCGGAGTACAGGGGGGCAATCACTGCCCTGGTCCTGCTGGCCACTCTATTCCTGATAAAGGCCAGGATGCCATTGGCCTTCTTGGCCACCTGGGCACAGCTGGCTCATGTTCAGCTACTGTTGACTGGCACCCCCAGGTCCTTTTCCCCTGGGCCACTTTCCAGCCACTCTTCCCCAGCCTGCAGTGCTGCCTGGGGTTGTCGTGACCCAAGGACAGGACCCAGCACCTGGCCTTATTGAACCCCATACCATTGGCCTCAGCCCATTGATCCAGCCTGTCCAGATCCTTCTGCAGATCCTTCCTACTCTCCAGCAGATGAGCTGGACACCAGTCAACTTGGTGTCACCTGCAAACTGGCTGAGCATTTGATCCCCTTGTCCAGATCATTGATAAATATATTAGACAGGACTAGCCTCAGAACTGAGCCCAGAGGAACACCACCCCTCACTGGCCTACAGCTGGATGGAACTTCATTCACCACCACTCTTGGCCCAGCCACCCAGACAGTTTTTAACCCAGTGAAGAGTGCACTTGTCCAAGCCATGGGCTGGCAGTTCCTCCAGGAGAATTCTGTGGGAGACAGAAGGCCAGATAGGCTATGTCCACAGTGTTTCCCTCACCCACTGGTTGAGTCACCGGGTCATAAAAGGAGATCAGGTCCTTCAAGCAGGGTATGCCTTTCCTAAACCCCTGCTGGCTGTGCCTGATCCTCTGCTTGTCCTGTTTAATACTGTTATGTCTACTTTGGTAGAGTTGAGTGAGTCACTCTTAAGACCACAGTTTTCAAAAATAATTACTAGCATTTGCTTGTCCATGCAGTGTCCGTTCTTCTGAAGTAGCACCTTTGAAAGTCAATGCTGGAAGATGGGACCTTTTTAAAAAAATCAAGCACAATTTGGCTCAAAATACATATTGGGTGTTAAAAAACCTCAGTGTTTCTGCTGTTGCCTCCTTGTTTCTAGAAACTTAACTCCTTTCTAGAGTGCTATGAGGATTAATGAGCTAAGATTAACAAAGTGCTTAGAAAATGGAAATTTTCAGCACTGAGTCACACAGCAATGCCCTGCCTAGTGCTTGGCAATGACCAGCACACAAAAGCAAAACAGAACTTACTTAAAATCACTGACTTTATATAACTTGGACGGTAATAGTTTGTCCACATTTGTTTACGGATTTGTAACTGTTTCTGGTGAATGCCTTTTCCTATATATTCTGCTATGTTGAGGATACCCAATTATACCTTGTGGCAAACTTTGTCAGCCTTGATGGTACAGAAGGGAAGTGATTGACTTTCTCCAAAGCCACTAATTCTGCCACTCCTGAAAGTCATTCCCAGGGAATTTTCAGTGAGAGTGATTCATTTTCTCCAAGAGGCTGTTATACCCTTGTAGCTGTATTTTGGACCTGCTGTGGTTGTATCATTTGATCTCCCACATGGCACCACTATGTTCCTGCTGCTTAGCTGCTTGGCTAGTAATAAGCTTATCCTGGAAAAGAAATGAGATGAAATACTTTTAAAAAATGCACTCATAGATGTGGAAAACCAAATAACGGAGCAACTGAATTTGCTCCAAGCTCCAATGTTAAGGAAATTAAAGAAATATTTATGAATAATTAAAAAGTGAAGAAATTGGACTGAAGTTCTTATAGCTGTGAAGCAAAAAAAAAAAAAAAAAAGCGCCTCATTTTAAGATGGCATGGATATTTGAGGAATAAACAACAGAGAAGGCACAAGAATCGAAACCTGTATATTTAGGGCAGTTCTGTGTGGGTTTATGGTACATCTATAGAGATACCATATCTATGGTATGACGCAGGAGGTAGAAGCATTAGTAGGTGTGAAAAGCCATTGCACAATGTGAGCTGCTGTCAGAGTTGGGTAGTTTTTCTCTTTCCTCAGCAAGTGTGTTTTTGCCAAAAAAAGCTGTTGTTTTTGGTTTGCTGACACTGTTGAAATCAACCCTTATTTGTAAATAGAACTCTGTGATTAAAAGCAAGAAAAAAAAAAAAAAAGGTGGGGGATGTCAGGTTGGATATGCATTAACAAATTTCCATGATGAAACACTTTCATCTCTGAGGGTTAGAAAGTTATATGGGAAAGAAACCACTTACAAAAAAGGGGGAAAAAAAAAAAGGAAGAAAATTACAAAGTAAAAATAAATGGACATATTGTTCCTGTGCTTCCTGTTGTAGTTCTCACCTGTAGGGTAGGGTGCTTACCTTCTATGCAGGATCTGGGTACCTGTCTGGCCGATCTTTCTGGAAATGTAGTTTCCAGGAGCAGTGAAGAAGTCTTGGGTGCTGCTGCCAAGGAGGAGGCTTGCTCCTCCTCCTCTTCCTCTAGCCCCATAGCACTCCTCCCACCCCTGTGCTGGCAGCAGCACTTGCTGCAGCCCCTGAAGCTAATTAAGGAGAAATCTTTCTCCCCCGCCCCAGCCCCCACACACTCAGGGAGTTGAACTGATGGGTGCAGAGTTCTGACAAGGGCCAGAGCCAGGTAAGGAGGAGGAGGAGTGGGGAGCAGGCAGATGCTGGGGGAGCTGGTTGCAAGGAGAGTGACTCTCAGAGACAGCAAATTTTCTTCCAGTTGAGCTGCCCACAGAGCACCGCTCTTGCAACTTTGGAGCCAGGGTTTTGCCCTCTGCTTTCCCAGCTCTTGCACTAATCCCTAGGCAGCAGCACAGCCTGGGACATGTCAGCTTGAGTCACTCCTGATGAAGCTATTTCGTGCTGTACAAGGCACAGCTGGAGTCAGGGGGAGAGAGAGAGTCAGGCTTCGTGGTTTTTTGACAAATGGCTGGGCTCTGTGCTGGAGAGGAGCAATTACACTTTAGCTCCTGATCTGCTAAACATTGAGATATTTTTGCAAAGTGTCAGTGCTTCAGGAGGAGGATCAGTGGTTAGAATCCTCACATGGAAAGTGACTCTTGTGTTTACCAAGACATGTGCAGCTTCTGATTTTAATCATAGTAAGCACCCACAGAAGCAAAGCACATTGGTTGGCCACAAGTTTAATTTTCATATGAATAAATTATTAAAAAACTAAGTGATCTTAATAATAACTGGTTTGGATTCAATTCCAAGGTACTTCCTGTTTCAAATGCACTTTGCTAGCTGTTCTAGCTGCCTCTGTAAAGCATAATACAACTCACTGCTTCTTCAGAAAACTTTGCTCCATTCAGCTTTGTCAGATACTACCGTGTTGAGGGAGGAAAAGGAAGACAGAGGTTGACTCAGCTGCCAGCTGTCGCTCTGTTTGTCACTGTGCACTGTGCTACTTTCCAGGTAGCACCCCCTACATCCTCTTTCAGCCCCAAGCTACCCTGAATACCAGAAAGACCTATGTGTCCTTCTTAAGAGAAGAGATAAAGTTAGGAGGATGTTGTGACACTAAGGTGGCCTCTAGCCTCAGACAGCTGGGGGCTGTGCCTGGGCCACTGGCTCAGACCATTCTGCTTCTTGCTGTTTGCCCATAGCTTTTAGTAAATATCCTTAATATATTGCTGAAAACATTTCATAAACTAAAGTAAAACCAAAACTTAACTGAAAATAATTTCTAAAATAACTTCTACTCTTAATTCTGCCAAAATCAGGTCCTATTTGTTTGCTTAGCTGTTGTTTCAACATATAAATTCCCTTCATTGTGCTGTAGGGTGTCTGCTTCCTTGTACTTCATGTGTGAGGTATCAAAGAAATCTGTTTTTCTTCTTTCATGGGTAATTTCTTCAAGCTCAAAAGAGGTGAATATTGCTTCTTAGTTTCTCGAGTCCCAAGGACACCCACAGTTCTGTTAGACATGGGCCCTGATCTGTGTTAGTTGTGCAGATCTGCATGCATTGCTCCCTCTTACCTGGTGGATCTAATACCAGGTATCTGATGGTTTTGTGTGGTGTGAGCTTACATACCAGGAAAACCTCTCTTTAACACAGACATGTGGTTGTCTGTACAGCATGACTGCTTATCTGCCCGAAGATAGACGATCCTGCTGGGCTTTCTTTTTCTTACTTATTACCCAATTCAGCAGGAAACCACACAGATGTGATAGGGCGCTCATCAGAGCAAGCTCAAGGGGCGGGCTGTGTGTTGGCAGTAGTCTTGGACAGCTGTGGTGCGTTGCTCCTGCTGCAGCTGTTTGTGTGATGTTAATGCAAGTGTCTTTGTCCTGTACTCTTGTGAAGCGCTGCAAAAAGAGTAGGTCTGACCTGTGAAAATACCTGGGGCTGTAGCAGCGTAGAGATGAATTCAGAGAAAGCATTTGTCTCTTTACAAGTGGGATCCATTGGAGCACTTGTTGCCTACTGCATGTTTTGCAATGCAAGTGTTTCCCAAGAGTGGCGGTTTAATGAGCTCTTGCTGGCACTTGACAAACTGTCCTGCTGGCTTTCTGCTAGATATGTGTGCAGCAAATTAAAAGACTGCTTATGCTATAAAATGGGACAGTCTTAAATGCTCTTTGTTGTGCTTTTCTCCTGAAAGAGCACTCTGTTCTGCTTTGCTAAATGCTGCTATGATTTAATCCCTGTAAAGTCAGTGGGCAAAATTGTTGGGTTTTTTTTCCTTGTGTAAACTTCATTAAACCCTGTATAACTACACCTTCTGGCTCAGTAATATGTAGGCATAAATCATCATATTGCCCTTCCTACTGAATTCTGTAGAGTGACAATATGGATAGCAAGGAGGTTTATTAATTATGATAAAGTTAGAGACATCCACATATAGACTAGTACCGTAGGCATGATTTAAAACACATCTAACAGCAGATGTTCTGTATTTCACAGAGGTAAGGTAGGTTGAGTAATGATAAAAGCTATCTAAGCTAGCCCCAAAGTCTTGCTATACTATTAAGTAACTTTTTCTTCCCTTTTTCCTTTCTGTTTTCGTTACTTTTGTGCTTATAAATCTGAGATGGAGAAGAAAATGTACCGCTGAGGTGGTATACTTGGAACCTGGCCAGGGCTAGCTCCATTTGCCTTCCAGTGCTCCTCGGTGCAAGTGACCTCTGAGGGCAGCCAAAGCCATCCCGTGTGAACAATCCTGCAGGAGCAGCAAAAATGAGGAGAGTGACCTCTGACAGCACCTCTGCATGTCTAGCAGGTGTAGCCTGGAAGGCCTAATGGCAGCAGAGGGTTGCAGCCTTTGCTGATTTAGTGGTGTAGAGGACCCAGCTTGGGCTCTGCTGTGTCCTCCTCCTCTGTACTGCAGCCACACATCTCCCGCTGTTGAACCAGAATAGAAGGGTGATGCACTAGCAGAATAGAAGGGTGATGGCTAGCACTGGCCTCCAGAGAGACTGTATCGATGAAGGCATTTGTTACGCACTTAGGAAACAAGTGCATTTAGGGAACAATATGAGAAGCTGGTGTGAAGTGTTAAGCTTAAAACTGAAAAGCCTGAACAGCTGCCGACTGATACTTGGACAGAGAAGGTTTAGAATGTTAAATAACCATATAGAAACATACCACTGAGATGCAGGGGCTAATCAGGCATTGCTGCAGCAGTGCAGACAGCTATTTCCTATTATGTTGCTAATTTGTATCCCCTATTGATTACTGAATTAGCTAATGAGTCAAATTACTTTGCCTCACCATGAGCTGTTAATGAACAAAGGAATCTAAAGGACTCTGCTCCAGCTTCAAAATGGATGTTTCTGTAGATATTTAGAAAAAAAAAAAATATACATAAGAGAGCATAAAGCAGCCTATAGAAAGTCAAACTTGCACAAGTAGGTGGCTGATTGGAGTGAAGCCACTGTTCAGCATGTCGCCCAAAATGTCTTAAGAAAGCTGTATGATACAAGAATATTTGCATGAACATACTGCCTTTTTCTATACTTGAAAATGTGGAATGTTAAAAGAAGTGTCACTTTCCTCATTGAAGGATGAGAACAAAGGAGAAAGATTTGTCCTGCTTGATCATTCCAGATCCTATCCGGAAGTAGGAATTTCTTTTTGTCTAGGCAGTATCATATATGCAAAAAGAAGCAGCCTGGTTGCGTTGTACTTTGGGAAGCATGTAAAGCACCTTCTGGTATTTCATAGTTTGCTTCCTGCAGCCAAAACATATGGATGAGAGGGGCCATGAAGGGAATCTTCTTGGCTGGTCTGTAATTGCACGTCTTGTTTGGTAACAATTAGTCTAGTTAGTGACAAGCATCTAGTAATTCTGTGTTTAAGAATCCTGTTTAGGAAGTCTGATGTTATGACAGCTGTATGCTATTTTTCTTTCCAGATTTTAACACATGGAACGGATTCCTGAATGAGTTTCCAGCTACACCAAGGAGTCAGTTGTTACAGCCTTGAAGCTAATCTGAGAATATATCTTCTAGCCAGTCCCAAAATAGGTTACAAAACACCCAGATCACCTAAAAGTGATAAAACCCAAAATATCTCAGAGATTTAATATTTTCTGAATTACTAAATCAGTTAATTTTATTTGTATTTTTCTAACATGTTCAGTTTTCTAGAAACTTAAGTTACTCTTACTAGTAGACTCAAGTCACAATAATTTAACAATGAGAATTTGAGCTAGCTGTTATCCACAGTCAGTTCAAAGGCTTTCAGAAGAACTTGAAAATTTCCTAGGCAAAAAGAGGAAGGTCTTTTGAATTGATAATAAATTTAGTGTTTCACTATCCTTTTAACTGTTAGTTAAAGCAGCATGAAAACTGTAAACCACCGTACAGTTAGTAACCACAATTACTACCTGCAAATAAACTTGGATTTACTCCAGCATTGGGGTGAACGCTGTGAGTACCAGCTGTGGGGGGAAAAATGGACTGGCATTGTGCAATAGTTAAAAACTTACATAAATTCCATGACTTGAGCTGACATGAATGCTTACTTAAATCTGGAAAACTTAATTGGAGATCAATAAGAATCTGCACTTGGGGTCCATGGTACCTCAGTCTCTTGCCCAAATTCATAGAGTATCTCAAAGAAGAAATAAAGTGAATCAAATTTGGCTGTCAGCTTGAAGTGGTAGAAAATATAGTGTGTTTCAATGTATATTTCTCATCTGTGGCTGCAATCTACTCACCTTCTCTTAGAGATCTGTTTTCTTAATGCAGAAGATATCTGGAGACAGTTTTCAGCCTAGAAACCAAATGTGACCATAAAACTCCTTATGAATGAGATCAGTGTGTAGCAGCCATTTTTCCTGTGTTGAGTCTTGTACTAGTAGGATGTAAGAATGCAAAAAGTTGATTTATTTATTTGCTACTATGACATGCAGAGGAAATAGATGGATAGCTTGAGGTAAAGAAGGACTTTTCAGTCCACTTTTCCTAGGTGGAAGTTAGATCTCCACTTGTTACTTGAGCTGGACCATTCTTGTGTCATGATCATTGAATTTTTCTTCAGCTGACTTATCTCCAGATTTCTAATAATCTTTCTCTGGCCAAAAATTCTTTAGAGATAAAACCCACTTTTCTATGAAGGCCTTGAAGAATTCTATGTCTCCAAACACCTCTTGATGTTTACCCAGACCTGGGCCTTCGTGATGGAAACCTTGGAGCAGCAACTCCAGTGTCCTCTTGTATCACAACTTTACTAAACTTACCTAGGTGTATCCCCATACTTCATCTTCTAGACCCTCCTCACTTTTACCAGCAATTTTTCCAGTGCAAATGGCCGCTGTGGGTCAGTTAATGAATCTTCCATGGAATCTTCCATTGCTTTTCTCCTTCCTGACCGTAATTATTGTGTCCTTTGCAACCTGGACAGAAATCTAAGGGGTTGCAGAGATTATGTGGGCTCTGTCATACATACCAGCTGCTGGGTGCCCCTTCCATGCTGATCCCAGGGGATAACATGAGCCAAAGAACTGAAAGGTCTTATCCTCACATAAGCAAGACATATGAGTTATTCATAGCTGAACTAGTGAACCCAGAACTCTTCATCTCTCTGGGGAAACTTGGATGCCTTCTTTAACAGAGATTGTGAGAGTGTCTCTTGAAAGCCATTCAATAAATTCCTTTGGATCAACTGTTACTTTTTGAAAGATATTTCTTGAAGTTTTTCAGAAAGGAAAATGCTTACAGAAGGAAATGCTTACAGATCTATTTTTTCAACTTCATTGCAAAAGCATAAATATACCGTTGAAAACCAGAAATATATTCAGTTGTCTCAAACCAAAAGAAATAAGCATATGCATGCTACCTTCCAGGCTGAACTTTTTAACTGAAGTTATGAGTGCTGGTCTCTGAGGGAATATTTTTAGAGCTCACTATGCTGATATTTCCCTTCTCCAGGCAATGCTGGAATGGTTCACCTACCACTCCCTGGTTTTCAGTAAGTCTGAAGGCATGAAGACCACCAAAGTTCTTTTCCTTTCTGAGAGTTGGCTCAGACTTTGCTGTTATTTGCACCAGGGATTTTGGAAATATTTGTTGTCTTCTCTTGGAAATTTACTTTTCTCTTGATAGCAACATTGGCTAGAAGAATATGAGAACTGTAAGCTTATCATAATTAACTGATCAATCTGGAGAATTTGCACAAAAATGAAAAATGCAGCTTTCCATGCCCCTGTCTTGAAAAATGCAGCTTTCCATACCCCTGTCTTAGCTTTATTACCCAAATGTAATATCTCATTTCCAGATAAAACATGCAGCTGTGTTATGGAAACACTCTGTAATAGGGAGAGGGAGAATATCCTACATGCTGAAGATCAGATGTGTTGTTTTATTGTCAGTTTCTAGAAAATTTGGGAATTAGTGGAAATATTGAATACATTCTTTCCTAGTGAACGGCCTGGACCTCCTGCAATCCTTTATAATTGTGGATCCTATTTATTACCAAGCTAAAATCCGTATTACTATTCTCAGAAGTAAGTTGATCCCCACTTTCTAGCTGTTTTGCACCATCTGTCTGAAATCACTGGACAATACCAGTGTTTAAAAATGCTGTCAGTTGCTCTGATCTGAGGTCAGGATATCAGTCTTTTACAGACTGGGCCAAGCCCATCACAACTGCTTAAAGTTCTGTGTGAGAGTCACCATATCTACAGCATTGAACTGCTGCAGATTAAAAACTGCGGCAGAGAGGACAGGAAGTGAGAGCCGTGTTTCCCTTTCAAGCGCCAGAGAACTTCAAACAAGAAAAAGATAATTTGTTGCAGTGGAGTTGTTAAAGAACATCAGAGCTGGAGTCAACAAGAAACTGGGTAGGACAGCTGTTGGGGCTCGTAACCCATGTGCACTTGTGATATAAATGTTCTCTTAGTCATAACATTCTTTGCCGGGATCTTTAAGCACCAGTATTAACTAAACTTCAAGTATTTCTTGTTCTCTACTGAGCAGACAGAAGCTTATGGCCATTTTTACCTATATAACTGCATTATGTATGTATGTATGTATCTGCATAATGCTGGTGATAGACAAACCTAGGATGGGAAGGAATTTCTAGTCTCAGCATGTCCAAACCTCTGCTGGTTATGGCTTTGAACAACCCTATTGATACATTTATCCTATTCCATTTTAAAATAGAATAGACTGTTTGCATTCTTTGTGCCTAGGTGAGCCTGTTTCAGAAATTTATTCATGTGATTGTTGAAAGCTGATCATCTAATTGCCAGCATAGACATATTCCTGGCCAGTGTTATGACTGATCAGTGTCTGCTGGTCTTGGCCATTGCTTAAGTAGCTGTAGCTCAAAACTACGTTTTCAGCCCCTTCTCCACACTTCCACACTTTTCTTTCATATTTCCAACTCATGAGTTACAGCTTATGGAAGGAATGGTTCTTACAGGTCCCTGAAAACTTCTTCTATGTAATTTCATTCTAGGACTGTGGCTTTATCTTCAAAGTCATCTGCATCTCCTTTATGCATCTCAAGTCATGCTCCTAATTAATGCTCTGTATTAACTTTGATTATTTAATTAGAGTAATTCCTATTGTACTTTCTTTGCTGAGACAAATAATGAAAATATCAAATAAAATTAGTCCCCAAACCTACCTTGGACAAAATCCACAATCTAGGCTTTCTCAGCTCTAGGAGTTCATTCAGACAAATCTATTCTTATCATACCTGCTAGCTAGTTCTGCCTTAATTCCTATCCTTTTCATTTTGGCTAACAATTTCCCTTGGGATATTATAAAAGTTTCTTGTTTGCTTTTTTGTTTTGGTTCGGTTTTGGGGGGTTTTTTGGGGTTTTTTTTTTGATTTTTTTGTTTGTTTGTTTGTTTGCGTTTTTTTTGTTTGTTTTGTTTTTTGTTTTTTTCAACTCAGTTTCCAGAAGGTTAGATTTATCCTATATTTTTGTCTTATAAAATCTTTTATTAAAGGCAGATGTCAGATTAGTTTGACACAATCTGCTTACCCATAATGTATGTATGTAATATTCCATTTATCTCCACATTTTAAATTTTTCTTTCCTTGAATTGATTGTGTAAGCGTAAGGTTACTACATAGGTTACAGACCTGTCTTCAAGTGAGAGACTGAGTACATTTAATTTTTCACATTGTCTTCTCATGTAGAAGTAGAAGGAATTTTTTATTCAATTTATCATTGTCTTTCTTTGGAGCGGCAGGTGGAAACAGCCTCTTGCCATAGTTTGCTAAAAGGGGTGATCACAGCACCTACACAGTGCTTGACATTTGATAACACTTGACATGCTTGTGATGGGTATTTGGCATTTTTTAAAATCACTGAGAGCAGTCTGAAATGGAACAAACTCTGAGCATTATGAAAAAAGAATTATGAATAAAGAAACAGGATCCTCAGTTCCTACTCTCTCCTCATGATGGATTTTGCCTGTGTAGTGAGCAGCTAAACTGGTAAGAGCGTCTCTGACTAGAAAGTAATTAAGGCTTCTTCGTTAATTAAACAGAAGAAGACAGATAAGTGACATTTGCATCTGCTGATGGTTTCTTTATGGTAAATGAATTGCCGGATGGTTGATGTTGATGTTTTCCAGTTGATTTCCTTTGGATTCTTGGCTGGGATCGTAGCAGAGATTATTATTGTCTCACACATCTGCTAGAGGATACGTTTCCATTGTACCTCACTGCTCACAAACACATGAAAATAACTTCCACATTCACCACTTGTACGTGTATCACTGCATCAACATGGGAAGAGACATTCCCGTAGGCATACAGAGCTCTTGGATATGCTGCATGTGTTTGTTTTTCAAACTGACTGTCCCATCTGTGTGTTCTGTGCCTACTTTTAATTGAATGTTGAGCAGTGAGGAGCACGACTTAAGAAGTGTGCTTTTTCTCAGTTTTTAGTGGTTGCATTCTAACTTTTCTTGAATGGCTGACTCACCTGCCTGCCAGCAAGACACAGCATTGCAGGAGTAATGGCATTCTTTGTTGATGCTGTTGGAACCTAAAGGTGCTGAGTGGGTTCTTAGTACTTCATTGCTGGTGTTTCATTGCTAGAAACCAAGAAAAATGTTTCATATGCATTTCATGTGATGTAGATTAAGCTTTTCATATAGAGGCACTCTTTCCCCCTTGTGCTTTTCTGGGAATTCTAGCATTTATCTACTGTTGCTACTCCTCTTGTTTGCAACAAGCTGATTGTATTGGGTTTGTGTGGCAAGTTTTTGGTAGCAGGGGGCTACAGGGGTGGCTTCTGTGAGAAGGTTTTAGATGCTCCCTTTATGTCCGACGGAGCAAGTGGCTGCTGGCTCCAATATAGGCTCACCACTGGCCAAGGCTGAGCACGTCAGCAGTGGTGGTAGCTCCTCTGGGACAGCATATTTAAGAAGAGGGGAAAAAACCTGCATGTTTGCAGCTGGAGAGAGTGAGAATATCTCAGAAAAACAACTCTGCAGACACCAAGGTCAGTGAAGCAGGAAGCAGGGGATGTGCTCTGGGTATTGGAGGTGACTTTGCAGCCCTTGGTACAGACCATGGTGAGGCAGCTGTGCCCCTGCAGCCCACAGAGATCCACCTGCAGCCTGTGGAAGACCCACACCAGAGCAGGTAGATACCTGAGGGAGGCTGTGACCCCATGGGAAGCCTACGCTGGAGCAGGTTTGCTAGCAGGGTTTGTGACCCTGCAGGGGGCTCACCCTGGAGCAGTTTGTTCCAGAAGGATTGCACTCTGTGTTAGGGACCCACCCTGGGGCAGTTAGTGAAGAACTGCAGCCTGTGGGAAGGAGTCATGCTGGAGAAGTTTGTGGAGCACTGTCTCCCATGGGATAACTCAACACCAGAGCATGAGGAGAGTGTGATGCCTCTTCCCCACGAGGAAGAGTGGCAGAGACAATGTGTGAAGAACTGACCACAGCACCCATTCCCTGGGGGTTCCCCCATTCCCTTTGTGCTGCTCAGGGAAACGAGGGAGAGAAAATTGGGAATAAAGTTAAGTCTGGGAAGAAGAGTGGGGTGGGGAGGAAGTGTTTTTCAGATTTGGGTTTATTTCTCATTATCCTACTCTGATTTGATTAGCAATAAATTAGACTAATTTCACCACATCGAGTCTGTTTTGCCTGTGAAGGTGACTGCTGAGTGATCTCTCCCTGTGCTTATCTCGACCCATGACCCTTTCATAATATTTCTCTCCCCTGCCCAGCTGAGGAGGGGAGTGATAGAGCTGCTTTGGTGGACACCTGGTGTCCAGCCAGGGTCAGCCCACCACACTGACTTAGTATTTTCATGTCTGCAGACACTCCTGTTTGCTAGACCAGAAAAAAGTATCTGCTTCAGAGATTCCTGTATCCCAGCTGGAAGTGATAAACATTTCAACTCACCAAGCATGAATGTGTGTGTGTGCAAACAGGACAGAGAGGTGTACTGCAGTGGAGAAAAATTATGTTAAAAGATTTAAACCATGTTTCATTTAACTCATTATTATCAGTCCCATTTTTCTTCCAGACAGGTTTATCACAAGTATGTCAGTAGAATAAATCAAACATACTACTGTAATTGAGCTGTATGGGCAGATTTAGCCATGATACACTTATCATTTACTATGCTGGAAAGCCTCTCAAGCAATGTTTTCAGTGAAGTATTCCATGTTTTCTTTAAGGAGAGAGAAACGTAATTCTAGTAACATCAGAGATGTTTTGTTGTTTTGCTTGTTTGTTTGTTTTTTAATAATGATTTAAAAAAGCCTGGAAGTGCTGGTTTGACCTTGAGTTTTGATGATTTTTAGGAACATATATCTCCTTGCAGACTTTTCCATGCTCATTCCCAGCAAAGAACCAGAATATTATATACTGGAAGGAATTAGTACTTGCACTGTGATAACATCTCTCTTAATTTCGTGCATACTCTCTACAGTTTTATTGCTAGTTTTACCTGAAAGAATAGTGGTTACCCAGCTTATGAGGTAACACTTTCACATTACTAGTTGTGACCATCTTTGATAGTATGAATTCCATTGTAGAGCTAAATCCAAATTTGAATGTTTAAAGAAAATGCATTTTGTAGGGTTTGGCTTTGCTACTCCCATTCCACTTAGTACTGGAAGTAGAAAGAATTTCAGTATGAAACTTCTTGCTGTGTTTATGTCCTTAAGCTTGCATTTGTAATTACCCATTCTTCTAGGGTATTACTATGGTTTTTTCACTGATATTTTTGCTTTTGTGTTCTGCTGGTATTTTTGGGGTTTTGGGGTTTTTTTGTTTGGTTGGTTTTTTGGGTCTTTTTTGTTTGGTTGGTTGGTTTTTTGTTGTTTTTTTTGTTGTTGTTGTTTTTGTTTTGGGATTTTTTTTTTTGTGCTATACTGATTTTGGTGTTTTTATGCTCTTTGGGAATGGTCTGTAGGAGCAGATAAAAAGGAAGTCTCCTTCCACAGCAAAGAAGGAAGAGGAGACAGGATATGGACCCTAAACTGATCAACAACTCATACATCCTTCCTCCTTCCTTCCTTCCATCCTTTGCTCCCCATGTTAAATCTGCATACAGTCTAGGATGCTGTAGGTTGTCTTTTTTCACCTTGGATTCTTTCTGTGTAGCTTTTTTTAGGTTTTGCTATTTAAAAAAACAACTACTGTTGCTTCTCCGTTGTCAGCAACTCATTCTGCTAACAGCAACAGCAAGTGCTATAGAAATGGGCAAGAATATATAGACCTACCTCTGACAGTCCTATAGACTACAAAAGAAAAACAAAATGAAGGTGAAGGCAGGGTCATCTGGAAAAAGCGATACAA
Source organism: Dasyornis broadbenti (assembly GCA_013397935.1). Lineage (NCBI taxonomy): Eukaryota > Metazoa > Chordata > Aves > Passeriformes > Dasyornithidae > Dasyornis > Dasyornis broadbenti. The sequence continues at coordinate 1,170,385 of VZRN01005839.1, read as the reverse complement.
TATTCCATTTGCCTACTTTAGGTGTTGTAATCCTGATTTCTTCTGTTTATGTTGTCTGCTGACTGTTTTACCCTGTTTTCCTCTCCCCACATTTATGCTCCCTCTTCACTGCTTGCGTAGGTTAATTTTATTGCTTTGTAGAGGACAAACACATTTAATGGTCACTTTGTAGAATCAGGGGAAAGGACATAGGGGTTTTTTCTCACTAGCTACCTACCTGAGATCAGACTCTAGATTCTTTATGCCATTGCAAAATGTATCTCAGGTGCATGCTGTTTGGAGGTATGGGGGGAGGAGGGCTTCAAAACCCAGAAGGCAAGTAAAAAGAGCTCAACTGGGAACCAATAGGAAATACTATCCTTGGCATCACCTTACCCTGAAGAAAATCTTATTCGAAAGTCAATTTAAGTTTTAGGGGTTGGCTTTACCCAAGAGTTTTGGGAGGTGAAAGTTAAGAGGCATTTGTACTCTTATACAGAAAAAAGCCTCAAAATTACTTTAAAAGTCCAGATGAAGGCGAAAATTATTCAGGCTTGGTGAAGGAAAAGAAGTAAAAACATAATAAAATAAGTAGACAAGACAGACTCTTTCTTAAGATCTTAAAGATGATGGATGGCTGGAGTGGAGTTGTATAAAATGTGTTTTTTCTGCAAAAGCGGTAACTCTTGGGGTATTGCATGTTACATAGGCTCTTACATATCATGAGCCACACCTGACTCTGGAAGGAAAAGATAAAAAAGCTTGAGGGGAGAAAGGTGATGAGACCTTGTTTCTGCAAGGATAGAGAAACAGGAAAGTGGTCTTTGGCATCTGGGTGGAAAATGTCAGCCTTGATGCTAAGCTTGACCTAGGCACCTTAATAACACCAAGTATCAAGTTGACATTGTGCTGAGTTATTTGCATGACTTTCTCTGACTTCCCTCTGGAGTCTGTCAGCCATATTTTGGCTTACCAGGAAGCCTCCTCTTGGGCTGCAAGGTGCTCTTTTGGGCCTAAAATTTCCGTTTTCCTCCCTGCTTCAGTCCATGTTGGTCCAGTCTTTCTGAGAAGAGCTGGTTCTGCTCTGCATGTACAGGACAAAAGTAATATCCAGGCTGCTAAATTCTGTTGTCCTTCCCAATTTCTTTATTGCAAGCTGTCATGATTTTACTGCAAGATGGGTGGTATTTATTTTAATTACCATTTCAGTTGCTGGTGTCAGCGATTAAATAAGAATCTTACCTTTCACTTAAAAATAAATCTCCAGCATTGGTAGGTGTTGAGAAAGAGTTTGAAAATGTGGTAACGTGGTGTGAATTATACTCTATAGGCTTAAAGGCTAGGAAACAAAGCAGTAAATTTTAACCCCTCTTTTATTTTGTTACTCTTTTACCATCTAAGGTTGCTGAAAACCTTTTTCCTTTCCTTTTTTTTTTTTTTGGCAGTTTCTTTATAATTTTCAGCTACGTGGATTGATAATACTGCAGATCAAAAATCACTTTTTCACTTCTAGAATTTTTAATTAGAATTTCCATGTGAACTTCTCTGCTGATTTTCAGCAGCCAGTTGAGAAAATATAAAGAGAAAGAACATAATTTTTATATGAACATTCAGCATTTTTGGTTAGCTCTTGAGTTTAAATGTAAATGCTGTTGAAATGGCCTGACAGTAAATAGAGCAGGACAGTGCTGCCTCTGGTTTTTGCATTGTGCCAGCTACTTTGTAGATGGACTTCAAACTGAGTAAAATTGGTAAACTATTTGCAAGAAGAAGGGATTGTGTCTGCATTATGAATTGTGATGTTTGTTCCAGGGCAAAATTCTCTTTTCTTCTTAAATCTTTAGAGGATTCAGGACTAAGTCATGTCGAACAATGGTGTGCTCATCCAAGGAGAACTGCTGAGTGCACTTGATAATTTTCACTGGTTGTCTCAGCACAGTGTGCTGATTATAGATAGTGCTGCCTTCAAAAGCATGCTGTTAGCAAGAGCGTTAGGTTTATTTTGGTAGATCAGATATGCACATTGCTTCAGACGGTCTCAGATGCCCAGCTGCTGTTTGGAAAGCAGAGTTTCAAGGCATAGGTGCTCCTTGCTTTGACTTCTGCCATTGTTTTCTGAGGGGTGGGAAGGGTTGCATATTTTGTGTTCTTTCTGGACATGGCACTCGATGTCCTGGTCTAGTTGACATGGTGGTGTTAGGTCATAGGTTGAACTCAATGGTCTCAGAGGTTTTTTTCCAACCTAATACATTCTGTAATTCTCTCCCCCTGGTGCAATTGTACTAGACACTGAAAGTGTTGGCAGGTAAGAACAAATACTTTTCCTGTTTCTGTCCTATGACCTAATTTATTTATGTGTCTTCTTTCAAATGCAGACTTTAGTAATGTGCCTGATGTCACATCCAGTTTGAAAAGGAGCAGCACTGATGGCACTCTGGACCAAGTACCACACAGGGAGAAGACTGATCCACCTTTCAGGGTAAGAACATGCTTAATACAACAATCCTTATGAACCAAAAGGCAGTGTTGTAGCATTAATGGTCTGCATTTTGTTGGAAAGACTTTAACATATGACATTAATTTGAAAAATTTTGTGTGCATATTAGCTGTACTCGGTGTTCTAGTATCTTGAGGTCACCCTGACAGGTCAGCACCTACAGCACAGCTGTGGCATTTGCAGGAGCAGTGTGGTGGTGGCAAATGGCACAAAGGTGGAGATTTGTCAAATTCTTTTCTCTGTGTGGCTTGAACCCAGTTCCTGCAGAGAACAGTAAAGCTGCTACAGCTTTCTAATTGATTCAGTTTGTTTTGTCTTTTCTTTTTGCTGATATTTCCAGGGCTTGCTGTTAAGATTGCAGTGACTGTAGCAATACTATGTCAGTAGTTTTAAACTGGACTGCAGACTTGGAGAGGTGCAGTGTTTGAGAGATGGTGATTGCCACTCTCTAATTTGGAGACCATTTATGTGTCTGCAGTTACTGTTTGGCTTTGGCTGGACTAATGGTTGTCCTTCTCTCAGCCAGGGCTTTGGAGGCTGAGGCAGGAATGTCCAGAATTAGCGTCCACCTTCAAATGCACGGTCTCTGAAGAGCAGCTTTTTGACCATTTTACTCTGAACCAGGCAAATTGCAACTTGGGTCCAATTCAAGTGCATATTGTTTTGAACCTCCCAACTGCTAGCGTGGGTAGTGTTTTTGTGTTGGTGGCCCTGATTTTACCCAGCATTGCCATTCTGACAACAGAAATGTGTTTTTAAATTCTGTTGATGAGTTGGTTGTATCTTCAAGCAAATTTGTGATAACACTTGTGTCAGCACTCTTGCATAACAGGAATGAAGTTATAGTTTTTATGGTTCTGGAATACATTACTGTCTTGTGCTAGGTTGTATGACAAATTGGTAGAGGTGAAGCAGAATGTAAAAACTCAGAAGACTGGAATAGGGAAGATACATTGTGCCTCTAACCACACCTACTCAGAGGAGCTGTTAAACTTTTTTAATTACTGTGTAACCTACTTCAGTCTTATATAGGTGATTTTATTCCCTTTGCCTAGAGAGTAGCGAGAACCCTGGTGATTGTGGATCTTCAGCCCATCTCCTGCTGCACAAGGGGTTTCCCACAGAGATTATCTGTACCCTGTGTAAAAATTGCTTATGCTTCCCCAAAGTCTTTGCAATCAGACAAGAATAAACTGGATTTCCTCTCCTTAGGACGCATTGTTCCTTTGGAAGGAGTATTGCGGATTTCTCTACTCTCCTATTTAGGACTTCTGCCTGGCTTTAGGAGAGGGGATCTTTGTGGTAGCACAGCAGAGATGATGGCTGGTTGCACCAGGCCAGCCTCCCCTGGGTGCCCTTCTTGCCCAGAGTATGTGCTGCCTGCCATGCACTGTGTGGACCAAAATGCTGACCTTCTGTCCTGCTGGAGGGAAGGAGATTCTGGGGCATCAGCTTTGCTTTAGCAGAAGAACAAAGCCAATCCTGATCGCCTGTGTCACATACAGCAGGTGCCAGAAAATTAGGGATAGTTACAAGGATTTAAATACACAGAGGACAATTGATGTATACCAGTTGTTGCTCTTAGTGCACTAAATTTGGTCCAATGCTCTAAATTACATGCTGCAATTAACGCTCAAAAAAAGAGGGGAAAATGGACAGGTCTGCTCCCTGCCCTCCCTGCAGCCTCAAATCTGTCAGATTCAGTCGTTATTAGGGCTTTTGCATGATTTGCTGAAGTAATTGCACATTCTGTATTGTAGTTCACTTCTTGAGCTGACATGCAGGTCTGCTAGTGTCATTTTAAAAATTATCTGAGGCTGTCCTAGTTTTGTAGGTACAAGGGTGGAAAACAGCCTGGCAATCAGAGACAGTCTGACTTGGACTGCAGCTGTAAACGAGTCTGTGACAGCTCTACAATTTCTGCAAATGGTTTGTAATTGATTGCTGTTTTTCTATTGGAGGGTGCCTATTACCATCAGAGCTTTTTGTCTGACCCTTTTGATATCTCCAATAGATGTAAAAGTAAAGAAAACCCAAACCTAACAGTAAGCTCAGGTGGTGTATATTGTATGTGCTTTTGTAGTTGTGTAGAACCGGAATTAAAATGATTTCTGTTTTTATAGCTGTGATTTGGGACTGCTCACCAGATGGACAATAACTATTGCTAATAAAAGCTAGTTTGAGGAAACTGTGCAGCCTTGAAAAGAATAGCATCTGGATTTGAGTTTGTGGGGTTTTTTTTCCCCTTTGCCTTCTGTTTCCTGCATGTGCTGACTTGACCTCCCACGCCTGTGGGACACCCTCGGTGCAGCAGGCAAGTAAGTGATGCTGCAGGAGTATGGGGGAGAGGAGCTCTGTAAGCACAGCACTGTGGAGGAGATGCTGGCAGTGCTGAGAGGTTCTGAGCACAGCCTAGAAGAACAGGCAGTTTGGGATTATTTCAGAGGAGACACAGCTAGAGATGCTCACTTTCCAGTTGACAGCAAGTGTAGATGTAATCGTTTGGTTCTGAGGGAGCAGGCCCCTTTGAAGTTTGATTGATTTTTGTCCCATAACATGTAAGTAAGTTAAAAACAGTCTTAAAGCTTTGGATTTAATGGTTGCATGTTTGATTTCTGGATTTTGTGTTTCTTATTTGGAGCATTTCTGTTTGTTTGCTTTTCACTATTTTCTTCATCTCATACCAAGCTAAGGTTAGGCATCATCTTGACTGAAAGTACAGTGAGGCATTTCAGAAGTGCCTTGTAATCTCAAAGAAGTAAATCTTTCGTTGCATGCGTACTACACTCAAATATGCCTTCATTCAGTCATTCATTGATTTTTTTTTTTTTGTAGACTGAGAAATGAATGTATTGAGGATAGTTATATGTTTGTCTTTCATCTGAGAGCTGACAGATTAATTAGGAGGGCAACAGAGAATAGTATCATTCCAGAAATGGATGCTGTTCCTTAAGTTATAAAATATTATTAAAAATACATGGATATCAAGAACCATCCATTCCAGATGCTCATTAGCTCTGACAGCTCCGTATTCTCTGGGATACCCCATTTGCACTTTATTATCTTTAACCTTATTTTCAACTTTATTTAACAGGGAGAGATATTATGCTTCTAACACATTATGCTGCAGTACATTTTCACACGGTGTTAAAATACTGTCTGTGGGGCAGTAGCATGTTGTCCTCGCTACTCTTAGTTCTGGAGTATCTAGGTGTTCTGTTAACAGAAGAATATGTGACCTCAGAAAATTGGGGAATTGAGTGTGCCTGTCAGGGTAATTAAGTTTAGTTGTGTTTAGTCATTTTGAGAACTAATTGTCTGTGCTCCTGGTGCTCGGTTAAATCCTGTTATGTTGGCAGTTGCCAAGAATCAAGCACTCTCTACATCAAGTAGCATGAAGCCAAATGAACAAAAAATGCAACTTTTCCTTTAGCTACTTGTAATTTCTAATTGCAAACTATATTGGCTAGAAATGTTTTCTCTAGCCCACTGTTTGTTTTAAGGTGAAGTTTAGTAGTCTATTACTAACTTGCTAATCTTTACTTTGTATTTTTAGTGTATTAAAAATCACTTTTTATGAAACATAGCTAGAAGGGGAAATTTAACCATATAATTCTATTATTCTAAGGTCTCTTGAAGGACTACTGTGATCTGACTTTTGGTTGCTCTGAATCTTTTGCGTTTCATCAGAGAGATGCATTTCTGAAATCATATTAAATTCTAATAGACATAAAGAAGTATACATGTGTGATGTATTTTCATTTTAAATATTTTACAGAACATAAAAAAACCCTTAGGGTATGCTCTCTGCAAATATTTCATGTAACTTCATTATATCCTCAGCTGTATCTTAAAAGGTCTTTAAGAAACTCAAGAAACCCAATAAAAATAGGTAGTGTGATGGCTTGTAATCATTATAGAAATAGTCAATGAATGCAGAGTGATTTTATGGGAGCACCTTCTGAAATTAACATTGCAGGTGCAAAAATGGCAGCTGCTGTGTGAGAATTTTTGAATGTGAACAAGAATTTGCTTTCTAAAGAATGGACAACTGGTTTCATTTTGTAATGCTTTTGAAATGGTCCTGTATTTCTTTCAAACAATGAAGTAAAATTGATCCTGGGAATAAGCTGAATATAGAAACTTGGGGAAATTTCCTTTGCTCTTCCCTCTTGAAACAGTCACTTTACTCTCAGCACGGGTTATTGATCGTACATGAATGTGTGTATATGAGGACAAATCTGTCCCTATCCTCTCTTAATAAAAAAGAAATAAAAGATTCTATACGCTGCAGAGACAGAAAACAAATGTTTTTTTCCCTTGAGAATACCATTCTTAATGCAATGAACAGAAGTTATGGTTAAAAATCCCTGAACACTTGTCTTTATCTTGAGCTTATTTAGATTATCTCAACTAATTCATCTTCCCCTCCTGTTTGAAAAGCATATTCACTTTCCCTTCATCTGATAAGGAAATGAGAATTTGTGGCAAGTGTGATCAGCAGAGTTCATGGCACCTTTGGCAAACACAAATCTGCATCTCCTGCAGGAGGGAGCTTTGTCATCAAACGCTTTCAGCTTTTCATGGGGTCCAGCTTTTTTGAGGTCCAGGCCAATATGATGGCCCTACTTGAAATGCCCATATTTGCAGATATGGCAAAATAAGGTAGAAAAATTATGTCCTTTTGTGTTTCAGAAGTCTGATTTTTCGATGCTTGAGTTTCCTATGTAATATCAAATCATGCTTCCAGTATTTTGGAAGCTTGTATATTCTGTTTATTGTGATGCCAATTGTGGACATTCTTCCACTTGCCAGTGCAGTGAGAAGTATGTTTCCATGAAGTCAGCATGTCTGGGACTAAGGTGAGAAATGTGGTTTTTGGTCTCCCTGCACACAGTGCTGCTTTTTGTGCTCAAGGAGCCAATGTGCAAATATGCCTGACTTGGGCAACTCTTCAGGTTTCTTTTGTAACCCTTCCAATCTAAAGTATACATGCAAGTGAGCAGCTCATTTGCACATCTGATGGTGCCCAGGAGGTGAGAATGCCGAGAGAGAGACTGGGTCAGAAATCAAACCCATCTTCCAAATTCTACATCATCCAGCTACCTTAAGAAGCTTCCCAAAGCAGTACTTTCAACAGATGCAAAATACGTGTGTTGGGATTTCAGAAAGGAAATCCCTCTGTAACCTATTAGCTGATTTCACACAGCTATATCTGTAATGAAAATCAGCGAGTATTCTGAACAGTTTGCTGAATTTTGTGATTTTGGCCTCTTGTACAAACGATATAGCCACTATTGGAGGGGTGGCTTTCATAAGTTGAAGAAATTAGTATTTTGTCTTCAAAATCTCTAAAGCTGATTTCAAAACCCCTTCATTAGCAGTAGGACTACAGCCATCAATTTCTCATGCAGAATAATTTAAGGGTAAAAATCCTGAGATACAATATACATTGAGGTCTAGGTTCAAATCTGGATGAGAGAAAATGTATCTCGTTGGTCTGCCTGAATGCTCAGCTGTTAAAGGAGAAAACCATGGTTTGATTTTTGGGCAGAGGAAGGGGGCAACTGTGACAGGGGTGGAAAGTAGTTAGTAGTCACTTCTCATATAGTCCCACCCCAACAGAAGAGTCACACAATTGTTCAATGTTTGTAGAAGAGTTGAATGGCGTTTTATCTTCCAGAAGAATGCAAGTGGATGCTAGGAATGATGTACTCCTATGCTTTATTACCTAGAAAACATTGTGCATTGTGATCTGTAGCGGATGTGCTGTGGAGTAGTTCAGGACACAGTTATTCAAAACTGCCAACTGCCTTCTACTGCCACTGTCAGCAAATGTAATCCTATTTATTATATGGACCATATGTATTATAGATAATATATATGTGGTGGTTCCTTTATTTATTTTGATCTGGTGATGGCACTCATCTCTCTCAGAGATGAGTTTGGGATCATCAGTCTGAATACATGTATATAAGCAGTGGATGGTCATCTTTTAGTGGGTAAATGTCAAATGTTTAATTATTTCTCACCAAAGTTAAACAGTTTCCTAGTATGACTTTTCAGTGAGAAAGTTTAAGATTTAACAAAATATAATGAATTAAAAGGAAGCTTTGCAATTATATGGTGCATAAAACATAAAAACTGTCAAGCATAAATTGTGTTTTGGTTACATTTAGGATGGTGTGGCTATGTATGCGTGTTTACATACGTCTGCTAGATTTCAGAGCTGTATTTCTCTCCACTTGGCATCATTCTTGCTATTCAGTTAGTGATCCCTTACCCCAGAACATCCCCAAAGAAACATTATCATTGAAATAAAACTGTGGGAAATCTGGGGGAGGGGGGAGCGAAGTATATAATCAGACTGTAAAAATCAAAAATCTTGGAAAGGGAGTGTTAGTACTAATCAAGTAAACACCAATTGCTGAGGTCCATTGAAAGAAAGCCAAGCAGAAATGACCAGAAGCTCAACAGAGCCCCAAACCCTACTTCTTGCATGGAGGCAATTCCAGTTGAATGTCGTGATGGCTTCTCATTAGCTCTGTTTTGCATTGCCCAGGCAGTTCCCACTTGCACAGCATGTCATTAATTGCACGAGAGCTGCCTGCCTGAAGGTTTACTCAGCATCCATAGGACATTAAGGATTTTTCCTTTATTTTAATCATGAAAACTTCTCTTTAGCAGTTGATGAGATCCAGAAGCTTGGGGAGTAGTCTGCAATTAACATCTTTCTTTTTTTTCTTTGTAGGAGGGGGATTAACAGCATGGTACTCTCAAAATCATGTATAGCCTCTGCAATCCAAGTGTCATTTTCTTCCAGATGTGACATGCATTTAGGGAATCTCAGAGCTAACATGGGAAAATAGCATGTTTCTCAGCAGTGGCTTCCTTGATTCATTTGTGCCTGGAGGGGACAGTTCTGCGTTGAAAGCATGGCAAGCCTGTGGGGAGTTCTGCTAATTATTGTGCTTCCCTTGCAAATAGCCCAGCCTATGGTGACCCCTACCAGAGCTGGTGGCTCCAGCAGTGTGGAGCTGCTGCCAGACCCCTGCTGTCTTCCTGTGCCTTTTGAGAAGGGTATCAGTGAAACTGTAGCCTGTCAGAAGTCCATAAGAATTTTGCTAATTAATCTGGGTTTCCATATATTAATCTGTGGCTCAGAGAAGGCACCTAAACTGGTGAACTGTAGGTTACAGAAGGCTTGCTGTAAACCAACCAGAGAATGCTGCTGCCCGGTCCTGGATTTCACTTTGTTGCCTTGAACCTGCAGTTCTGTATCCCCTATGGATGGCCTAAAATTCAAATATAAGAGTTGCGAGTCTTGGCTAACACAGCGAAGGAGCTTCAAAACCACAAAGCATGGAAAGTGTATCTGATGAGAACCTGCAGCTAGGTTAGGCTGTAGATGGAGACCTGCTTGCAGTTACTGGTAGGGAAGACGGGATACTGTGCAGTGTGACCTTCGTTTTGTGCTATTACCTTGAGTCGCTGGGGCTCGGCGGGAGGGCGTATTTGTTTTCTTTCCTCCAACTGAAGGAAACGTCCTCTCAAAAGTAACGAGACAGCTTTTGGTGTAAAACATGCAGATGGTTTTGATCAGGAAAAGAAATTGTGTTGTGTTAATGCTTGCAAATGAAGGAAGCCAGTGGGAGATGACTTATAACACAGCTTTTCTTTGTAGTCATCTGGGAAAAATCCGTTAGGCTTACCTGCAGGTGAAAAGGGAAGCATATGGCAACAGTCCTGAATCATTGCAACAGGATATGGTTAGCAGTGTCTCTGGAGGCACCCGTGACTTCATTGATGAAGGGCAGGAAGCTGCCTGGGAGTCCACTACCCTGGGCCTCCAAAAGCAACCCCGGTCACCTGCAGTGCAGGATATGACGGCAGCATTTCATTTTGCAGTGAAAGGCAGAGATATCTAATCACACTTCTGACAGACCCAAGGAACTGGGTAACCTCTCTGCCAGCTGTAGAATATTTGATGGGTTGTTTATTTATTTTAAAAATAAAGATACTCCTCAGTTACAAGGCTGACAGTAACATATGTGTTTTTTCCTTGTGATGCAAAAGCATCTAAGCCTCATTTTAGTGCATGCCAAGCTTTGCGATGTGCCCAGCAGTCACCGTAGGACACAAAGTCACTTTAAACTTGCACAAAGTTTCAGTATAGGACTTCAGCCAAATAGTGCATCCTGGGTACCATCATAACTTCACCAAGGCTTTAATTCCTATTTTGCTCTGTCAGGAACATGTAACGACAAAAGTAGACCTGAAATTCCAAAACTGAAAAAAATCTGCTACCTGCAGCAGATTCTGTATAATAAAAGATAACGAAAGGTACCTGAAAGAATGCAAAAGGCAGAAGAATTTAAAAAAAAAAGTAAGGGGTCAGTTGAGTCAAATGCACAGGGAGGTTCCACCAGATTTTCATGTTTTGTTACCTGTTGTCTCTTGTTAACATACTGTGAGCAGACATAGACATTCTCTCACAGGGTGATTATTTCCTTCCGAGACAGCAGAATCCTGCTGTAGTGCCTAAACAAAGCCTTGCCAAAACCCGGGGAGAGGTTGGTGTAGAGTTCAGAGAATCTGTATTTGTCTTTACACGGGAGTTACTGCATCTTTTAACATTTGGAATGCAATATGCTGGATACTAACAAGAGCAGGTACCAGCTGTCGTCTCTGCCTCCAAAGGCGGCACACTGCAAAACTCTATTGTGAAACATGAATGCAACTGCAAAGATAATGTCTCAGTCGTTGCCATAGTTTCTAATTCAATACTTGAGAAAAGTTTTTGCATTTAGCAGAAAACACTTTGAGTGAGAATATTACGAACGATATTTAAGATGCTTGTAATTAAAAATAAACAAGAATTCATTTTAAGCATTTGGAATGCTAACCAATTTTTTTATCACTGGAGTTAGAGCAAGTGTCTTCACTATGGTCAATTATGCTTTCAAAATATGTTTTGAAGGCATTTAAAAACCATGTTATTAGTATAATAAGCATCACAGGAAAATATGCAGAAAAATTATCCACCCACAGTTATAAAAAGCAAAAAACAGACTCCCTCTAGATCAGTGTAGAGCTGTGGAGACGAGCTGTATTAATCCTGAGTTTATGATGCTTAAAGATCACTAACATCGCAGATCTCCTGTTAGTGCAGGGTATGTAAGTGCATGTTGTATATTTATATATATATGTGTGTGTGTGTGTACATATGTATGTTGTGTATATGAATTTTGCTTCTGTGACACCAGTGGTCCAGACCAATGTAACAAAGTAGCCCACAAGTTCTCAGGTTTGTCCTGGAGGCAAGCTGCTGTTTCCTTTCATTCAAAGTGTACACTGACAGAGCAAAATTGGCCTTTTACCTTCATGCATTGAGGGAAAAAGCAGGATGGGAAATGAACTGGATGCAGATAAGCACACCTACATGCATCAGGACAATAGAGGGAAGCCTGTACTATGAAGGATGTCACTGTTATGGTAACTATCAAGCCTGGTGCCACTGAAATAGAAAGATGAAAACCAGATGTCTGTGAAAGGAATGTGCCTTATTCAAAGTACACAGGAACAAACAACAGGGCTATGTAATTTTTCCAGTGATCTTAAAAATATTTCACAGTGATGGATTATTTCACGTTTTTGAAAAGTGCTTGAGTGCTCCTTGTGTGCTTCTAGAGAAAAAGAAAGGCTAAATAAAAAGCATTCATTCATTTGCTTTACTTTAGTTTGTGTTGTTCCCTTTTTTGATTTGTCCAAGTCCCTCAATAGGAGTTGGAAAGATTACGGAAACATAATTGTCTTTTTTCTAATGAATACACATTAAAAAAAAGCTGTTAATTGGTAACATCTTTTAGCTGGCATATGGCTAGCTAATAATGCAGGCTTAATTAGCAAATCTGGGGAAGAATAACTTCCTAATATGGAATTAAAAAGGCCTGTCATTGTTTTTCATCAAGATTGACGATATTGCTTGGACCTGAAATTTAGCAACCTTTTTTTTTTCCCTTGGTCCCAGTGGATAAGCTGTGTTTTAACATGTATCTATTAGAAAAACAGAGCTTGGAAGTGCCACGACTAATGCAGATAGGAAAGAAAGAAACAATACCTCTCCAGGAAGTGTAGTTATACACTTAATACACATGGATCTGGTGACCTGGCCTGTGTTATTTTTAAAATGCCATATGCAGCACTGTAAACCTTTAATTTCCACAAACTACTTATTTAATTTTGTTTCTCATCTTCAGACTTGCTCTGTGGATCCCTGGGATCTGTGAACTACTGCAGAGGCAACCACTAATGGTGGATAAGAACAGTAGCCTTGTACAAGCTGCACTGTAGTCTGTGTAATTGGATTTTTAAACCAGACTGTACATCCATTGAAAAATGAAATGTTAGGGAGCAGGCAAAACCTCTCTTGCTCCTTTGAGACCATTTCCTCAATTTTCAGTTATACAGTCTTCTCACCCAGTGAACCTGATAGGTCTCCAAGAGAAAAAAAGGGCACAGTCCATCCGCTAAGCAAGAGGTTCCTGCTGCTGTGATGCGTTCTGCATGCCTTATCAGCAGCATGTTGTTTCAGGGCTCCAGCATCATTTTTCCTTAGATAGGCAGCCTCTCAGTGACTGAGCTGTACAGTTTGGCAAATGCTGAGCTGTCAAGTTGTGCTAATGATTTAGAAAGAGATGGATGTAAGTTTAATTGCAGTAATTAAAGGAGAAAGCTGTGTTATGCACTTGCTTGTATGAAGGTGAATATCCTTGAAACCTCTGAAGCAGTGCACACATAACCAAAGATATAGGTAACCAAGGCTTGCTGTAATCATTTGGGTTCAAGAGAAGAGTTTGCTAGAGAGCAAGAGGTGCTGGCAAGAGCGGTGTTGAATGAAGCCTTACAGCTCAACTTCATTGCACTGTAGGAGTGCTGTGATAGGGGCAACAGGGGAGTTGCTGTGTTTTATTATGCCACTGGTGTAGTTCTCCTTCTATTAATTAATTGGTTGTCAGTCTTTTATCTCTTCAGTTCACTGTTGTCAGGTCCTATAATGTTTTATTTAAAGTTGCATTGTTCTAAGAGTAATCTATCTGTAGACCCAATTGGTTTTGTGTAAATATGTCAACATCAGAACTCTTACTTTCAAGCTGGAGTTTATGACTGAGCTCATTTTAAATTTCTTTTTATTGATGTAATTATAGCTTAAAAGTTCAAACAAAGGACAAGCATACTTATATAAAGAAATCATCCAGAGAGCTGCCTATTTGTTTTTCTTTTTATCATTGTAAGAGCATTTGTATGCCACAACATTTAGCAGCATATACCCTTGACAGAGCATCAGTGCTATTGATAAATCATGCTGACCTTCAGGGCAGTCAGCACCCTCTAGATATTTTTAGGTATTTGGCTAACTTTCTCAAAGCACCTGATGTTTTGTTTATGCAGTAAATTTCACAGGCTGGGAGGCAGGTATATTTCTGGGGAGATCAAATCTATCTTCCCTTGTCATAACTCTTTGTCCTGCACTCACTACATCAAGCTATTTATAAAAAATCTTCTCATCTAGCATCTTTTTCCTTCATTTGTAGCAAGAAAGGGAGGCATGGCAGGTCTGTCTGTGCTCTCATACACTGCTTAGCCCCCTTGCATTGGGATGTTGTCAGCGCCTCCGATTTTGGTTAATCGGCACAAAAGAGAAATTTGTGCAGCGGAGCTCAGAGGGAAGGTGTGTTCGTGGGGGATCGCAACAGCCGCGGCTTCCTTCCGAGGGCCCTTTTCCTTTGGCAAAGTTTGTATTCACGAGCCACAATGCCCGCCTTCAGGAGGAGTAAAACCAGGGCTAAGAGTTTAGCGCTGGCTCGCAAAACCCAGCAGCAGGCAGCAGCAGCTTACGGCTCCCTGCACAGGATGTTCTCTGTGGTGAGTTCTGCAGCGGCGTGGCTTCAGCTGGGGGTGCTGCTTAATCAGGCTGAGGTGATGGGGCTGCAGGAGCATCCAAGCTGCCTGTACTTGATAAATAATGACTGTCCCAGCATTAGTAATCAAATAATGGATTCTGGCAATGTGGAGTTTGTACCAGTACTCTGCATGAGAAAAGGCTTGGGGTTTCTGAAGTTTGGGGGAGGGAAGGGTGGGCTGGTTGCCTGCACTGTTTGCTGCTGGGCTTGAGCAAATCATTATTTCTTACATCTCTCAGAGAAAGGACTAAGAAAGATCCATATTTTGACAAGAAGTGGGAAGATTTTAAAAAGATTCTTCATGGAAATCTGGAAATAACTGCAGCATGAATATTTTAACTGTTTCTCTGGGTTTTTTCACAATTTAAGTTAGTATTGTGGAAATAGGGAGGAAAAAATATGATCTATAGTCAAGGTATTGCTGGGGAAATATAAGAAGGCTGTGCATATGTATTACACAGGTGGCAGAAAAATACAGGAGCCTTCTGCATTCTAATTGACAACATCAGGATAAGGACCTGAGGAAGGAAGAACTGACAGTGTTTTTACAAAATCAGGTTTTGGGAAAATTTTTATTCTGTGCTTTGATATTACCTCATGAGATTCTCCTTTTTGTGACCTGGGCTGTCAGGGTTGCTCTCTTTGTTTTGTTTTCCTGATGTTCTCAATGTTACATTACATAGTCAGGATTTAGTATCCTGAGATGGAAATCACTTCTGTTTTGCTTTTGACTTTGGTAGGAGTTGAGTCAGATGACTTTGGGGACTAATCCTAGAGAAACTGAGCACAGCCTCTATGAATTCAGTGGTTGCTGCTTGTCCTGGGGTCCTGGTCAATACAGGCTCTTGGGCCCAGATCCCTGCTGCATGGCTTGGTTTGTAACAAGAGTTTCAGTCGAGTACCTCAGTCACCACCTGTGGTGCTTCTGTACACAAGGAGAAAGATCTCTCTGTGTGACAAGTGAGAGGGAAGCTTTGCCACCATGCAAATATCCATAGCTCAGGCACCACATCAGGTGGGTTGCATCTTAGCTGTTTTACACAGCTGTATGTTCAGCCTTCTTTCAGGCCTTACCCTGTGCTTTCTGGAAAGAATTACTGGGTCATCAGCCCCCTCTTCTTTTTGTGTTTATAATAATTCTAAGTGAGGTTGGTGACATCTAATTGTTTGAGGCTGATTTGCTAACATGAATCTCTCTGAGACTGGGAAATTCTAACTCAAAGACAAAAATTCATTGTTAAATCCTTGCCTGTTGTATAATCTGGTAGTGTCTAGCAGGGCAGCTTCTCACACTGTAGTGCAGAGGATTTTCTTCTCCCTCCTTAAAACATAACTCTAACTATGCTTTGCTTATTGCTATGAAGGATATGAGTGGACACTGAAAAATGGCCTTCTTTTAGCAAAGTTTAAAATATTTTGATTAAAAGACATGCAAGAGACAGATGGAAACAAAGCAGACTCCTAGAATTTCATTGTCAGCAAGGAAAAATTTCATATTCTGAGCGGCCTTTAAGTTGGGAAAAGAAGGAGAAGGAGCAGAAGGTAAGTAATGGCTGAGGCTACTGCTTTAGTTTAGCTTCTGTTGCTGTAAGCTGAGCAACATTTTTGCCCAGACATCTATGGTGAAAATCCCACAAGGTATTTTTCAGTAAAGCTCTGCTGGCATTTTTCAGTTTTAATGAATAAATTAGGGGAGTGAGGTACTCTGTTGGTATGTAAAGCAACTTTTTTCTGTGATCTTTAAGGAAGCTAAGGCCTGCAACTTTCTAGCCTTTCATGTTGTTTGGTTACAAAGTTCCCAGTCTGAGGAGATGCCAGAGATGCCCATAGAGTGATGAACCCACAAAAAAATGGTGACTGTCAGGGCTACTTTTGTTGTGGAGAGAAACACCGTCTAACACAAAGTAAAAGGCCTGGACATCTCCAAGAACTTCCGTTTTACAAAGAGCAAAGGATGTAAAGGGGTCTCAGGCGAGTTGTTCATTGCTCAAAATTCCATGTAATTGTGTTTCTTCTGCTGACCAGTGCATTCAGTCTTCCTGGAAGTGCATACATCAGACAGAGCTGATGTGTTAGCTGCTCATTTTTAGGAGGCACAAGTCTAATCTGTTTCTGCAGGAGATGTTTCTGAGCATGTTTTCTCTTAGGGTGGGCAATTCAAAGGATCAGTGATCCCCCTATAGATGTGGTGTGTGTCCTGCACAAGGGTGCAGAATCCTGAAAACTCTTCAAAGGACATGCGTGGCTTTCTCTTCACCAAGGAGTCTTTCTTCTGTGTAGAGTTATCTAAGCCTACTCAAAAGATTCCTTTCCATCACTGTTTCAAACAAACCCTGACAGACTGGTGGAGTACATGATCCGTATAAATGAGGGTAAAGTAAACAGCATCATGCAGAGACCCTGTAACACTAATTGACCTTGTGCAGCATTTATGCTCAATCAGTATAATTCGGTAGAAAGTCACAGGATAGCCATGAAATCGTTGTGCTAGTTCTTAACCACTGCTGATTAGTGTCTTCTGCTCTCTCACTGATTGATTTTATGGGGTTTTGTTACTCTGGTGGGGATAGCACAGACTCAAGTGATGATATGCTTGTCTGCAAGGAGCAAAGAAAATCTGTAAGACATTCTTGTAAGAGTATCTTTTTGCTCACTTTAGGGAAATAATCTGTAATATTTCTTATCGGAACTGTTATTGGAAATGGAATGTGCTGCATCTCCATCTGACAAGCTGAGCACCACTGCAGTGGTTGGCTGCTGTGGGTCAATGTGACATCTATGTGGACTGGAACTTTCCCTTCAAAGGTTACTTTGAGCAGTCCACATTCACAGAGAATACTCCCTGCAAAAGGATGTGGAACCTAAGACTGAATCTCAGATATGCAGGGATGAAAGAAATGTTTCTCCAGGCTACTTCTACACACGCTTCTGTTTTCTAAGAGGCCAAGAGAATATTGGGCAGGAGGTTGCTTCCCCTGACTGTTAGATCTGTAGAAGGGTTTATACAGCTTGGAAAATCTTGAATATGGCAATAAACCAGCGCAGTGCTCCTTAGCTTCCTTCTCCCTGAAATGCAAGTATATGTGGGGTTTTTTTTTAATAAGCCCTGCATAAACTCCATTTGTCTGTCCCAACTCTAGCACTGTTAGTCTTAATTTTTGGATATTTAGCCTTATCTGTCTGCTGTTCAGTGCCAAAGGTAAGCTGAAGCTGCTTGCAATCCTCTATACACATTGCTGAAAGCGGCATACATAAGCTCAAGTGATGGATTTTGGAGGAAGTTTTTTGCTTCCAGTGTAGTTTCTCTTCAGCTTTTATCTGTACCCAACGACCTTGCAGCCTTGTCCGTACTCAGTTATCTGGACTTTTCTTTTTACCAACTTAAATATTTTTATTCTGATGAACTGCACACTCTAAAGGTTGGCATAAATATTTTTCTTTACCATTTACTAAGTACAAACAGTCTTGGTCCTGTGCAAATAAAACCAGTTGTGTGCTTGAGGAATTTTTCAGTTTTATCTGAGAGTCATAGCTGCCTGTATTAGCCATTGCAATGTCAAGGTCAGAGCAAATTCAGGGTTAATTCCCTACTTATTTCAAGATTGTGGTGGATGTGTGTAGTATCAGCAGAGAGTTCCTTTTGAGACTTCTTGGCTTAAGGGCAGGGGACTAACAAGTTTTGATTTGACATCCAGAATGCCTAGCTGGCCTTGAAATCCCAGCTGTAGGACAATCCCAAATACAGGGCAGAGGCTGAACCTCTCCTGCCCATACATGCAAGATAGAAAAGAGGTGATCATAGGGGTTGTCACTAGAGACTTTCTAGAAAAGACGTTTTAAACAGTTTAAAAGAACAGGAAATTGTTTCATGTCAGAGGCAGAAAGTAGCATTAAGAATACTATGGAAAAAAGGTAGAGATCCCAACCTAGGCGGTAAGAGAGTTTTGTGAAGAAACGTGGAGGAAGAATTTTTTTATACTTCTCTACTTATTTGTTGCTATGAAGTGTCTTATTTGTACTAGGCTCTTTGTCAAGAACCAGTGGTTCTCCTGGCAAAATGGGTTCCTTCATCTTCTGTGGCCTGTGCAATCTGTATGAGGGAATGTGAAACGTCTTTGTCCTGTGATTAACATTTCATGCTTGCTTTGACCCAAATGTAAATACCACAGTGGGTGCAAAGAGTGAGGTCTGGATATTGTAGAGTCTGGAAGACTCTCATAAAGGGAAGGACACAGAACAGCAAGATTTAAGGAAAATACAAGATCCTGTGAGCAGGGAGGCTAAGGGCAATATTTTTAATGCCAAATTTGCAAATGTATTCAGGAATATTAACGTTTATAAAAATCAGTGCTTGTTGGCAGTACCTGAGAGGTAATCCTGTGCCTTGGGCTTAGGCCAGCTATGCAGAACAATTTTTGACAGCAAAATTATATTGCTTAGGTGATCAAAAAGTATTTATGTTGAGGACTATCATCTATTTCCATATGCTTTCCCATACAGTGATTCTTGGTGACAGATGCAACACTGACCCCAAAACTCAAGGGAATGTAGAAATAGCATGGTCCCCAATGTCAGCCTGCTCTGTATACAAAGGTGGTTGAGGAGGAATAGAGGACTTCTAATTGTACCCTGTAAAACTGTGCCTGATGATGGTGCTTGTGACTTGCTTTCAATGGGCTGCCTTGCATCCTTGATCCCAGTGTCCTTGATCAGTTGTAAGGCTGATGTAAATCAAGCTGCCCACACGCATCTTGAGCTGTAGAGAGTGTAAAATCTGAAACATTCTAATACAAATACAAACCTTTCTGACATCAGAAACAAAGAAAGCAAAACTGAAGTGCTTTGGCATTCAGTTTTTAAGAAGCTGCTTTAAAATCACCCACATACACACACACCACTTCCTAAACGATTTGTTTGCAAACCACTAATTAATTTCAGTGTCACAGACTGACTATAATTTTTAAATGTATTCTATCAGTGTGCAGCTGTAATTCTAACAAACACCATTCAATTTATATTGCATTTTGTTAGATCCTAATAAGTGTTGAAAATACTAAGTGTATCTAAATTTCATAGTCCTGCAAGCTGTCATTATACTGGATTATGAAGCTGGTTGCACATATCAGTGAGGAAAGTAATTTAATTATTTTTAGAGTGGTGGCATTTTTCATAACTGGGAGCTGGGAAGCTACAGAGTAATATGGACTACACGGCAAGTATCTGACATTTTAACATTTATTTTCATCATATAGGTGTTTTATCACAGGAATGGTTGAGATTAAATGTTGCTAGTTCATTTAGCCTCAACTTTACTGACGACTTTGTAAAACTCAGTCCATTTTCAGAATAACTTTTGCATTTGTTCTTTTGATGGCCAAGTATATTGGTGAACCAAGCTACACAGGTAGTCAGTGGTGAATCAGGACACCCCAAAAAGATCACTTGAAACAGCACATGGAATAAACAAGTACAAAATAAGGCATTCTGAAATGCGCTCATGCCCTGATATCATCACTGAAATAAGACTTACACTTGAAATAAGGCAGCAGTCATGTAGTCCTCATTTGAATGCACTTGCTAAATACAAGGTGATAAATGGCACAGCATATGCAACTGTCCAGCTTTTGCAAGTGTCTGAATGACAGAAGCACTGAAGAAAAATTGTTTCATGTAGTACAAAGTGTAGTACAAAATGTGGATGCTGTTAATAGGCTGTTAATGTGAATACTGTTAACATAGAATTGGGTAATGGTAATGACATTTTAGCATTCAGGGAAACACCACGAAAGAAGAGAACAGTGAAATAATTTTCAAATTAGGTATTGAAGATTATTGCCTGCAAAAGTTGCTCTTGAATATTAGTGATGATCAAACAAGAGCAAATTACATAACTATTTCAGAGTCTCAGAAGTATCTCCTTCTCTTCTGTCTTTGCCTCACAAGGTTAACTGTTGTTCTGTCTTTAATTCCTACCCTTGCTTGAAAATTTTCTGGTTTTTTGTTTTGGTTTGTTTTTAATAATTTTTCTAAAGAATCTCAAAGATTTCAGTTTCCATTTGCCTTTTTTGAAAGCAAAAGATCTTGACACATAATTGTCTCCTTGGAGAGAAAGCATCTGACCATTTTTGACATCCCTAGACATTGGAATCTGAACCCTCAGCTGCATGTCTCATTGTTTAAAAAGCAACAACAAAACACATAACACAATATAGGTAGAGGATGAAAAATAAAATAATTATGCTGCATACTTATAAGATATTTATCTGCTAAGTCTTTCTATTTTGATGCAGTGAGTGTTGCAAAGTCAGAGAGATGGAAAACAGTGTGATGCTAGTGCCACAAGAATCAAAGTATGTGATACATCTGAGTGCTCTCTCATCTTCTGCATTACATGAGCTTGTATTGGAAGACTGAAAATAATTTGTGCCAGAAAATGACTAGCAAATTTTAAATTCCTTTTACTGCTGTGATCTGGTTCTGCTATAAATTAAAGCTATTCAAAGCTGTCAAGATACACATCTGAAAAAAATCCATGGCATGCTCTGGCCCCTGAATTTGGAACAAGAGCAAAATTGGAGGGATATAGAAATAATTGTAGTACAACTTGTATTCTAAAAGATCGTCGCTTGTCTGTTTCTTCTCACACAACAGAGCGCAGAACAGATCAGTGCATTGTGCCGAAACTTCCAAGAAGTCCAAGCAAGCAATATGGAAGGACAGAAGGACAACCAGGATCCACCTCCACAACCACTGGCTCGCCACCTTTCTGATGCAGACAGACTGAGGAAAGTCATCCAAGAGCTTATGGACACTGAGAAATCCTATGTCAAGGTAAAAAAAAAAAAAGGCTCATTTGTTTTTGAGGCTCATTTTTGAGGCTGACCATGACTTATGGATGGTCTTGGCATATTTTGATCTTATTTTTATATAACCAGCCTTCTACAAGGGCCATAACCTACAAAATCTTCTTACCTAATTGTTCCTGTTGTTTTCAGCAGACTTGCTCCTGTAACTGAGGCTGTAGGATTTGATGTAGTAGCATTGGTTTTAGTCTGTTTGTAGTTGTATTGGAGAGTGGTCATTCCTGGGGAGAAGATACCTGCAATACAAAAAGGGTTTTCCAGGGGATGTCTCCCTAGTTTTCAAGATGGAAATAAATCTGGTAGAAGAATAGAATAGTCTCCTACAAATGAGAAAGAAAAGTTTAATTGTGGAAAACAGTGCATGATTATTTTTGAATCAGCAAAGCTAAAAGGCACAGATCCAGTGGGTTGTAGCATCACATGGAAGTTATTTCTCTTCTGACTGATAAGTCTGTAATTTGTTCAATGTATCTCTTTTCTTTTTATAAACGCTTTTTTGTAAACCCAATGAAAACACTGATTTCATTGACCTCCAGCAAGAAGGCATCATCTCCTTTTCTGGATCTCAAACATGCATTTACAGATGTCAGTACTTGCTGCAATAATATTTGCGGAAAAGAAGAGAAAACGCTTTGTACATCCATCAAGTCACTAATACAACTGTATGCTGGACCCCCATTTATGTCCACCTGATGTTTCTTTTAGAGGAGTCACTTGAACAAAGCCTGACCATGGAGGCCACTGATATATATTAAATTTTGCATCAGAAAAAATCCTGACAGGTTGCACATACTTGTTATGGTATTCTTGGGGAGCCTCTCTTTATTCCATCTACATAGAATTTCTGGTGTATCTCTTCCCAGGGTCAGAGGGCCCTGTAGTGGGGCCCCAGCCCTTCTGTCTTGCTTTGGTGTGGGTTAATAAGTCTTCAAAAGTGGCAGCAATTCTCTGAAGAAGTGACTGAAAAAGCTCTTGATCACACCTACCTGACAACAGAACTGAACACTTTATTAACCAATAGGCTTTTAAAATGCTATCTTCTGAATATTACTACAGATGTTTAAATAAGTGGCTATTAATATAGCTTATTTAACATACATGATGAAAACATTTGATGCTGTTCATATGGATAGACTCATTAGAAAACAATCATCTGTAACATTTTTTTTCCTCATGCTTGGCTAGAATTTGTTATAATCAAGTTGTGAAGCCTTAAGGATGACACAGAAACATTACACTGAAATCAGTTTGCCTCTAATTTAGCAGTAACTTTAGTGCTAACACCATGCAGGTGATTTTGTTACTGAAAAGGAGTTGTATCTTTAGTTCATTCTCCAAGCTTACTGGTATTTCAGGGTTGCCACATAAAGGATGTTTCAAAATGTTACATAAAAAGTGAACAAATACTCTTTCTTGCAGGACTTGAGCTGCCTCTTCGAGCTATACTTGGAGCCCCTTCAAAAAGAAACCTTTCTTACTCAGGATGAGGTGAGAGAATATCTGAAAAATGTCCTTTTCATTCTTTTATGGGTTAAGCCCTTGGCACTTGGGTTTTTCATTGCTGAGAGCATAACAGAAAAAGCAAACAGCAAAGATGTCAATAGGAATGACACCAGTCAGTGCCTTTCTGTCTGGTGTGTGTGTGTCACTTCCTTTTCTTAAAGGGTAACTGTTCTTCTGAATTAACTGCTAAGAAATCTTCATGTTTTGTATGGATATTTTTATAAAACTTGTTTGAAAAGTATTAACAAAAACATTATTGGCCTTTGCAATCTCTTTGTGAGTTACGTCTCCTTAGTGTGCTGTTTTCAAAAGACCACTCTTAGGTCCATGGAGTGGTGTACTTCATAGCCTGGTGTTTTCCACAGATGGAGTCCTTGTTTGGCAGCCTGCCAGAAATGCTGGATTTCCAGAAGGTGTTTTTGGAGACCCTTGAAGATGGAATATCTTCGTCCTCAGATTTTAACACATTGGAAACACCATCTCAGTTCCGGGTAAATATTTCATCATTTCATGCTTTGTAGTGTGCCTGCAAATGTTTGTGAAAACCTGGCTTTAAGAAGTTTCTGGCTCTGAGAAGTTTCATACGATTGCTTTTATGTTTGAAGCTTTACTTTGGATTACAGGTTTCTATTCAGCAATGAAAGATAAGTGCTATTTTCTGTGGGCTTATCTTCCTCCTTCCCATGGCAAAAGTTACAACATGGGAACAGGCAGAGTAGACTTTGAGTACATGATAAACTGGCAGTGTTTGTGAGGAAGAACTCCTTTGTAGAGAGGTTCTTGTTGCTGTGCTGAATTCTGCCCTGCCCATGCCTCTCACTGCTGTGCCCAGCTAACCCACTACAGACTGGGAGCTTTTCTTCTTAAAAGCCACACAAGTTTCCCACATTGTGAGGTCCAAGAAGAGGGCCTGCAAAGTGTAAATGGCTGTAGCACCACCCAGTACCTGCCCTGACTGCAGGAAGTAGGTTCCCTGGCGATGGAGTCACTGGCTTAGGACTGAGCGCAACTTCTGGCAGGTCTCCTGAACACTTGCTGCATTTTGTAGAGCAAACATTGATTAAAAAGAGGGCAGAAGGCAGCTTTCGTCCTCCCTCACTGCTCCTCT
The DNA here is from genome assembly GCA_013397935.1 of Dasyornis broadbenti. Classification (NCBI taxonomy): domain Eukaryota; kingdom Metazoa; phylum Chordata; class Aves; order Passeriformes; family Dasyornithidae; genus Dasyornis; species Dasyornis broadbenti. Next base: position 1,146,472 of record VZRN01005839.1, on the reverse strand, counting down.
TTCTTATATTTGCTTTGGAAAGGAATTTTTCTAAAAACTCTCTTGTTATACTCCCACATCTTCCCAACCTCCCCTTCATCCAAGAACATGAGGTGTCCTGTAATTACCACCTGCCTGAAGAAAGGAAAACAGTTGGAAAGAAATCCTGTATTTGTTTTACTCTGTCCCTTCTGGATCTGGCACTTTATGTCTTGCTTCCTATTGCTAATGTTTTTTTTCCCAGCACAACATAGTTATATGTATGTTGGTTTTTTGTTCCTGTGCTGCCTGAAATACAAAGTAAAACAGAATACCTGCTCAGGAAGAAAGGAGAAAATTGCAGGCTATACCTAAACAGGCTGACCTCTACACTGCAAAATACAAAAATATCATCAAGTAACTACCAGTAGTATATTCATGTTGTATATACATAATATGAGATATGTATAGAAAGATAGCCGATAATCACACCATTGAGTCTGTGTGTTGTATGCCTGATATTTTATCTAGGATTCTAGCAGTGAATTAATATTTTGATTGTGCTGATTTCAGAAATTGCTGTTTTCCCTTGGAGGCTCCTTTCTGTATTATGCTGACCACTTCAAACTGTACAGTGGCTTCTGTGCAAACCACATCAAAGTTCAGAAAGTTCTTGAGAGAGGTAACTATTGTCTTTATTATTGTAATTCATTTACATGAATTCAAGCTGCAGTGAACTACTGTAACAAATTCTGTCAATTTGCAGAGAATATTGGTACAAATCAAGGAATAAATATTGGTACAAAACAAAGACTAATCAGGTACCTTTCAACAGGAAGATCTAAGATCAGAGGTTCTGCTGAGAACCTGAAGGATAAGATTCCTTTTGTATAGACCTGATGCATAAGATTCCTTTTGTAATCTCCAGGCAGTAGAAACACCTTCTACAAGTTTGTGCTGTCTGCAGGCCCAGGCTCTAAAACGCAGCAACAAATGGTAGAATAAGTCAGGAATTATTTCCTCTGGCATTCGCTGCAAGAGTGGAAAAATTATAGGAATAATCTCACTTTCATAAAATTGCTCTCTCAGCCCTTATGAATGCTATTTAATGAGGAAATTATTATGAAATGAATAGTGTATACTACTCTGTGAACCATCCTTTAGAAAGGGCGAGAGTTTTGATGCTGGGTTCAAGTAAGTTGTTATTCCATGCTTTCCAATTATTGTAGCTTCTATGACTTCCATGTTCAACTGACCAATTATTTTCTTTTTTTTTTTTTTTTTCCTTGCATCTAGCCAAAACTGATAGTGCCTTTAAGACCTTTCTGGATGCTCGAAATCCTACAAAGCAACATTCTTCTACACTGGAGTCATATCTCATAAAGCCTGTTCAGAGAGTGCTGAAATATCCTCTGCTTTTAAAAGAGCTGGTGTCTCTGACAGACAATGAGAGTGAGGAGCACTATCATCTGACAGGTAACTTCTCCCTTTCTTCTACAGGAATGAATATGAGTTAAGTTTTATTTTCCTGCCCTTTCTGAAGATACAGGTAGGCATTCTGGTTGATAGCACAGAACTTGTCAAAATCCTGAGAGAATTCCCTCCCTTTCCTAAAAAATAGTAAGTCTTTTTTATTTTGTTCTTTTAGCTAAAAGTCCTACTTGGTATGTCCAAATCCCTTTGAGAAGTAGTTATGCCCAGGATTTGCCATGGCAAGTAGGACTGGGGTCTTTTATTTTCATGCACAGGAGCATGTCAGGTCACAGTGTTGCTTTTTCTTTTTTTTACCTACTTGAGAAACACTGTCCAAAGCTCCATCTTGTGGTTACTATTTAGTTCTTGAAAAATGTCAAAGAGCACCACAGAAGAAAATGTTGAGGTCTTTCTGTGACTCCTGTTTGTGTAGAAGCGATCTTTGTCAAATGTTTACAGTGCTCCCACTCAGAGAGACTTGTCTGACATACATTAGAGCCGATTGCTTTTCTAGGCTCAGATGCCTGGTAGTTCAGCCTGGCAAATTTCACTTCAGATCTGTCAGCATGTGGTGTGTGAAAATCAAGAGATCTATTTTATGGATTGATTGTCATTTTCATAAAACGGATGCAGGCAAAATGTATTGTCAGTAAAAACTCATGAGCCTCTTACTGACTTCAAAGGAGCTTCAAATATTGTTCTCTTGCCCAAACAAGCTGGAGGGGACTTACATGCAGGTCAGGATGGATGCCAAACTGCTGAAACGCTGCACCATTAAGAACTGATCAAACAAAATACCCTTGTTCGATTCTGTTCTGATTTAACACAAAAATAGAATGGAATCTAATGACATTCTTATTTGAAAAACAAAATTTAAACAAAACCTGGCCCTCAGCATTTCATGTATACAGTCCATGAGGAATTTGTACAGCCTAACACTGTCTTTCTTTGTCCATTTTGGGGTGACACAAATGCAGTTTGTTTCTCCTAAAGATCATTAGATAACTTATTCTAGGATGAGTGTAGATTACTCCAGTGGTCCTAGTGGCCCTATAGCTACAAGATGCAAAATTTAGCCATGATTACTATAATATTGCTATAAATATTGATACATTTGAGGGCTTGTCACTGGGATGCTTATTGCAGCCTTTTCAAGTACTTAAGACACCACATGAACATTTTTCACTTACTCTGACCACTTAGTATTCCTCCTACTGTTGCTATGAGAAAGCAGTGATACAAAGCTTGAATTCAGTTCACCAGAACGTGGGGAGGCAACGTCATTTTACATGCCTCAAGGGAAATTCAATTAAAAATTGTCATGTTTAGAAAATACAAATGGATTACACAGCCGTCTATTAAATTTTTAAACCTTATAGAAGCACTGAAGGCAATGGAAAAAGTAGCAAGTCACATCAACGAGATGCAGAAGATATATGAAGATTATGGCACTGTATTTGACCAACTGGTTGCAGATCAAAGTGGAACAGAGAAAGAGGTAAGAGAAGAAACAACATGTTGCATTGACTCTTGAAGTATTATCCAGCTTGCTGTTGGGGCTTCATCTCTTCCTGAGGTAATTTTGGGAATTTACTTGTGCTGGGCTTGCTCCATTCTCCTTTAATATTTTGACTTCTCTTTTTCATCTGTCTGTCAAGTTTCTTTCTGTCAGTAGGCTCTGGTAAAATTTTCAGACAGCTGCCAGAGCTGCCTTCTAGAGTGACAGGAATCCCAAGCAGGTGTAGACATAGTTCTCAGTAGGAAATAACCCTCCTCTTGTCAAAATGTTGCAGAGATTATCCATGCCCCAAGGTATTCAGATTTTATGCTATTGAATTCTTAAGTTCTTAACGTATTTTTTTCACCCGTATAAATGAAAATGGCAATTCGAGGGATTTCACATTAAGGTCTGTTATTCCCATTCTCTACACTTCCAGTGCTGAGGCATCCATGGGTATTTGTCAGAGCAAAACCCATTAGCTATACAGACTGTGTGCAGTCATCTCCCAGAACTGGGGCAGCAAGGCCTCAACTTAGCCATTTACATCAAACAATTACTAAGCAAATCAAATCTTTTAAGTTGGATGTCATATAAGAGATGTCATCTCAGTTGTTTCATTTCCTGCTAGTAAAAGTCAAATTGTCACTGTTGACTACCTGCTTTCTCATCATTTATGGGGAAACAAAACTTGACAGCCTTTGTGTGATACTCTTCAGCATTTTGTGTCCCACAGAAGAAAGGAGCCTTAGAGTACAAGACCTCCATTAATTCTGCCATTTGCAGTGTCATTAATACTAATTAATCTGTAGAAATTAAAGATACTTACAGCTAATAAATCAGAAAGTTCACAACTGGCTATATATAAGATTATCAGATTATTAAGATTATCATCTTAATATTCTTGTAAGTTATTAATAGTAAGAACTTCTATCCAGCTTCCATAACTTAGGGGCTATTACTTCATATAGTTGTAACCTGTTTTAAAAAAGGGGGTTACTCACACTTTTCCTGCTCTAGTGCAGATCTTCTTCTATACATAGAGTAAATACAGAAAATATAGATCCTTAAAGTAAAATGCAGCACTGATGTATGTATTTATACTGTTTAATTATATTAACTACTGTTATAATTTAATACAGGTGACAGAGCTTTCAATGGGAGAACTTCTGATGCACTCTACAGTTACATGGCTGAATCCCTTCCCATCGCTGGGCAAAGCAAGGAAAGACCTTGAACTTACAGTGTTTGGTTAGTGTCTTCCTTAGTGACTCTGCTCTTTCCAATCTAAATATTGCCTCATTAGATCTTCTCACAGGATAAATGCCTTCCCTGTTGTCATGTGATATCTAGGGTGGACTCGTATCTGAAAAAATACATGGTTGTATTTCCTAATATGAAAAAACTTTCTATTTGTTTACTTGCTGGTACTGTTTGCTCTGTGAGCCATCGTCAGCTGTGAGCCATCGTCAGCTGCGAGCCATCGTCAGCTGTTGTCTTGCCTTATTTAAACTATGGAAATCAGTGATTTTCCAGAGGCAATACTAGAAACTTGATGAGGAAATGAGAGTGTACAAACAAGAGTCCATTTCTGTAAAAAAGTATCATTTTAATGTTTCTGTGGATAAACACCTACAGAATAACTTAAGGTTGATGACAAACAAGTTTCTCTTTCTCAGGGCACTCTTTCCCTGGGAAGTATGGTTAGGGGTGGGGATGCTTCAAACAGAAACTGCCTACCAGGCTCCTGGGATGAGCTTCTCAGTGATCTGCATATGCTGGACACTTCCTAACAAGACATGTATGAATGAAAGGACTCTGGGCCTGCTGCTCAGCTTGGACTGGCCACTTGGGAAACTGATTATTCTCACTTGGAACTCTGCAGGCAGCTTAGACAATGCACCCAATATGTAGAACTGAAGGAAGCTGCCAAGCTCTGGAGTTAATGCTGTGCTTGCTGTGGCTGCATCCTGGCTTTATGTAGAAATAAGACTCAAATTCACACCACTGACCCTCTCTCCTCTGGAAGGAAACAGGATGCATGAGCAGTGATAGAGCTAATTCTGCCCTAGTGACCAATCTGGGATCTAGGACGGCTCTGAAGAGCCATCCTTCAGTTCACCTGCAACTTCAATGCCTCCACGTTTCTGTTCCTCCTTACAGATGAGAGTAATGTCCCTGAGCATGTCCCTGTCTCCCTGGAGTCAGAAAGATTAGACAGAGTTAGTAAGATACTCCAGTCAGATTTTGTGGAAGCCAGAGAATTCCTGCAGAAGGAAAAGCAGGAATAGAGATGTCTCAGAAACTAAACGAATGTTGAACTGCAGGAAGAACAGACTGTGTCCTTCACAGCACTCTCCTGCATGAGGCGCTTTGCTCCACTTGAAAATGTCCACTGATTACAAAAAGAAGATTTTTACATCTAACCTACATCTGCTGTATTTGTTTATGTGAAGATTTACAGGACACAGGTGGTTGCTGGTAGCTTCAGAATAAACATGCAGAATGGCTTAATCCTAAATGTCTGGAACAAAATCTGAGGGGAAAAATAATGCCATTGCATGGAAGTGCAGGATGAAAAACCTAGTTGTCATCCCAATATAGGGCGAATGCTTTTCAGGGTTTGCTTATCTCATCCTTCACATGCCCATGACTGCAATAATCAGCTTCTCCAAGATACCATTTTCATTGAATATTATGCCTATAATTAACAGTTTTTCTTTCTTTTTTTCTTCTTTTTTAGTTTTCAAGAGGGCTGTAATACTGGTGTATAAGGAGAACTACAAACTGAAAAAGAAAATGGTAAGTCAAGTATCAGTGGAGGTGGTGGGTGTTTATGGTATTACTGCAATGTGAGATGGACCATACCAGTGCTGAAGGGGGAGTGACTGAGGTGAAACACCATTTTCCCTTCCCAGGCTGGAATTCTGGCTATCCCAGCTAAAACAAGTGTTCAGTACCTGTGTAGCAATAAATAATTTTTGTTATTTAGTAAGCAGCAGCATCTTCTCTGTGTGAGCCCCATGTTAGTTTTATCAGGTGGAATATGAAACATTGCCATGCAGAAATCACTAATTCTTCTTCCAGATGGCCTGGTTTTATGATTTATGATGGCCTACCTTAACACAACATGTAGGTGAAAGACCTTTGTTTTACAGACCCTTGATCATCCTGAAGGAAAGGAAAAGGGACATTATAGACATAACCTCCTCTGTACCCATTTACAGACCTAAAATGTAGAAGTCAGGTAGCAAGTTCTATGTTCCAAGTACCAGTGGTGATGTACTGTACCTTGCTTATTTTAACAGATGGAGGGGCTCTAAAAGTAGCAGCAGCAGCTACATGATTAATGTATTCTGCTAATCAAGAGTCTGCACATTCTTTCACAAGAAACTTGTTCCCTGGTAGTACTTACAGGCAAAGTATTATTTTTATCCATTAAAATCAAATGGCTTTTAAAAGTTGAAGCAATTACGAATTCCAAAAGTTGTGTCTATCACCATTTCAACTACATTTACAAGCACATTTTAAGATACTGAAGGAAAGTTTAATGAATTTAGTTTTCTTCAGAGGCAGGTCTTTTAAGAGTACCACAAAAAAACCACCACTTTTCTACTTCTACTTCTTAGAAATACCCTTTGTTTGCTTTTTACAGCCTACCAATGTTCGTGCTGCACATAATTATGGTGACTTGGATCCATTTAAATTTCGTTGGCTGATTCCTTTATCTGCTCTTCAAGTTCGACTGGGGAATACAGGAGGTAACTCTCTTGCAGTAAATACTTTAGGACTGAACGCTTTTCTGGGATTCTGTAATACTGCTTCTTCCAGATGTCTTTCTGGAGCCTCTGGAAACAGGCAGGTGTAGAGAAAATACTATCTATCCACTCTGTTTTCCTTGTGCTCAGGAGCTACTGGCTTGATATATTTTCAGATTTTCTTCATTTGCTATGTTCACTTCTTCTGTGCATTCAGAGAGATGTAACATGATGTGAAGGAACGACAGAATGGAAATCCCCAATAATAGGAAGGTGATTTACCATAGTTGACATCATGGTGACACCATGATGCTGTGTGTGCTGATCCTCATTTTTTCAAACAGGGGAAAGTTGACTGTAATTTGTGGTAGTAGAGGGCTGCAGGTTTATTTTCAAGTTGATCTTTATGGTCCTATCCATTTCTGTATGTTCTGTACAGTGTCACAAGGTCTTTAGAGCACACCTGGATGAAGGCCTATTAAGGCTGGAAGATATGGAGAACCAGCAAGAATGGGGGAAAGCTACTCTCCAAGAGAGAAGTTATGAAAGGCAGTGCTAGGCTGCTGCAACAAGAGAGCTCAGGGGACTTCTACAGAAGACTTCCACCTTGTCTTCTGTAGATCCACACATGGCTGTGTTAACACTGCCTTTGGGAGAATGGAGGAGCTCTACCCTGATCTTTCTAATGCCACAGGTTTTGTGGAGTATATGCAAAAGTAACATTTCCTTCCATCCATAGGAACAGAGAACAGCTGTATCTGGGAACTGATTCACACCAAGTCAGAACTAGAAGGCAGGCCAGAAACAATTTTTCAGTTGTGCAGCAGGTAAGCTTTACATGGAGGTTGTATTTCAAAAACCACATTAATGGAATTTTAAAAAAAGAAAAGATTTTCCCCTATGTGACCTTTGTATCAGCAGTTTTGAAGTGGCACCCACTATTTGAAGGCAGGCACTATGCCAGTCTTTAAGTGTATAAAGTGTAACAAATGCATATGGGAATGAACTTAGGTGCAGTGATCCAACATCAGAAATCTGCAGATACAGGAACACAAGTTCCAGTATAGTATGGGCAAAGTAACTGATTTTATCGGCCTCTCAGTTGGTTAACAGATTACTTTCTCATAAAGACCACTTAAGGTGGTAAGTTCCTCATATAGAATTTACCTTTAAAGTTATTTTCTAAGAGGAAGTAACCAAGATCTCAAAATACAAGGTGTATGAAATGTCTAACAATGTTTTCAGATGTCCCTGCCCATGGCAGGGAGGGTTGGAACTAGATGATCTTTAATGTCCCTTCCAACCCAGAACATTTTATGATTTTATGATAGCTGCAAACCCACTATTAAACCAAGCTTTTGAAAAAACACTGCACTAAAGCAAATCAGCAGAAAGGAAGAGGGGAACATTTTATCCCAGCGGCTTATTTAAGAGAGGGAAATTAAGTTCTGTGTTTTCTTAAACTTGCAGTGATTCTGAGAACAAGACTAACATTGTGAAGGTCATCCGTTCCATTCTGAGGGAGAATTTCAGACGTCACATAAAATGTGAGCTACCACTGGAGAAAACATGTAAAGATCGCCTTGTCCCACTCAAGAATCGTGTACCTGCAACAGCCAAACTGGGTAAGAAACACCTCCTCAAGTGAAAAATAGTGTCTGGACTCCAGTCCTGGTAGAGGGTTCACAATTATTACTGTGAGACCACAGAGTGTCATGTGTCAGACCCATAAATCCCATTTCATTTTTCTGGACTGGAGGAGTAGTTTCTCCACCACTCAGTGTGTGACAAGGGCTAGAGGAGATAAGCAGGCTTGCTATCCCTCCTCTCCACACTGTGATGTGTCATTAGCTCTCTTCAGAGAAGACTTAATAAGGCCCAAATTAATTTTTCTGGGAAGAAACAGACTCCCTTTGGCATACAGTATTAGTGTTCTTTCCTCTGGGTTCCCTTTAGTAACTCAGCCCTAATAAGATTTATAGCTAAAACAACTGACAAAAGGCAGAGGTCTTGCTTCTTTCAATGCACTAACTGCATCCCAGCTGATACTGTAATTAAGTACAGGCTTCAGACATTTTAGTTAAATGTGTAGTTACTAGTATTTCAAGTTCTCTGTCCGACCAGTCCTCTGTAAAATCCCCTTAACATCACAGGATCTGGGACAGTTCAACTTCTGCCTACATCTTTGCCCTCCAGTGCTTGAGGTGCCTGAGTCACTCTTTCTTTCCTGTATAAGTGTGTAATTTATGACTACACTTTTTGGAGGATTTTATATCTATTACACATGAAGGCAAGCACAGAGCCCTAGGATATATGAAATGAGAACTGTGACATGGGATCACACCGTTGGTATCAGAGTGCTGACACATCTGACTTGCAATGACTATCAAATGAGGCTATGTATATTGTAATCATAAGTGGGATATTAAGATAAAAGGTATGACCAGCTGATGTTTTGCTGAGAAAAATAAACCTGCATTTTTACTCTGCACAGCTTCCACGAGGTCCTTGAAAGTACTGAAGAATTCATCCAGTAGTGAGTGGAATGGTGACCAGGGGAAAGGCACCTTCCAGGACTCTGACGAGTGCAGCCTGAGCAGCAGCACTCAGAGCAGCAGCTGCCACACTTCTGAGAGCATCCAAGAGCCCAAAAATTCATCTCCTGATAAACATGCAGAGAGCTCTGCATCTGACTTTTCTAATGTTCTTGTCAAAGAAGATCATATTCTCAGTGACGATGACGATGATGAGGACTATCGGAGCCTAAAGAAAGGCAGCCCTACAAAAGACATTGAAATACAGTTCCAGCGGCTGAAGATTTCAGAGGAACCCAGTGCTGACTCTGAACGGGATCAGGCTGCTGAAAATGAGGAAGGAGATGGCTTTCAGATCGCACAGCACCCAAAGCTCGTGCGGGGCCATTTCTGCCCAGTGAAGAGAAAAGTAAACAGCACAAAGCGTAACAGAGGAACTCTAATGGCAATGCAAGAACGTCACCAATCCCTTGACAGTCACTCTGATGCTGCAAACCTGGATCTGAACTCTATTTTAGAGAGAGAATTTAGTGTCCAGAGTTTAACATCTGTAGTTAATGAGGACTGTTTTTATGAAGCTGTGGAGAGGCATGGAAAATCCTAGCTTTCTAAGCACTATATTAAACATTCATTTGAAGTCCACATAAAATTCCACAAACATGTTGCTTTAAAACTAGTAAATTCATGGAAGCTGCAGGAAAACTACTATCTGATTTTGTGCACTAATACATTTTCCCACAAAAACAGCTGTAAAGGATTCTTAAGTTATTTTAATTTATTGTGGATCAAAAATAGAATAAGTTGGCCCAGGTTTGTACATTAGTTCATCCCTTTCAAGCAGTTATTAAGATGATGTAGTGTTCCTTGGGATGATCTTGTTAGTATTTTAAATAATGTGGGGAAAAGGTGCTAGTGAGTGGCAGAGGGGTTTACAATGGAAAGTAGCATTGCAAACTGAAATTTTCAATACCTTGGGCATTTTATTTCTTTGGTTGTCATGTTTGCTTTATTTAAAGCAGAATTAAGTTATTTTAATGTGTTTTAGTGCACAACAGTGCAGAAGTTTCATTTTTGTATGTTTCAATGCTGTTTATACTTTATACATATGTGTAAATACAAAAACAAAGCTTGGCCTGTAATCTTTTATTTGACTGTATTTTTTATTTTCTCTATGAGTCTGTACAGTAAAAGACAAATAAGTATTGTACTTAGCCATGTTTTCTACTTTTTATTGTGCTGCTTTTCTGTAGCTGGAGTTTTAAATCCCAAATTCCTTGCTTCTGCATAAATGAGAAGAGTATTAGCAGACCTTGAGGCAATTGGTGCACTTTATCCTCCCATAAGCCAGTCACTTGAGTGTATTTATAAGAGTCTTGGCTTTTGTTTTTTAAATTACTCTGCACAGTAAGATGTTCCAGGATAAAAAAGCACAAAAACCCAAACACCATCTTATATGCTGATGTCTGAAAAGCATTTTTCTTCCATTTCATTACTTTCATTCATACAAAATTCAATTATGTCATAAGTATTGCAACTTAATTACCTGTCTCACAACGTACCTTGTTTCTTGGTATCTGTTCTAGCCATTCCCCTGAAGTAAAAAAGAACCTGGACTTGTCTTTTCCCTTTTGCCTGCAGCTGAATGGAATACAGAGAGATGCCCTCTCTCTCTACCACTTTCTCAAAAGTAGTTATTTTGTATCTGCACAGATGTAGGAACATAAAAGCTTCTTTTACTGAGTCAACACCTGTAGATCAAGGAGTTAAAACTAATAAAACAAAAATTCAGACTTGTGCTGTTACAGCTGATTTTCCTCTTCAGTCTGTTCAGGCTGACCAGTACTTCCAAGCACATTTCCTGTTGTCTTCTTTCGCTTTAGTTCTTCTCTGTAGTCAAATACAAAAAGGCTTGGGTCTTCTTCACACATTATCCTGTATGCATTGCACAATTTTCTAAACTGTGACATGGAGAGCTGAAAAGGACGCAGAGTTGGATCAACATCTGCTGTCATCATCAGCTGTTCTGTTCTTTTCAAGCGTCCATTTTCAGGAAACAAGGTCCTAGAAGATATGGGGTGAAGAACAACATATTTTAACAATTGAGACACACAGTTATGTTTCCCTTAAGAGTAATGTGGAATTTACTTAATAGTAAACCTATATTAATTATGTCACTATTTTAGCTCTGGCACTCTTAATATAGCTTATTATCTGATCAATGGAAACATAATGGTCCTTTTTCTGCAAATGCAAATTATGACACCATTGGAAAGCACATATATACATTATACACTAAACACATGCATGTATGTTCATGTTTGCTAACATTAAAGAGAGCTTTGGGTACGGATATAAGCACAGAGCCTTCTTAGAATTAGCCTCATATTTAGAAAGCAACAACAGATTAAACTGTGCAAAAGAGATCAGATCCAAACCATATCACTTTCTTTCAGACTGTTCCATTCCAATGGGAAAGACAGTTATCACTTGTCATTAATACCCTAATTCTAATGCCAGAAAAAAAAAAAGCCAAGAAGGAGGAAAGGAGTATTTAATTGCCATTCAGTTTTTAATACTTAGAACGTGGGAGAATGTGGCAGGAGTCCTAGATTTTGTTTTCAGCTCTGCCATTGTTCATAGAGAGGCACATCAGTATATTTACTTTGGAGCCAGATGCATTAGCACCTCTCTCTCAGAAGTTCCCCAAATTTTATTGAATAGTATTAGGTGATTTTTAATGTCACATAAAAATGCATACTACAGAATGTGAACTATTGAAAGGACCAGCTCCTAATTAACAGTAGTTCTCCGTCTACAATGGGCCAGAAAGGCAAAAATCTGCACGTTTCATGTGCATTTCTCAATTTTCAAGTTCTGTGTTACATACATAATACCTAAAAATGTTGTGCATCTAATACAATAACAGCACCAGCCCCCACTGGATCTGTTTGGCAGGTTGGCTGGACAAACTAGTCAAAAGGCTTTGTGTAAGTAATGCTAGTTGGTTCCTGGTAGGTGCGTAGAACACAAGGTTAAGAAGGGGTTTAAAATTACAAGTGAAGGATGAAACTTCTGGTTTGAAGTATGTGCTACGTCAGGCCTTTCTTAAAATGTTCCCATTAGTTCAGCATCTAAGTCAGCAAGGTTAAAATGGATCAATTTTTATTTCAATATCCCTCTTTCCTTTGACTTAAGTTAACAAACATACCTGGAGCGAAAACTGTTTGAATCACTTTTACAGACTATGAACCATCTTATAAATGTCTCTGAACCACAGCTCATCTATAATATAGACTTCATAGCTCAATCTTGTATTTCACATCTCAAATCCCAGAATTCATGCACAAATATAAACTGATTCTATTGCCTTGTTTTTATACAGTCTGCGTGATAGATAACCTTATAATGAACTTAACAGCTTTATTATACACCAAAATTTATTATTTTTTTCAAGTCAGCTAAAGAATAAGAGGATTGTGTTTCCTAGCTGCACACTAGGGCTAAAGTATGATAAGCTGCTAGGGGATACGTGACGTCCAAAAGTTCAGATTCCCCCTCCTTGCCTCAAAAGAATGTAAAGCAGTTATTAGCAATTTGAGATTACACAATAGTCAGGAGGGGTTTTTTTTTAAACTTTGGTAAAAATATTGCAGATAACATAGATATGCTGATTGCACATGCCTTCTGCTTACATTGTCAACTGAAATCATTCGTTCACAAATGAAAAAAAAAAAAAGAAAACCACCACCACCCTGTAAGTCAAAAAAACAAACCAGTCTAGAGCTTGGATACTTCATTTTCTAAACACTTTCAAATGCATGCTCAAACTTTAACACAGAGAAATCTGTACTCATTTTAGATTCAATATCTACATCCCACACATCAATGGCATTCATGGCCTCAAGGAAAAAAAAAACCAACAAACCAAAACTAGAATGAAAATTCTTTGTTCACCTTTAAAACAGTGACATAAAAGGCTTGTAGTACAGTAAGGTGGCATCACCCTAATTCTAGACAGCATCAGGGCCAAAACTATGCCCAGCAACATTCAGGGAGCCCAGGCTGCAGGAGATGCCTCCAGTCCTACCAGAGTGTCTCTGTCACGTTCTACAGCGCTCAAAGCTGGGGGTTGTCCATACCAAGTCAGACACGTGGCTGTGATGGAGTTTTAACAGGATCCTTGGTGAAGAGACTGAAGGTTTCTCACATCAGAGAACCTAATAAATTCCCTTAGTAACACATGGGGATTGTTAAAAAGCCAGTAAGAACTCCATAAAAGGGCAAGCACAGAAACAAAAATTTGACCTTTTGACATTATTGCCAAATAAGTAAAATTTCCTATAGATGACATTCTCCTCACACTGCCATTTTTGGTTCTGGATTTTGATGCTTTTTTTTTTTTTTTAACTCAATCATTCTGTAGTTTTTGTGATTGGGTTGGGTTTTTTACATTTCTGAGACAGACAAACTATGGAAAAGATGACCACTTTATCCTAGTGATTTTAACAACTGCCCTAACAAAACTGTACTTATTACATAATTACATTAGATATTAATCTCATACTTTTGTGTCCAGAAACCATTCTGAAATTGAAAGATCTGATGAACTATGATGGCAAATTCAAAAAGGGAAGAATAAAATCAAATGCATAGCTAAGTGATTTAGTAGCTGATGCGTTTACAAAAACACCTGGGCATTTTTCATTAAAAATACTTACTCAATTCCACGGAAGCAGTATTTTCTTCTAAACTGAAAAACACTTCGAACCACTTTTTCTACCAGCTCAAATGGCTGCTGTATCTTTGGTTGCACCAGTGGAATGAAATGCACCACAGCCACATCCACCTATATGGAAAAGAAAGATAAATTTGAGTAGACATTTTCCTCTGAGACACCATACTTCTAAGTTACCTGGCTAGACACCAGCAAATAGGCACAATATAGGAAGGCATTATTGCAGCAGGTAAACCAGCTGTTCAGTAACTCATGTCATACTATGGAATATAAAGATTTGCCTTAGCTTTCAAGACCCTACAGAATTTTAGTCTTAGTTATCAACACATTTCCAATTAGTTCACATGCCATTAGTACCTGGTACTTTTTACCCCCATGGCACTTCGTCCATTTAGCGCAACTTCCATATAATCTGTAAAGTAATTAGCACATCTGTCTTCAGATCCTTCCACAAGATAATTCTGACGTAATACACAAATTAGACAATATTTGATACATGGGCTGAAGGGCAGCTGGAGAAAATTGGTATTATAATTAGAAATCAAACCCATTCCCTGTATGTTTTCCATTGCTCCAAGGCTTTTCTAAAATGAAAGCCAAGGAATTGCTTTTCACCGTATTCAGATTCAGATTTATTTAAAGGAAAGGTAGGTAGAAATAAGTGCACTCAGTTTAAGTGACCACACAACTCTGTATTTTCGCTTTGTATCACAGTTCATCCAAAATTATGTATGAATGATTCCACAAAGATAAGCTTCTATATATTATTTTATACTTCTCAAATCAGACTTGTTCACAGAACAGTCACTTGCCCCAGGTCTGAAAGTGGAATGAAATAATCTGTACACATTTTGGTTTTTATGTGAGCGTGTATATACACACACACATATATATATATATACAGAAACCTCCTGAATTCAGACTTCTGTATTAAAAATTAGGAGCTGGACTAAAACTCAAGTTCTGCACAACAAGGAATAAAGCAGTTCATCTTCCAAACTAGATATTAACAACAACAAAAAAGAAAAATTTCTGTGGAGGAGCACATTGAACATTTGCACAATATGTACAAGCATTGGTACTGAATGAGTAAAAATTTTTAAGTGCCAGATTTAAAAAAAATATTTAGTCTTTTGTTAAAAGGAGTCTGCTAATATGATAAGCAATCACTCAACTTTTTTAAAAGATCTGACAGGCAGAATTGGCACTCACAGAACAGATTCTATGTGATATTAAATTGTGCTAGTTCTGACAGAAATAAGGGACACAACCAGACCAAAGAACAGCTGTGGCTCGAAGCACACTCTGTGTACCAATTGTTCGAGATAACCCGGAGCATGAGAGCACTTCAAAAAAGAAAGGGTTTTTCCTACTGCTTCAACCAAAACTGCTCACAGCAACCTCTGATGTGGACATATTCTAACACAAAGGTACCATCCATCCATTTTGTTCTTTCCCTGGGAACAGCTCAGCTGTCAAGTACATCTATGCAGTACAAATGCTTCTACAACACATATTACTGTATTTCAAAGGAAATGTAAAATCCAAAATCCGTAAGTTTTTCATGTAGACAGAAATTACAAAGCTGAGCAAAACTACTGGCTAGAGAAAGGAAAGAAAATACCAATTAATGGTGCTGATGAAAAAAAAGCCACAGCAGGCTTCTGGTGTTAGCACTACTGATCCCCAGCATATATTACTGGAGTGTTTTTCTCTAGTTGTCTACCTTCTCTGAAAGCTAGAGTTAAAGTAAGACAGAAAAAAAGTACTTAAAATTCCTAAAATGTGAAACATAAGAACTTATTTAAAAATCAGGTGACAAAGAAAACTTGGCATATGGAATCTGCAGTGAAACGCACGTAAGTTATTTCCCACAGCAGATTTTTAATTTTTCAAGTGTTCAGAGCTTCTGCCTTTGCCACAGGTAGCTGCTATCAGGAAGAACACAGAGATATAGAAAAAACTGGTGTTCACACTGAGAGTAAGAAAAGGTAACCCTTTTGAACCAAGCAAATACATACTTCACATATCAAATCAGCTCCTTGTACAGAAATACTAAGGGTCACACGCATATGTTTATAGTTTGGTCAGGAAATAAAACAATATTACCCCCACAAAATTAGGGGTAAGAAAACAACCAGAGTCCATGTGGCATCTCGTAGTCACCTCAATTTTGCAGAAATCCTCCTAAGTGAGAAATGAGGGTTCTTTGGGAGTTAGAGCTGCATATTTAACAAAAATTTCTGAAGGAAAACAGAACATAATCTAGATGCAGTGTACAGCTTCAGAGCCAAACAGCCCAATTTGGAATCTCAAGGCCAGTTGGCAACAATTTCAGCTGCTGAAACAAAACACAGCGCTCCTCAGGTCCATTAGAGACGCTGTTTTCTTTGGACCCCAGGAAAGCTGCTTGGTTACTATAGTAACAGATACAGGGGAAAGCTTTTCATTTGTAATTGGCCACTCCTTTAAAATTATACATGCTGTTTTCCCCTAACCTTTTAATATGCATCAAATAGGGAGTAGAATTATGAAAGCCAAAGGAGTACACAAGTGCACTTAAAATACACAAGTTGATTTGATGATAATGTTACTAGTAACACTTTTCACCCCATCAAGTATATTAGAAATATTTACAAAATAACACTCAAGTCTTACAAAATAATGAATATGAAAACCATTCAACTGATACATCTCAAACTGTCAATAGTACAGCACTTATTCACCCCTTACTGTTTTAGTATATCTGTACAATGAAGGTTTATGTTCTGGTAGGGTAGGAGGAACACATAACAGAGTACAGTTTAATTCACACAAGTCTGCTGCCTTGCTAATGAAATCAACACTCTAAATCAGAATAAGCTTAAGTGAGACAATTTTTACTAATTGTTGACAGCAAAGGTCTCATAATGGGCAATACACATACCTTGCAACAGGGCTGTATTAAAAGCAAACCCACATAACCTTTCCTCAAATTGTAATTTACTCATAGGGAACTGAAACCTAAGCAGAACATATTACAACTTCATTAAAACAGACTGCTTGAGATCCTACTGTGATAGTTCTAAGCCAGCACTTTCACAATCCAAGTTCTCAGTGGCATTTTATCTGTCTACTATAAACAAATGTTAGGTCTAACACTATATATGTGCATCTCGTAGCAATCTTGTTCCTATGGGAGTTTACTTTTGGTTCATTTCCAGCAGAAAGTAACTATGGCTCTGCACTAACAGAAATAATTTCTGTGTAGTGATACACAGAAACCCATAAACCTATGGGTTTATCACTGCTGCAATGAGCAAGACCTTTCTCCCAGCTTCTTGATTTCCCACATCAATTTGTAGAGGCCACTTCTCCAATGTGCTACATTTACCATAGAAGTCTTACTAGTAGCTTTATTCCCTCGTTCTTTTATACAGCCTTATCCAAAGATAACAGGTTATAGGATGACCTATGGAAGGCTAAAGCTATTAGGAACAGATAAGCAAATCCTGCAGTTGAACAGAATTGTCCTGCTGTTCCAATAAAAAAATTAAAATAAATTGCACAGTTCTTTTCTAGGAAATTTAAACTCTTAGTGAGATTATTTGTGATGAAAAAAACAGCAACTGACAAACAACAAAACTCTATGGCTCTCACTGCAACTTAAGTGATTCCCCCCCAGTCTGTAAGTCTACAATTTCTGGATTCTCAAGATTTTACTCCATTTAATTACTGCTCACACTTTTCATCATAGAACCTGGATATCATTATGTATTTAGGACTAAGGGCCTCTGTCTGTTTTATTCCATAATCTCTTTGCTTTCCCTTACTGAGTGTTTTTCAAACAAAACTCATTAAACAAAGTACTCCTTTATTCTCGGGTAGATGGAACTAAGAGAGAGAACAAACAGCAGTAATGCACTTGCTGTGGAGAACAGAAAAAAAACAACATTCCAAGAAATTTTGTTAATACATGCCAATGCAGTTTTATATGAGAAGGGATAGTTCCATTCAAGAGAAACTGCATTTTCCAGGACATCTACAGTGAAGAAAACATCTCAGACCTCACACTCAGCAGTAAGTCCTACACAAACAGGAATGAAACATAACTGTATTTTTAATTACAATTGTAGTGCTTATACTTGAATTTATCATGCCTTTAACTTGGTTCATCCCATTAAATGTAATGTATGGCTACCATTTGCAGTGTTTTGTGTTTATGCCTGCATGTTTGTATATACTGACATTTTAAAAGAGAAGCAATGAAAAAGGCTGATTCAAGGTACTAATTAGCAGTTTCAGAATATGAATGAGTTTTTTGAACGAGTTTTGAGCTATCCAGACCTGTCAGTTCCTTCTGTAAAAGGAAGTTAAGCCATCTTTCCCATGGGCCTGTACAGCAAATGATATGTATTTGCCAGAACATCTCTTCCCAGCCTGAACAAATGAAAGGGATTTGGAAATAGGTACGTCTTTGAAATAAGATTTTAACCATGAGTAGCTGTTAATATTCTCACCTTAAGTATTTTTAATATGTATATGCTGGATAGAGTTAGCACATCCTTTAACAATTATCTGAAATAAATACAATATAAAAAGATTAGAGTATAAATATATAAATTATACGTTATAGAGAATATAGAGACTCATACTACATATTATTATAGAGGATAACAGTATTATATTTATAGAGGATAAATATATTAATTAGTTCAGAAATGCCACTAAAGACTGATAGAATACATACTGATCAAAACCTTGTTGTCTTGTGTATAATGAACTGAAACAAGAGTACAATGCTGCAGATATTTTGTATTCCACTTATTTCAATTTTATTCCTTACTATTATGGCTTTTAAAAAAAGTTCTGATGCTGAATACCAATTTTAATATCATCATTCATATTTGGATAGAAAGTCTGGATCATATTTTCTAAGACAGAGGTCTGCCCTTTGCTACCACTGATGAAAGACAAAACCTGCCAATTATACAGCCCTATGCAAAAAGCAAGGCAGGGTACCAATTTCTAATCCTCCTCTCAGAGGTTTCGAACCACTGTTCTGCATCTGCCATCCCAACAGTCCAGCTGATGTAACAGCAACAGTTCTGTCTTCCCAGCTGCACAGTTATCATACTGCCTAAAATGTTCTCATCTGTCAAAAGAAATTGGACTCTTTACAAAAAGAATAGCAGGGAGCTTTTTAAATTAATTTTTTAAACTTCCACCTCATGGCAAATTTGCAAATTATTTCAGACAGGTGACTGATTTAAAAAAGGCACTTCTACAAATGAGTTGTTTCATACCAGTATTAAAAAAAAGAGTATTTCAGAGAGAGAGAAGCAGATCATATTCACCGTTATGACTTGCTAAATACTGCTCCTCTAAGTCAAGGAACAGAAATATCTGAAAATAAAAACTGGTAAGTTTAAATAAAAATGAAATAAAATAAAATATTGATTTAGAAAAGTCACATGTGACTAATTGTGAAAATACTGTAAAAACAAAATTCCATTTCGCTTTGCTTCAAAACCAAGATATTTTGTAACAGTTATTTAAAAGATGAACAGGTAATATTTAAAAAACAGAAATAAGGGATTACCTTAATCATACTTTAAATAAGAGACAGTACAACAGTACTCATAAAATAGCCAACAGGAGCTGACTTCAGCCATCAACATACTTAAACAAGGTACTTGAAGAGTACAATATATTTTCTACCCCAGTGTTTTTTTAACACGACTTCTAACTTGCAAATTTCTAGTGTTCCATTTACAAAGTATGTTTGTCTAGTAAGCCTGCAATCTGTGTGCTATTACCAAAATCAACTGCAGTAAAGTAAGTTTTGCTTGATGGCTTGCAATCATGTCTGAAAGACAGCAGCTCCTTTTTACAAGCAATTCTAAAGCCATGTCCATTTGCCATCATTTCTGTTCAAGTACCTTGTGTACAGCAGCTCAGCTGCTGCAGGGCCATATTCAGATATTCATTCAGATAGCTCTAATTTTAAATGCAAGCTTTTTTTGTTTGCTGATTTCTTTTTCTTTCCCCCCTCGCACTTCTCATCCCCCCCTTTCCTCCCTGTTACACAGACAGCCACAGCTTGGCTACGTAGCTCCCAGTTACTCATTTGCACAGAGAAAAGGCAGACAAAAGGTGACAGAAGATAACCACCATGGCATCAGCAAGCCTGCAGTTCTTTGCTTTTATTCTGGCATTGTTTGGTGTTTTTGGAGATATCGCAGCCACTCTGCTACCGAACTGGAAGGTAAATGCAGACGTTGGCTCAAATATCATAACAGCTATAACACAGATGCAAGGACTTTGGATGGACTGCACATGGTACAGCACTGGGATGTTCAGCTGCACCCTGAAATACTCCATTCTCTCTCTCCCCGTCTACATTCAGGCTGCACGGACCACCATGGTACTGTCGTGTATCCTATCAGCCTTTGGGATCTGCATCACTACAGCCGGAATGAAATGCACAAAGTTGGGAGGGGACACTGACAGCAAAAATCACGCTTGTTTTGCTGGAGGAGTCTGCTTCATTCTTGCAGGAATATTTGGATTAGTACCAACATCCTGGTACACCAGAGAAATTATTTCAAATTTTCTGGACCAGACCATTCCAGAGAGCAGTAAACATGAACCAGGAGGAGCAGTTTATACAGGATTCATCTCAGCAGGGTTTCTGCTTATTGCAGGTGTGATCTTCTGCTCTTCCTGTTTTAAAAGGCAGCAAGGAGCATGGATATACCCTCCAAAGCAGCACCATTTCCCATCCACAGAGCAGGAGAGCAATGCAGGTTACAACCTGAAGGACTATGTATAAACAATTATTTCTATCCATTGAAGTATTTCTATCCATTCAAGGGGGTTTTCTGTGTGTTAAGTGTAATTTGATAATTTCAAAGAATGTGTAACATAGCATGTAACTTTTCCTATCTCTGGGTTGCAATTATGCTTATGCAAGCCATCTCATTTATAGGGGCATCCACAAAAAGGAGAAAAGATACTTGTTTGCTACAGAGGTACTTTATTCTGTTGACTTTTCAAAGCCTTTCTGACTTCCCAAGTAACACTTATTGAAGAAAAAGGAACTATTTTAAAACCATAACTGACTGTATAATTCATGTATTGGTGTCCTGTTATAGCAGATGATTAAAAACTAACTGCTTTCTGTTTAGTGAATCAGGCTTTCAATAGCATGTAACATTTAATAGTGTATTTTACATTTTTATCTTCATTTTAATTATGCAATGTAAAAAACCCAAAACCTATTTGTCCAAGAAGCCCAATTCAATGGTTTTTAAAAAGCAGACACATCTGCCTTTCATTTCCAATTGCAAATTGCCTTGGTAACCAGATCTTGTAAAAAAAAAAAAAACAACTAAAAAAATACATACACAAAAAAATCAACCAACCAAAACAAATACATAACAAAAGTTCAAGGCTCCAAACCTTAGCTGCACTGTAAACTTTGCATATCAGGCTGAAGGATCAGCACTACCATTCAGCCCTTGCCAAACATGGCTCTCCTACCCCAAACTGCCACCTGCTGTGGGTTTCATTTATTATTGTTAAAGGAAAGCCTGCTGGACATTCACCAATTGCTACTAATCTATCACTACACAGTCAGTGTTAGATATGAGGAGCAATACAACAACAGAAATGTAACCATAACTCTGACAACACCTGAGAAGTGTAACAAACAGGACAGAAACGAAATTATCTATGTTCAAGAAACATCTGTAAACATTCTGGCTTACACCTGCTAAAAGCAGCTATTAACAGCTCAAATAACACAGCTACCACTTATTGTCTTATTCCTGTAGGATCTGTTTCAGGCCCACTCCCAGATATTCTATTACTGAAAAATGTACTATACAACAGTGATGAAGAGACAGCTTCTTTATTTTTTTAACTGCCTTATTTTGAATAAATCCTTTAAACTTTTCTTTCACCACACAGATTTTGGATTGTATTGGTCATTGGCAAAGTATGTTCTACCTAAATACGTCCCTAAAGGAGAACCAAATCAATGAATGAAACAGGGTATGATATAGGCCTTTAAATTTAGGAATATAACGCTGGGTGAGTCTTTCAATAAAATCAACTGCTCTTTATTTTGTGTATTTATTCACAACTTTCATTTCCCACGGTACTAGGCTGAAATTTGCTAGAATACCCTGAAGGAGCCCAAACATTACATGTTTAGGATACTGGAAAAAGATCTTCTCTTATAGCATTTGGGAAAGTGCACTGTTTTATGCACTTAATATGTAAGTAATCTTTATTCATAGAAAGTCTTCATTCTTCACACACAAAATGGCATTAAATCTTGCTTTTATTTAATGTACATAGCTGTTTTGAGCTTCCTGTTTTAATCAATGAGCTTATTTTGTACTATTCCTAATGCAACTACCAGCAGTTATTGGGTATTGCAGAGACTTCACTATGACCAAAAAGCCAGGTTTTTTTCCCCTAGACACAATGTTGTGCAGCATCATTCCACTAACCAAGAGTCTTTAATGTCTCAAGATTCATAGTAATGTTGAAATAATATTCACACATCGAGCAAATGAGGTAAACAACTCCTTCTCACAAACATGCATCTCCACTTATAGAAAGGGGTTTGACATGACACAGCCATGATCACTGCCACATATGTGAATTAAATCTGTTTGAAAAATTATAACCAAGAGGCATTTTACAGGAGTGCATAAGAAAATGGCAATAATTGCATACCATGAGCAAAACAAAATGTTCATTGATTACATATGCTGAAAATTTTTCTTCCTGAAACTTTGTAAAAAAGTACCTGAACTTTGTAAAGCTATGAAACAAAAATCAAGCACTGAACCATTTCATTCACAATACGCTGCAAGAGCTTTCCAAGAAAACAAATTCTATGAGAAATGATAACATCTAAAACCATATCAGTCTACAGCTAAAGGAACAAGGACAAAACAGAAGGTCAATCTACAACAAGAGTTTGAAGGAAACAAAATATAGCGAAAACAGGTGCCAGTTCTGTCTGAAAAAACTGTACTTTCTGCTTTTGCAATGTAAGTAATACTCATCTTAACTCAAAAAAATTACATTAAATAAAAATATGCCCGCCTTTAGTTGTACTGCTTTTTTAATTCAACAGAGTACCAACTGACTGTAAGATGTGCTTATACTAAGATATTTTTCACAACTCTGTGCTACCGCTGTCTTGGTCAACTACGGCCTTTTTAGTACAGGAAAATGGAAATATCACTTACAGTTTCCCAATTCTGGGACACAGTCTGCACTAGACTTTCAACTACACTAGCTCTACTAGTACTGACATTGTACTCACCATTGAGAAATCACCACCATGAAACTGGAATTTTAGCCTTACTTAAAACTATTTCACAAATTTGACAGTGAGATGCCACCTGAAATTATTTTCCATTCAGCTAGGCGACAGGAACAAAAGCTCTAAGCCAAAATCTCAAAGCAAAAAATAAGATTTTTGTAAGTATGGTCAATTTTTTTCACAACAGACTGCTGTCACAACTAGTAATTTAACATGTTTTAACAGTTACTTGCCCAAAAATTATTAACAGAATTTTAAATTATCACCAAAATATGCCAAGATAGAGGCCTTCAACTTTATTGTGATAAACAAAAAAATAACTTTCCAAAGGTTCTCAAAAGGTATGCCAGAAAAGTAAAAAGGACCTAGAGAGAGACTCTGATAAAAGGGATGGGAGATGTATTGAAGAGCTGACCCAACCAGTTTAAGAGGGGCTTTCAGAAGCTGCAAGCTCATTTCTGAAACAGAACAGCAGTTTGATAGGACAAAGGGTAATGGTTTTAAACTCCAAAGGGCTGATTTAAATTAGATATAAGGAAGAAGTTTTTTTACAATGAGGATGGTAAAACACAAATATATTGCCCAGAGAGATGGTGGACGCTCCATCCTTGAAAACATTCAAGATCAGATTGGACAGAGCTCTGAGCAACATGATCTAGTTGAAGATGTTCCTGCTCATTGCATGGGAATGGGACTAGATGACATTTAAAGGTCCCTTCCAACCCAAATATTTCTATGATCCTATGCTTTTCACATGCATTCAGGGACACATACCTCACTTGAAGTCAAGCACAAACTTTTACAAAAAAATAATAAAAAAATTATTGTCCAAAATACTGATTAATTTCTTCATTTTTGATTCCTGTAATCATTAATGACTTAATAAAAACCAGTGGCAGTAGATAAGACGGCAACAAAGAGATTGTTCTCTACTTGCTCAAGAACATATAAGAGGGAGAAAAGACCGTTACTTTTTAAAACAGTGGGATATAGGTGACAAAGTGCTACAGCAAATAGGGGGGAGTAAAATATGCTAAAGATGACTGGGTTGAAACATAAAGATTATATACATGATAAAATTAGAGATGTTTGACAAAGGTGACAAATGAAAAGCTTTTCTTATCACAGTCTTTCAAAAGACCCATCAAATTCTTCAGGCACAACTCCCAAACTGTTTATAAATATAAATTGTAAAATAGCAAGCTTTCCAAATATATTCCAATCCTAGTAGACTATCCTGCCATTAAATCCTAATCTCCCTCTCCAGAACATCCAAAGAATTATGCTGACCTTGCAGAAAGGTTTGAAGGTCAAAGCCAAGTTCTGAGGGACAAAAAAAAGGAAAAGCACTTAGAGTAAGAATGCTTCATTTACAGGAATTTCATATCACTCCACTTTGTAATATGGAGATGTTCAAATAGAGCAGCCACCGTTGTTTCTTAGTCAATATCAGATACATTGCTTGACTGACAAATAACAAAACCCACAAATAAATACAGGAAAACCCACCTCTGGCTTTGGAACAAAGGCTTGACCTGGAATTACAAAACGGTTTTCCACAGTGCAGAGATGCTGAGCCATGATGGACAGTCTGCTGCGTTGCTTACTTCCTGGATTAGCTGTAAGTCTCTATGGGAGAATCAAAACATGTAATCAGTAATGCTGAATTGACCAAGTGATCAGTTACATTAAAGCTTGATTTTCAGTATAATCAAATTAAAAAAAACACCACCAGTTAATCATTAAAAACTCGTACCAAATTGTATGCCCAGTTCATCTAGAATTGTTTTCTCCAATATAGCAGCATTTCACTAAGATATCATGATGATTTACAACCTCAGTCCTGCAGTCAAATGCAAACAAAAAGGAACTCCTTGAACTTCTTTAGTTCTCTTCCAGAACTAAATGAATGTTGAAAGAATTTTGTATGGATACAAGAGAAAACTAAAACTATTCTGACTGCAGGATTCAAAACAAACATAACACCAGCTGACAGTACTCTCACAATCCTTTCCTTCCACTGTTTCTGCATAAAATATTGCTACTTTTTTCTTCTTCAAGATGAAACAAAGTTCCATAAACTCAAGATTTCTTCATAAATTAACTGGTCTACACTTACAATATTTGCAAGGAAGCTGGATCTACTTTACATAAATTTAGAATGCCTAACACTGAGAGCATTTAATACTTAAAACTCAATTTAGTAATTCTCTGATTTTACCAAGATTTTTTTTTTACAAAATAGTAGCCTGGACAGAGGTTTTCTACACTTTTGTGATTTGGCAAGAAACACATTTTATTGTGTCCTTGCACAAATGAAATTCAAACATAAAAAACATCCTGTAAAACAAGTCTCAAATTATAGAAGTCATTACACTAACTGCAAAAACAGAATTTTGATTATTTACCACTACCTCAATAAAAAACAAAAACTAAACTCCAGTTTGCATATCTGGTAACATCTGTATATCATACAGTTTCATTTGAAAAGCCTACTCATTAAATGCTGCCATGCTTATTAAATCTATCCCTGGAAAATAAAAGCTAAACCTGTTGCTGAAGTTTCACATTTTTTTAAACAACTCTTCTAAATACTTTTCAATGACTTTCTGGAAAGAATGCTCAGGGATTCTTTTTGCCTATGACAGCATTTAAAGCTACCTTCATTGTTGTTTCAGAGGAAATTATTATTCTCTGGAAAAAACCCAGACTGCAAAGCCTAACAATGCAATCAGACATGCACTTCCTTAACCTCCGCAGTGGAAATGAAACTGACCTAATGGCAACACTTGTAGCAACATTTCCAATGCCAACTCAAACAAACCTATCTTATTTCTCCCAGAAACCATCTAGCAAGTCTCAGGCAGTAAGTTCCTGCTTCTCTGTTACAAAGGGACAACTTAACACCAACCTCTGGGTAGTGACATCTTAAAGCGCTTCAACCACAGCAGCAGGAATGCACCAGTGTACAGCACACATAGACAGATCAGCCAATCAGATCCCCTGCCATCATCTGCAGTTAGATCAGGTTGCTCACACTTGCCCTGCCTGACCTTGAATGTTTCCAGGGATGGGGCATCCACCACCTCTCTTGGCAACCCGTTGCAGTGTTTCACCACCCTCACTGTAAAACAAATTCTTCCTTGTATTTAAATCTAGCCTCCTTTGGTTTAAAACCATTAGTCCTTGTCCTATAGCAACAGGCCCTGTTAGAGGATCAATTTTAGAGGTAGTGGGCTGGAAGAACCTGGCCTAGCTGACAGATTTGAGGTGAAGCACTGAGGAATTTGGGACAACACAAAAGATCTTACTCACAAAGTGAATAACGATTTCACAAATTTAAAATACATAAAAAAGTTATCTACTTGACACTCAAAAGTGTTATTTTTACTGCTGTGGATATTCGGCCTTATCCTCCTTAACAGGCTTCAGATTCAGCATATAAAACAACTGCTGGTTCTCATCAGCTTTAATGAATTTATTTAAATCATAACAGAACAGAGTGGGCTGCAGTAGTAGGTGTGTAGCGACATAACTCACACCAACATTGCTGTGCTTCAAGGAAACAGAAAAGCAAGAAAATAACAACCAGCAAAAAAAGGCAAAGGGATTTACTTCCCTGTTAACTAGCAAAACAAAGTCTGACCATAAGCAAAAGAGCACATTGCTTCATTTTCTTGCTGTTAACATCAAGTTATCCTAACTAATTATAAAGCATATGACTCCATTCCATGATGCATCTTATGCCTTTGCTAAGCTTATGATATACACACGGACTTTCTTCGGTATTTAGGCTCTTACCGTAGAAACATCCAGGAAGGACACCAAATTTTTGAGTATAACACATTCCCCTATCAAGACTACAAATCCAGAAATACGTGAAATATCAGTAGCAACTCACTATTATCTGCATTATACTGTTCTCTCTTTCCTGATTCTGAATATGCCTGTATACACCAGAGCACAATGGTTGCCTTAAGCAACTTCAGAGGGTCAGGAGAAAAGACACATTTTTCTTTCTCCTAATCATAAAATAGTATCTGTAAAACTTTTTTTTTCATGGTATTAAACCAATAAAGAAAATGCAAACCAAAAACCATGAACAATTTTGTCTTTAGAGTATGACCTGTGTTTAAATTGTGTTGAACAAGAATCAAGAGATCTCAGAATGTAAGCTCAACAATTAGCACTGATTCACCGCGTGACCTTGAACAACATACTCCATTTCCTTGTGTTTCTAACTTCTCAGTATTCTAAGTACAACAGCTTAAGTGTGCATGGTATTTTGCACCTAATTGAGCTATGCTGGATGCAGAACTATAATCTACATGTCACCAATGACGTGTGCAGCTGGGTACAGCTATATAAAGCCCAGAGTGCTCTCACACAGTGTTAAGTGAATTTTTTCACTGCTATTACAAAACTATGTATCTCACTCATCATCTCATTGCATTTTACATCACAATCCATTAGATGTGTTTTGCAACACAGCCTAATCTCAAAAGACATGAAGTCCTTCTGGGAAACCGATCTGGATTCTTTAATACCTGAAACCAAATGAGCCCAGAACTGAATTAAGAAATCTGGCTTATTTCATAACAAATGTTTGTCCCTGGTATTCTCCAGAGCCACCTACTGGAAATACTTCTTGAATCTTGATTGCAAGGCTAGACCAATGGCAGCACAATACGGTTTTCTTTGACCCAAAAAATGACAGCAGACGTGCCACTTGCATATATAATTATTACTAATTTTCACACAGAAAAAAAACCCAGCAAAATTTTCCTATTAGAATTTTTACTTTGAAGGACTAAAATTAAAACAACATACACATTGAGGCTGCACAGAGAGAACACAGTATTTACAAATACTGTAGTAATAAGAGGGAAATTCAGTTTTCAGGCTGATGTGCAATTCCTCTTCTTCTTTATAAAAGCAAGTGAGATGCTTGTAAGAAGCCAGACTGCTTCCATAACTGCAAATCACAAAGCTTTCCATTCTCTATGTTATTATGTTTCACACAATGGCAACAGAAATAAACTGTTAAGTCTGAAAGCACTGTGGAGTAAGTCAATCTAAAAGAAACTGATCTGGCATTAACAGTACTACACTGCAGATCAGTTTGGCCTTCTTTAAGAAACTACCTATTAATACAAAGTAAAATATCAATTTGCTCTTGGACTTGTAGTGACAGGAGTCAGTTCAGGCCTTTTTATACACACAGGAATGGCAGCAACACATTAATTATTCTGATATCAAGTCCTGTTCAAGAAAGCCAATGCCAGTTTAAATGGTTTTGACAAACATCCCCTCTGTTTTAAGTGTTTAATCACAACCGGAAATAATGCTAACCTTCCATTTAACCTTATTTCAAGGAAGGTGCTTTTAAAAACATTATTTTTAATAAAGAGGACAAAGAAAATAAATTTAAGTGTATTTCTTGAGATGAAAGGTGAAGAAAAACAGACTGATGACACTGCACAAACAACTGAGAGAGAATAAACGTATTTAAAAACAGAAGATCTGTGCAATATATTCATGTTAAAGGAATCCGACTTCAGAAAACGACAGAGTACCTCAAGGAAATATAACTCCCCATAAGACATTAAATAAAATTAAGAGTTTATGAAAAGACCAGAGTAGATAATTAATTCATCAAAATTCGTAATTTACAGACATAAACTAAAAATTGAACCAACCCTTTCCTCTCTTTTCAAAGCCAACTAAGACTGGGTTTGTACTTTTAAACAAAAGATTGCACGTAAACCACTTTTTGTTCAATTTAGCATCTGAGCAATTTTGGAGAAATGCTAAAATTTTACCTCCGCAACTTCCTTTTGAAAAGTCAGCGTCATCTGTGTCCTGCCGTAACTAAAAGGTCCATCCCGTTTTGAAACATTCTCAAGCCACTTGATGATTAGAGGAGTTGAAACGCTAAAGGGCAGATTCCCAATGATATGTATATCTGGTGGTTCTGTTGACATTTGACAGAAGAAAAACAACTGTCAAAAAGTTTTGGTTAAGACTTTGCCAAGAAATAGAACACAAGAAAAATACATGCCTATCAACCTCGACTAAAAATATGGAAACAATTTTCATCAAGCCACACCAAAATTATGCCTATCCATTTATACTCGTCTTACACTGACAAAACTGTGTTACTATTCCCAGTATTTAGTTGGAAAGAAGTGGTTGGGTTTGGTTCTCATTTTCATTTGGATAAATCAGTAGCCTTCAGATTATTTTCAGCTGATGAGTAAATTCCAGCTGAGCTACTCTACAACAGCAAAACTAAAACAGCGTTCCTGTGATTTCAAACTGTGACTACTAGGTGCAGAGTAAATAGCCATACTCATACTTCTGTCCAACATGTTCTCCCAGGGGAATTTTACTGAGTCCTAACAATCCCCAAAACAACCACCAAACTCACATTGGACAGAGCTCTCCTTCTGTGTAAACTCCTCTGAAATCAAAGGGTGTTAAAGTACAAGACTTAGCCATAAGAAGTGATACCTGGTTTTCAGTTATGGGTCATACCAGTGTCTGTGTGTGTTGTAACACAACACAGGGATTTCATTAGAAGGGACCCGTATGTCTAAGCAGGAGTGCAACAGAAGTGGACAAACCCCAAATGCCAGTGTGCTGTTTCTTAGATACTACAATATTTAATAACATGAATAAGAGATGACAATATCAAATTCAAGCTATTTTTCTGGCACACTTTATTTATTATGCACATTTTGATATTTCTAGTCTATCTATGATACTACACGTTTTTCAGAGATGGTGGTTTTTGAAACCCACAAGCCTTTCAGACTTTCATATGGGCAATAATACAGAAGAAATGTATCTTACCTCTAACTAGTCAGCTCAAAACCCAACAGTGACTATATCTTCAAAAAAGGTAAATTTTTAAAACTGCACTACACTCTCACAAATACATTTGTTTGTTTTGTTCTGTGAAGCACTTACCTTCTGCAATGAGGCAAATACAACATACAATTTTTCAAGGTGAACATAATGTGCCATGGTCTTCTATGCCCTAAGTCAGAAAGCACTTTACTGCTCTTCAGGCACTGCAAAGAGTGACTTTACCTTAAATTAATATTTTTGGTAAGGGGGGGGACTTAAAAAGGAAGTGAAATAGCTTCCTATTGAAACCTCAGATAAAAAAAAAAAAAACCCAACCAAAAAAACCAAACAAACAAAAAAAAAAACAAAAAAAAAAAAAAAAAAACCAAAAAAACCAACCAAAAAAACAAAAAAAAAACAAAAAAAAAAAAAAAAACAAACCAAAACCCCACAATCCTGATTAGATTCTACTTTTGCCAAAGATAGCCAACTGAAACCAAAGCAATGAGAAACCCAAATTTTTGAGGGCAAGTTTTCCAAAAGTTTCAAAGCAAGTTACAGAAATTTCTTCAGGGGAACAATAGCAATGGTGATTTCTGACTTCTTCAAAAAGAGGAAGAAGCCAGGAACTACACTATCTGATCTGCTTTTATGCTTTCCAAGAGTCATTTTTGTACAGTTAAGACACTCTAAGGTTAATGACTGCAAAGTTCCTCACTGTTAACTAGGGTCAATGCCCCACAAATTCCACTGTTTTGTCTTAGAAAACGAAGACAGTTCTGTTTCCTTCTAGAAAAAAAAAGAGAAGAGGGTTTCTTTTTATCTTCAACATGTACCAGAAGAGAGTAACGTTTGCACTGAGTGAACTTCAATTTCATCACTACTTAAGACTAACTCAGAAGCCCTAAAAAAATAAATAAACCAAATGCAAATACTAACCATCCTCCCAGCTCTTTTTTAAGTGCTTTGGAAAAGCCTTCTCCATCTTATAGGTCAGGATATCTCCATGAACAATGTGCACTTTTCCTGGAGCTGCTTCAGATAGCATCTGTTTGTAAGCGAGCAAGCAGAATCCACAGTGAGTGTTAACCAAACTGATTTCCAGTTTCAGCCACAGCAAGAATTAAACCATTGCTATATATTTATCTTCAATATACAACAAAGCACAGTAGGAGTTAAAACTGAGAACACTATTAGTAAGTATTTACTTTCAAAAAGCAAACACTAGAAATAGGCTAATGTGTGATGCTGTAAACACTTAACTATTCACAGATGTAGAATTCTTAATAGGGATTTCAAACTTGAAAAGACTGCTAAGAGTCTCTTCAACAACAACAATTAACAAGCCCCAGGCCACTAGCAGGACCTCACCTGATTTAAGCAGTAATGCAAGCAGCAGGTTTTGAAAGGTTTTTACATCCATTACCTATGGAAACAAGGGCTCATGTTGTTTATTCTGTTTCCCCCACAGCTTTAGGGCCTACTCTCCAATTTCAGCCACACGTGTTATAAGGCTGCAGAAATATTAATTTTCCTTTTATATTAAAAAGGTGGAGGAGATTCTTGTAATACTCCCTGTAGTAGTCTACACTTGTACCATTAAAAAACAAGGAATCCACTCAAAAGAGGAAATGACTACCTAGCAGTAGGGAAGATTTCAAAAATTTCTATCTTTCTAGACATTACAAAATCATCTCTGTTGTCAGCTTCTGCAGCCCACTTGCACAATTTATCTAGTATTTAATAAAGGCTAATATGCAAACTTGGCACTGGTTGTAGTTTGACAACCAATTCTTTCATATCTAGTGTCAATTCCCATAATCAAGATTAGTTAAGCTTTTTTAGTGTTGTACTAATCTTTTCCCTGACACTATGAAACTATGCACAAACAGCACAATTCAAAAGCAGTGGCAACTTTGTCTAAGATGATGTTTGGGGATATTTATTGATCCTATGAGAGTATAGTGAGAAAAGGTGTAAAGAATAATTTTGCTTTTGCACAGAAATCCAAATCCATGAATAGTTAAGTGCCAGTGGCCTAATTGCCAATATAAACTGCTCACCATTGTTAGTCCCATCTTCAATCTGAATGATGTTTATAAGCTCAGGGGCACAAAGAGCTTTCACCATTCTCTGAGCCAAAGGAAAATAGTGCTTTCTCATGCTATTCACAAAATGTCATCATGAAATTTTTTTTAATAAAATCCGTGGGTTTTAATTATCAAAATAGCTAAAGTTTATGCAGAGCAGCAAAAGCGTAACAAAAAACTAAGTGCTCCTACATGGTTTAAGTGCAATTATTTTCAAATAGAAAAAATAAAACTAATCTCAACTCCAAATGACTTAATGGACTTTTCAGCATTACACTAGCAATTATCTGTCATACAAACTCACTAATCTGCCATGGTTTGTCAAATTTTTCTTTGAAGCTGTGATAAAGGCTCTAACAAGATGAAGGATAATGTAAGATCAATAAAGTTAGAAAACAGTGTCGTTTATTAATAACAGTTTTCTTGTCAAGAGGAGTTTAGGGGTTGCTGAGTAACACACTTTACGTAACTGAGAACTGTATTTAATTTGTGACCAGAAAATCACAGTCTTGTATTTCTAATTTGAAATAAAAACTTGAAAACCCAGTGAAGCTTTTTTCATTTGAAGGGAAAATGTGTGCAACTAACACAGCTCCAGGAGCTGCTGTGCATCAAGTACACCAGCCAAGAGCGTTCCATCATACAGATACTCTCATTCTTCACACAGGAAACATAAGAGGCATAGTTTAAAAAAATGAAACGTTTTTCCCGGAATAGTTTTATATTCAATACATTCTCTTGCTCCCTTTCTCTCCTCATCAATCTTTCCAGCCTAGAAACTATCAGGGCATGTGGCAGAGGGAGGTTGTGATTCTTTAAGAGTGAGATAGAACTAGCAGACTCTCTGCTTGTGAAAATTTTAAACTCTGTACACATATATTCTTCACTGTATTTCAGTTTTGCAGTAAAGAAAATCCCCACTTCAGTATTGTGATAGAGACCACAGCTTGAAAAACCGTTAATGAAAAATGCTGTATGCTTTACATCCGCAATGTTAAAAGAATCAAAGAGACATTTTAAAGTAATAATCCCCAATTACTATTTTAATCTCTGACATTTTCCCTTATTCAAATCCCAAGACTTTTATGAGCATGAATTTTGATAGTTTGCAATGGGAAACCAGAAAAGTTATTACAAGCCACATTACCATATTATCAGAAAAGAAAGATTCAGTGTTAAGTATCTTCTTATTTGTACGGAAAAAAAGCAATACTGAATTTAACAGTAATGGATGCAACATCATTTCTTGCTCATTCACATCCACTGAGTTATACCACCTCTATGTTCAATAACCTCATTCAGACATTCACTTCTACTGCGAGACTGCCAATTAAAAATAATGACTAACATTATCTCACTTGAACAGTAAAGATAATTACATACCAAAAGCTCATTTTAGATGCCAAGAAGTATACTTTTATTCAGATAAATCTGTTGCAGTGGACGCATTTTGGAAGATCAGAAAAAACACCGAAGGACTTAAAAAGTTCTCTTAACGAAAACAAGAGTAATTTCATCTCAAATTCTCTCCAGTCTCAAGCCAGTTCTTAAAATCTAAACCAAAAATGCTGATTTGTCCCTATTCAAGTGAAAACATGAAGGTTTCATATTTCATAAAACAAAGATGGCATACTGTATGCTATCAATGGCTAACTCTACAAAGACATAATTACATGCTCATTCAGGTTTAAGGATATGAGAAGTTTCATTCATACCTTACATTGTCTTCATCATACAAAGAGATGGTAGCAGTTCTCAAGTGAACTACCTATTTATTTTCACTGCTGATTTACTGAAAAAGACACAGTGCAATTTAAGGAAAGCCCTTTGAATTGCTCTGAGACTGTAGAGACATAGGAAAACAGTCAAATTTTCTGATTTTTGGACACTTTTTCTTGCTGGATTTATACAGCCAAATTCCATAAACATGGAAATTTAACAGAAACATAAGAAGATAGCATTTAAAAATGTCCCAATGCCTTGTGAACTTATACCAACTTAAAACAAAAGGAAGAAAAGTTTAGGAGTGTTTTCTTGGAAATGTAAAACAAATGCTTGCTTTATTCTTCTCTATCTGGATGTTAATCCACATTGAACTGTATTAACTTGAGATATGCCCTCTCAATTTTATAAAGCATAATTATTAGGATGAAAATGAAATATAAGGCCATACATTAGGACACTACATTCAGCCTTCAAATTGTGATTTCACAATCATGGCGAAATGCACTTGAAATGTCTCAGACTGAAAAAAACCCTGACAAGCCTTGGCAGTAATT
This sequence comes from Dasyornis broadbenti, assembly GCA_013397935.1. Classification (NCBI taxonomy): domain Eukaryota; kingdom Metazoa; phylum Chordata; class Aves; order Passeriformes; family Dasyornithidae; genus Dasyornis; species Dasyornis broadbenti. The sequence continues at coordinate 1,111,967 of VZRN01005839.1, read as the reverse complement.
CAGTTGCAGGATCAGGTCCTGAAGGGCCTATGAGAAAGTAGGAACAATGAACTGATATACTGTGTGTCTTTATCTTCAAGCAAATTATAGCCCTGGTTATCTGCCGCAATACCAATTTATTTTCAGTGCTTAGATCTGAACAAGACATCTGGAACCTCTCTAAGTTCTTAAAATGTTCTTATTCAATGCTGTGGACACATGTATACAAATTATTCTCCAGTTGGTACCTGCAATCCTGGAATAAATCGAGCATCTTTTTCAATTAAAAGGAGTTGTTCAACACCAGCACTGAGAATGGATCTGGTAATTCCTCCTGGCCCGGGGCCCACTTCACAAACATGGGCATTTTTCAGCTCACCAGCTTGTTTCACTATCTTGTCTGCAAGACACAAAGAACATACTAAGCCTTTATTTTACAGGAGATCCAGCTCACTTAGATAACCTCATTGTTTACTGTTACACAAGCGTGCTTATCTCAGAACAGACATAAACAGTGACACATCCCAGTTAAATCATCACATACCCACTAGACTGCACAGAATTCAGATTTGTTTCATACTACAAGATACCCTGAGCTATTTGAAAAGAGCTATTTTTAGTTTTATGTCTTTAGTATTTATTGTACTCATTACAGAATCAAATAAAAAGCAAATATGACTCCTCAGCTGTACACCAGCAGTACTACTGTGCTGCAAGCAAGCACTTGCATTTGATATCCAGAAGATTCACTATTTGTCATTATAAAGGTATTTCACTACAGTACTTCTATTTCAAGAAAATTTAAGAAGTAAAAAAGGTACAGTAAAGCTCTCTCAAGATTATACTATGTACAGAGCAATTTTATGAGGAAGAAACTGAACTAAATGAAGGCAACTGATAGCTATAGAAAACAGGGTGGTTGAAATGTGAGGAGGCAATACCCATATGTAAGTGAAAGAATACAACATTAGAACGCATTATAGCCACGAAAAAAGTAGATTAAGGAATATAATAAATATTTAAAATGCAGCTAATGAAACAAAAAGATCCTTAGGAAGCGTGGAGATAAGATACTGACAGAAATTATGCTGCTCACTCCATAATCTCTTATATCTGTAATAAAAATAAAAAACATCTGAAGACCTGTCTGGTTGTCAATTTTTACTAAAGGCACACAAACATTTTTATTCCGGGGTAAGAGTCCAGTTGCTCAGGAAGTGTAACTGAGTTTCATGTTCTGCATCTTTATCAACCTGAACCGTCAAACATAATGAATTCATTAGCTACATGAAGGCGTACTGCATTTGTGAATGCAAAACACAGCCACCACTATGACAGTGAAGACACCCACCCCGACTGACAGAACAGTGCCAGCTTTGTCACCCACTGCTGACATGAAGCTGGAAAAAGCTGAATTGTTCAGAACAATGAAACTGGTTCAAAAAAGCTACAACACTTCTGATAAACTGAGACAAATGACTCTTCTAACTACAGCATACAGCAAAGTCTAAACTGCACAACGTGTTAAATACTTCCTATGATACAGAATAATCTGCAAGAAATACTAATTTTTAAGTCAAACTTATAAACCAAAATAGTACCTGAGTGGTAAAAGCACTACCTTGGCTTAGATTTTTGCATTTTAGTCAATAACCCATGTTTTATATATAAATAGTTTCTATCTAAAAAATTTACGCTTTAATTTATACCCTCACCTATTTTTGAGGAATAGGTAGAAACAATTTGTCTAAGCTAAAACTATTTTAAAAAGAGGTCTTTAAAGATTTACAATTGAGCTGCCATTCTGAGTCGCACAAACGCTGTCATGCAAACATCATCTCCTGAGGTATACTCTGGATTCTGACAAAAACTGGGGTAAGTGTTCCACACTAGTTAAAAATATTACAATAAAACATTTAACCTGTCAATCGCAAATCCAGCAAGAAGTTCTGGGAAAGCTGTTTCAGTGCTTTAAGGCGAAAGAGTTTAATAATCTCTCCGATACTTGGCAGGGGAGGCAGACGGAAAGCTGCCACTTTTCCCGGAGCAGCCATAAGACAAAACTCTCATTCCTTCCTCCTGAAGAGACACCAAAAAGATGATTCTATTATGTGCAATAAATTCTAATTAATATTAAAAACGCTAGTAAGTTTACAAACCAAGACGTGATTTTCAAATCATTATCCGAGGACTAAACTCCAAGCATCACTATTTTGACTTCTGGATGCAGTGCTTATGCTCGGCACGAATTCGGGGTATTTGGGTAGGTCCTATTTCGTAGCTCTGCCATAGCCTCAGGTAAAACAAAGCCCTCTCACAATTACTCAATGTCAACCTTCCATTACTTTGGAAAAGAACCAGTAAGGATAACAACTTCACGATGCCATGTGAAGACAGAATGTATTTAATGAATCTGTCCCTAAGCTGACACAGCTCCACCCGCTGCCCGCGCGCGCTCCCGCCAGCGCCACCCGGCTGCGCAGGCGCACGCGTGTTCGGCGCAGCTGGGGAAGGCCCGGCGGAGGGGCGGGGCCGAGTAGCGCGTGACGCCGCCGCACGCACCGGGCTAAGCCGGACGGGGAGCGCGCGGCGGCCGCACGCGCTTTCTCTCTCCCCGGCTCTGCCAGCGGAAAGGGACCCTCAGAGTGGTGCCGCGGCAGAGCCGCGGCTCCTTACGGGGCACAGGGGGCTTCAACCCGGAAGAGAAAACGCCGCTGCGCTGCGCATGCGGCTGTGCCCGCGCCTTACCTGGCAGTGCGCGGGGGAGGCGGGGCCGCGCGCGCTCCGGGGCGGCAGTGAGCGCGTCGGAGCCCGGCGTGCGCATGCGCGATGGGAGCCGGGGCGGAGCCGGATGTTTGGGGCGGGCTGGGCGCTGTGCGGGTTTTCTGTCTGCTCCCCGGGTTAAGCGGGCAGTTCTGCCGGCTCGGGCGTTTCCGCGCCTATCGTATAAACCTTTCAGGAAGCTTTCCTTTGCCTGCTCCTCCCGTGGCTGCCAGGGAGGAGGGAATCACAGAATAAGTTGGGCTGGAAAAGACCTTGTGATCATCGATGCTAGCACGTGACTGAACACCACCGTGTTAACGACAGCGTGGCTCTAAGTGCCACGTCCAGTCTTTTCCTTAACGCTCCTTCAGGGACGGTGACTCCACTAGCTCCCTAGGCAGCCCATTCCAATGTCTAATCACCCTTTCTGTGAAGAAATTCCTCGTAATGTCCAACCTGAACTTCCCTTGGCACAACAAGACTGGCTTAGACTAATGGGAGGCTCCATTGGAGCTGTTGGCTTTGCTGGCAGATAGGCAGGAAATAGCACTGGCTCTGGGTGTGCCAGTGCAATGTCTGGCAAAGATGATTCTAGGAAATAAAAAAGTCTGTTGACATTCATCATGGTGCATTAAAGTGCAGTTTATCCATGTCTGTGGCAGCACAATTGATCTGACACCCTTGTATAAAGGGTAGCTTGTCACCTGCAGGCTTTAGGAACAGGCATAAGAAAGGGTGTGGAAGGCATGCTTGCCAAAAGACATGGAAGTTGAAGGGAGATGCATGCACAGATATTTGCACTTCAGTCTGAAATTGAATTGGTCTTCTGTATTTACAATGGAGCTTTACTTTGTTTTGTTTTCTAATTTAAGTGAGCTATAGCTAGGATATTTTTCAGCTAGTCTGGATGCTGCACACATCTGTGTGCTCATTGCTGTGATGAGAACTTGTAGTTCATTTTTTTCTCTGTTTTTGTGTATCTAAAATTTAGAGTTATACAACACGTATCTTCGTCAGACTAGGAAATTAGCAGTGAAGAAAAATTTAATAATAGTGTTGGTATGAGTAATTATATTATGTAAGTGCATGTGTTTATGTATATCTGCATGTATATTTATATCTATGGGTATATTCTTAAGACATTTTCTAGTTTTTTCCATCCTGAAATACACTGGTACCAGCAAAAGCCATTCTGGCAGAGCGTTTCTGCGGTATCTTTTGTCACAGTGTATTAAGGAAGTTCCCTTCTCCACAGCACCTTTAAACAAGTATTGGATTTTAAGGTTCTTTTTAAATTTTACCTATATCATTCTGTGTTATTATGACAGTGCAACTGAATGCTAAGATATTTCCTGAAAGCTAGACTGTCACTAAAAAGCCAGAGGTAATAAAGGATGTTATTAGGTAGATGCAAAGAAATAAAGACATTAAAGGATTTGTAAAACATAATTTCTCATTCAGGAGAAATAATGGGTGTAACTCTAAATAGTTTTCTGCATTAGACATAGCTTCCACCACCAATAGACTTTTTAACTATACCATTTAAATAATAACAGCAGATGCTGTAATGTATGTCAGTGTTTTCCGATGAAGAATTAAATGGAAGAAAACTGATATACAATACCTGCATCAATATCTCTTTACAGATGTGGGTTCAGTTGTGTTCTGAGATCAATCAAGTTTATCACAGCTGAAGCCTATGCATGTGAGATAAATAATACATGTGTGAAGACCTGGGAACAGGTAGAGTCAGTGTGAGAGAGAATATCATGAGAAGGGACCACATTTACAGAAAAGTGAAAATGGATGTAATTACTCAGTCATTAAAAATATAGGGAACTTTGCAATTGGTATCAGTAAGAAAAGGATCTGGCCTAGGGTTTATTTGTGTGTAGTGGAATATGGGAATAAACTCTCGTGGTCCTAGTCTTATCTGAAACACTGGAGTTTTGAGTCTGTGAGGTATGAAATATCAGTTTTATATAGATTATTTGAATTTAAAGTTATTATAAATTAAATATAAAATGCAAGCTCCACCTGTTGGTGAAAATGTGGGATTTCAAATTATGTTAGTTACTAGCCCAGTGATAGTAGCTCAATTCCAAAAGGGCTTTACAGGAAATTCATATAATGGTGATTTTTTTTCTCCTTAATGTCTGAAGAAACTTGAAGTCGGCTGCATCTCAGGAGGAGCAAGTATGAAAATGGCATAAGATCAATCACCTTTGTGGCCAGCTGAGGCATCCAGGCTATTTTAGCTCTTAAGCAAAAAAAGTGGCAGTTTAAGTTTTTCTCTACTTAAATAATATCATGTAAGAGCATTGTTTTAATAATGCATTTCTTATTTGATTGTCACCAAGGCTGAGCTTTTTCATCTCCCAGCCTCAAAGCCCCTCAGTCTTTGTATACAAATATTGTTCTGCCGTGGTTAAAAGTACACACTTTTTCTTAGATGTCCATACATAAAAGTTTCCAGGTATTTCTTGTGGTCATTACTGTTAATGTAATAATAACAAGCTATAATAGATTTATAATCAAATATTTGAATGAAGTCCAGTAATCTGTGCTAATACTTCTACCTGTGGAGTCTTTTTGGTAGAAAAATCACTGGCTAAAATAACATTTCCAGCTTACAGCTAAAATGTTTTCAGACCATGTTGCTGGCTATGGTAACATCAGATCAGTCAGACTTGTGTGCAGTAACCCTATTTGATACACTGTTGTCATTAGTATTATTGCTAATATTGTTTGTTTTCCATATTTAATTGCTGCATTTCCAGTAAATTATTATCTCAACACATGATCTCTGCCTTTTGTCGCTTTCTTACTGGAGGAGGGTGCCAGGAATGGAAACGGCTGCTTGGAGTTTAATTGCCAGCTGGTTTTAAACCCCAACAACTCCTCATTTTTAGAAGGTGTCTCCAAATAAGTCTTGCATATTCTGCAAGAAGAAAAGTGAGCCTTCTGAACTTTCATCTGTTCATTCTGCTTATTCCAGCCCTTTCATGCCTTTGCCAGTTAGATAGAGCCTGCAGGAAGAGCACTTCCTTCTTATGATCCTAACAAAGTTCATAAAAGAGGTGTGAGAGAAGGAAGCTGGGAGGAATTTTTCCATTCCTGTGAATGCCTGACACCCACCCTGGGACTCTCCAGTCTCTTTCTCCTTTGATATGCTGGAGTTGTCCCTGGAAGATATTTCTGATTACTTACCACAAAGGTACTCACGTAACAACAAGGAGTTATGAGCACCACAGTCAGGACAGTCCTTAAATACGCAGAAAGAGAGTGGAATATGGAGAGCACTTGCATAAATAGCAATAATAAAATTTCAATGATCTCTTAAAGTTGACTTTGGACAACTCCATTTTCATACTGGAGCCTCCCCCAAGAATCTGCTAAAGAAGTTCTTAATCTATTTTCGTTCGTTCTTCAGGATGAGAGCAGTTGACAAAATCATAAACAAAATAATACAGAATTTTGGATTGCTGGAGACATGTTCTGTTTTGAGAATGGCAGCAACCCACCATCTGCTTTTTTCATTATTCAATTGTGTCATGACCTTGCATGCAGAGCCTGCTCATTCAGCACATATCCATAGCCAGAGGAAGATAAACTGGCCTCGTGAAGAAGCTCAGGGTCAGGTTCTGAGCTCAGTTGTGTGGAGACATCGTTATGGGATCACTTGGAGTTCTCTTGGCTACAGCCTCAGTTCAGGTTCACCTGCCAGCAATGCAAGGGCTGAAGCCGAAGTTGAATCTGTAAAGACGAAAAAGCATGATTGCCAGTGTGAAGTCAATATTACAGACTGGCTGAGCTCATTCGTAGTTACTAATTATTTGCTGGTTCTATGTTCAGATTTTTACAGTTTAAAAACAACTGTCTCTAAAAGGAAGTACAGTATCACTGAGCTAAAATGATTTTGTTGCTTGGGAATATTGTTACTAGTTTTACATTGTGGCATCGTATTGTAAAAAACAGGATCCACACCATGTTCTTGAAATGCCACACTCCACTCAATTCTGTGACAGAAAAATCTATTTGACAATTATTTTACATCAAATTAGGGTAAATAAGATGACAAGTTGTAATTGCATTGTAAAATGGTAAGGAAATGTAACACCCAAAAGAGGATAGAGACAGAAAATCTTGTGCTTTCCACCCTACTGGAAGTATTTTCATACCACAAGGCCTCTATTCTTCAGCTTGCTCTCAAAGACACTGTTTTCTATTGTTTGTTAAAATAAAAAGTTTATTATTTCTGTTACACTCATAAGGATCCAAAATAGATGTTAGGAGCCCATTGCACCAGGCACTGTACAAACAAACACAGTGACTGCCCTCCCTCAGGAAGATTTTTGTGACCAAATGAAATAATGAAGAAAATAAATTAGCAAATGGGGAGAAGTTTAGGGAATATAACAGCAGAAAAACACACATTTGTATTGTCACAGTAATTTTAGAAGCCACGAGCTGCAAAAAAAAGTACAAAACCATCATGAGAGCTCTTCAGTATTAACTCTTAGAGGCTCTGTAAGATGGTTTCTTGCTCTTTGAAAGTGATGGTGATACATTTTAAAGTTCCTGTTTTGAGCTAAATGTTCTGCTCACTTCAGTATTTATACTCAGTGTGAAATAGACCTGAATATTACTTCAGCTATTTCTTCTGGTAGAGCCAAATAATTCAATGGGGGAAGTCTTCCTACTTACTTGATTCTACTGCTGTGGATTTGTCAGGCCGCATTTTGATCAAGAACAGTGTTTTTCTTGTTACCATTTCAATAATGTTGTGTAGCAAAAAATAAACACTCAAAGAATAAAGACTTCATGTTAACAAAAAATCTGGCAGAAATTTGTGTCCAGACTGCTGAGTTCTTTCCTAACATAACTCAGGAAGTACAAAGATCCATGGCTTTTAGTATTGTCACAGCAGATGGCTAAAAATCATTATATTTATTTTTAAAGCTTTAGAATTTCTTTTAATGCTTGATTCTTCTGATGTGCCTTTTTATTTGTGAGCCACTTAATCAACTCAGGTCACATTGTAAAGCTCTAGCTGTAGCCATCCACACTAGAAAGTTTATTTTTAGTTGTCAGTTTTGGCTTTCACTGGATAATGCCATTTTATGTATTAGGGCATTTATAAAAAATACCATTTATTGTAAATTTTGGGTTAAAATTTGAGGCATGCCAGGAATGTCGAGAATCAAGACTAATCTCATTTATATAATCTGCTGGCTTCTGTAGAAATGGGGATTTTCACACTACAAGTAGGACCTAAAAACAAAAACACAGACTCAGTACTGAAAGCAGCTCTACTATTATCATCCATTTATCACTGGGAATTTTAAAGCATTGTGAAATATTGGTATTTTAGTGAGCTTGATCTTGTTCACCCAGCACCCAAGTGTCTGTGTTGGAGAATGTTCCCTTGAAGGTAATAGTTGTTTGTATCTTAATTAGGCTCTCTGATGGAGTTTTTTCAAAATCAGTGTTCCAGTTTTAAGCATTAAGTATCTCCAAGTTAAAAAATATGAAGAGTAAAAGCTTTCTCACTTACAACAGCTCCCACAAAAATAATCATGAAAAATACAACATACCGTATCAACTGGAACCCAGACTTTTGTACTCTGATTGTGTGTTGTGGAAAATAAATACGAAATTACCTAAACCTTTGACAAGCACACACGTAGCTGTTCATCGCCTCCCCATGTTGCCATCTGTGCCTCCTTTGCAATAGTTAATTTATGGTCTTGTAAAACCCACCCATGAACTAGGAGTGATACAGAGCCTTGTATGTCGCCCACGAGAGGAAATCATAAAACAGACTGTTCCTGGGTTTTCCTTTCCTGCTGCCACATGTGTTTTGCAGGATAGTTAAAAAACGTATGTTTACCTCATCTGGACCTCTGAACAATGTATTAGATGGGATCCTTGCTTGTGTCAGGCAAGACAGTTGCTGCCTGATCCCTCAGAAATAAACAATACCCTTTATAAGTGCCTCATAGCTGTGGTGGGTTGTTTATGCTTCCAGAAAATGTGACATGGAAAAAGAGGACAGAGACGAAACCTTTAAGCTTCAGTCCTCTACGTTCTGTCATTCAAGTCCAGAGGTGGGATTTGGGGCGGGGAGCTTGAACACGAAAGGGTTTCTGTCTTCAGTGTGTGGGAAATGGATTTATAAAATGCAGAAGGCAGAAACTTCAGGTCATGAATGCTGGGCCAAGCTGTGTGGCCACTGGGTGCCACTCTTGTTCCACGACGAGTGAACTGCTGTGTCTTTAGCAAGGACCAGAAAGTTTACTGACTCCACTGAATGTCCTTATGTCGATTCAGGCTGCCAGAATACAAATGCCATATATTCTGCCTAGCCGAAATAAAAAGCAGAAGGTCAATGATAGACGCTTACAGTAAGCAAGAAAGGAGGATTCAGCAAGCAAAATCCAAGCAGTAAAACCTGGAAGTTTCAGGTCTGCTGAATATACCACATGTAAGGGTAGGTTGTTAATCATAGTTGGGAGCTCCTAGAAGGCAATGTCAGAATTTGTATTTTCCTAAGGAAAGGGTGAAGAAACTGATTTAAAAATCTATTTTAAAAATAAAACATTTAATCAGCAGATTCTAAGTCAGCTTTTCACATCTATGCAGCTGGTAAAATAAAACCTCTGCTTGAACCTTAACCTATTTCTATGATTAGAGAGCTGTAACAACTGCAGCATTCTGACCGTGCATTTCTAAGGGGGCAAAAAACCACCACTGCTGCAGTACTGAGTGGGGGAGAGTAAAGCTAACTGCAATGATTTCTCTGTCCAGGCTAAGAGAAGTGCTAAACAGAAATAAAAAATTGTCAGCACGACATTGCTCCCCTCATCAACAGAGTGAGGTTTTTTTTTCTAAATATATTGTTCTGAGGCTTTACCTAGCATAAATTGCTACAGTTCTGTTAAAAGTTGTGGTGACAGCACTGATTTCTAATAGGTGGGAATACTCTTTAATTCTTTTATGTCTTGTTAGTTTGATTTGATTTTAAACCAAAAATATTGTAATGTCTTAGAAAGTGCAAGTGACCTGCTCATTTCTGAATGTATTCTGTCATACTGTGATCTGAAAATGGAGGTGGATGGAGACGTTTCTGGCTCTTCACGTGTAGAATTCTTGCTTGAAGTTAATTTGGAGCCAACTCCTCTTGGATTGCTAATGAATGTGTGCTTAGCCCTGTGTATTAAATACATATGATTCAATGTTATATTCAAAGCTTAGAATGGACTTTTTTTTTTATTATTGTTTCCACCCAGAGGTCCCCAGCAGAACTCTAGCACATCAGGAATTATACTAGCACAGCAGAAGATGTGACCTCTGTGAGGGAAGCCTTGCCCTTGTGAATCCAAAGAATAGGTGAAAGTGGATGCTGACAGATTAAGAGAATAAGGAGGTACTGAGTTAGTACTGCTCTGTGTGACAAGCTGTGGTCTCAGCAAGGCAGCGTTTTTCCTATAGAATCACAAAAGAAGGATCTGAAGGGTACAGTGATGGAACTGTGCTGATGTTTACAGGGAGGGCAGAAGGGAAGAAACATCAAGGTGCTTCTTTGAAACACGGGCTACTCTCATGACCCATGGCCTCTCAACAATAACTAAGTTTCAAGGAAGCAGCCTCAGAAATATTTGTACAGAGGCAAGTGAATGTGAGAGTTTGTGGCATATGTTGCAATATAAAAGGTGAAGCAGTGGAAGATGTAAAGAGAGGAGGGATCAGACCAAAGCAAGATGTAGGGAGATATGTGATGAAGGATGGATGACAAGTGGTGCAAGGATGCATTTTTAAAAGCCAGAGAGAAGGTTGTTTCATTTTACAAGATACGAAAAGTTGAGAATTGGATGAGAATTTTGACTCTGTTCATAAAAAATGTAGCTTACAGGTGTTGTGCAGAATGATCTGCAAAACAAAGTTTGGGGATGAGGCCACATTAGACATCCAAGGTGATAATGATAATCTGATTATATGAGTAGATAGGATCACAGTGATCAGAAAAAGTATTGCTAGGAAAGAACATTCTAAGGAGGTTCTTGTCCAGGCCTTGCCATCCCAGGCCTCATTCTGGGCACAGAGGTACTCACTAGATGCTAAGAGTAAAGTGAGATCAAGAATAGAAAGCACTTGCAAAATACTCCATATACTTGATAACAGAAAGAATTTGGAAAGTATTTGAGGGAATTGAGGAGTCTACTGGGACTGAAGCTGTACAATGAGGAGGATACAAAAGATTGGATCTGCCTATGATTGAGAAGGACAACTGAGTATTAGAGAAGATTCAGCCAAGACTCTGAAGCTTTATTGCTCTTAAGTACCATGGAAACTTTGGTTCTGTGTGAAATAAAAGGCCTTAAACAGGAATTAAAATCAGCAGGAGTCCAAGATACAGCTTCACCTGGGAAAGCAGCTCACTGACTTGTAGTGTCGCAGTAGTGAGGAAGAGTGGAAATAGGACATTGGGAGACTTTTGGGTGAAGGTAAGTGGCTTATATTTGATATAAGAGAAACGGAGACTTCTTTTGATTAAACTCACAGTAACTAGGCTGCACAGAGTCTAAATACCTTTTTAGATATTACTGAAGCCTGCAGTCAGTTATGTGACACTGCTGGAAAAGAAGTCCTTAGAGACCTGAGATCTCTGTGCAAGGACTCAGTTTGCAAGGTGGTATATCAGGATACATATATCTGAATATGCGTAGTATCAAAGTCCCTCATCTGCACATTCCATCTAATTGTAGCAGCCAGATGTGGAACAAGTACGGCTGATATAGGGACTAGAAAGGCATTTAATGTAACTTTTCGGTTTTCAGGAGTAACAGAGTCTGCCAATACCCATTCATTAACTCCAGGCTGGTTTTTTTCAATGACTATTCACCATGTATCTTGAATTTTATCAGTTCCGAGCATCAGAGTGGACCAAATTCAGATGCTTCATTTTTTAGTATTCTTCTAGTAACCAATCCAAAATGCAGATACTACAAGGTAAAACAATTGATATTTTAAAGATCTTAAGTGAACTATATTTTGCAACCATTTCTTGATTGCCTTTGATAACTACCTCACAAAGTGTTTTCTTACACTTCGGCAGTGATTTCATATAGTTAGAAAGGCACTCAGCTGACCTGGCTATAAACGCATCTGACAACATCTTGTCCTTAACGAGTCATGTAGCTTCCTCTTTGAGATCTGTGATAGGTTTTCTCTGAGGAGTCACATAGATCCTCTGCCAAGACCCATATTTGAATTGCTAAGGTTAGTTTGGATAGAACAGCCTTGAATTTAACATGTCCTCCTTGTTTTCCAAAATTGCAGTAGATTATCATGTCCCCATTTTCCCACTAGACAAATGACATTTTCAGCTTCTACAGTGACCTTGGTATCTCAAATGAGACATGACAACTACTGACACTGGGGTGTTGTTTTTCATCAGAAAGCAAAAACCTTGTTTTTGGTAAATAGCTCAACACTGAATTACATCATCATTGAGAATACACTGTAGGATGTAGGTTACTGGCAGAGGCTCCAACTCTATGCAGCTTCTCCATCAGACTGAATATAAATCAGATCACATTTTTACTTTTGGTTCCTGTTGTTTTTTCTCTGCAGGTACAATATTCCTTGGTGCTACTTTATAGATAGTAATGAAAAAATAGAAAATTACATAAATGGCCCTGAGACTTGTAAAATTGCAAACAGGAAATGCAGCAATGTCTTATAGTGTCACAGAATCGTTTCGGTTGGAAGGAAGCTCTTGAGATAATCTAGACCTGTGTTTCAGCTTGTGCCCATTTCCTCTTCTCCTGTTACTAGGAACTACTGACAAGAGTATGGATCTCTTTTTCTTCATTTTCTCTCATCAAGTACTAAAGACACTGATAAGATCCTTCTGAGCCTTCTCTTTTCCAAATGCTTTCGGCCTGTTCTCTTGTGCTCCGGATCCATGATTATTTTAGTGGTCATTTGCTGGATTCAGTCTGGTAAGTCCATATCTTTCTTATTCTGGGTAGCACAGCACTGGACCCGCTGCTCCAGATGTGTCTCACCGGTGCTGAGTAGAGGGGAATGATCGCCTCCCTCAACCTGCTCTTTCTAATGCTGCCCCAGATGCTTGTTTTAATCAAAGCAAGATCTAGTGTTTGGAAGTTCTGATCACTTCGTTGTGTGCTGTCTTCGGGACATCCTTTTACTGACGATCTTGTAGGGAGGGAGTAAACTGGCATCTCTTTTGCTGTTAATCTGTAGAGTGAACTAAGCAATGTGGTCACCTTTGTTGGAATTTTGCCTGTCCTAGAAACACAGGTAGTTTCCAAGCCAACCTGAAGAGACATTTTCTGGCATACACCACTATTCTCCATTCTGGACGTTTTTCAATTTTTAGAACCGGTAGAAGGAAAGTACATTTTCTTCTAGGCAGCTACACAAGTGCACATAACTTGATTAGTGATCCATAACAGACAGCTTCACGGTTCCAGTTTCAAGTCTAAACCTATATGCAGCAGGGTCACAGCAATTTGCCACCATCACCTTACCTGACTTCAGGAGCAGTGTCTCTTTGGCCACATGGTAGGATCCACAGCTGCATCCAATAAATCTGCCTTGGGTCTGTTTCTCAGCTTTGGGACTTCTGATTTGTCTGCTACGTGTGTGTTTCCACTGAAGTTCTAGAAGCTCTCCATCAACCTTTGAGATGCAGCTACTGGTAGTCAACATGAGGGATCCACAGATGTTAGCTCTTGACTTCTCACAGTGAAATCAAAGGAAACCACCCCCCTTCTGCTAAGGTGGTCACCTCTCCTAAATCACTTCTGCTATCTACCATGATTCCCAGTGTGTATGGACAGAGAAAACTAGATCCAGCTCAGAAGGAGGGGCAGCCGAGAAGTTCAGGAGGAGTTGACAAACTTAAGAGCTCAAGACCTTAGGGTTTTGACTCCTTTGGTTGTCTTAAAGCCCAAGTCAAAATTCCTATCAATTTTCTATACGTTATATAATTTTTTCAGAACTAAAGATATTGCCAGAAGCCAAACTTTTCTTTGTGTGACGCCAGACAGAAAGCTATTTCAAAATCAATGATTCATCAGAAGAACATGTTTCTGAGTGAGCTGTACAAACTCCTGAGCTGCAGTGCTGGTGTTGTCCTGAACATGAGTCTGAAAAGAACATTCCCTGCTTAAATTATCAGCATCACTTTTCTGCAGTCAGGGATGACAGCTCTATGCCCTGTGCCTCGCAGCATGCCAGTCATACAAAGACAACCCATTCACATCTGGGACATTTATGGGCCTCTGTAAAGGAGCTGCTGCCATGTTAATATTCCCTCCCTATGTGTGTCATATCTGGAAAAGAATTACTGCTAGGGTTTCCACCTACTTTACAGCCTCCTGCACGTCATGTTGCCCTACCACCAATTCTGCCAATGAGCAAGGCCTTGTTGTTCATGTTTGCTCCACTGTGGGACTGATCTGACTATTATAAAGGATTGCCAAAGCCATGCTGGTTCGAATTTCTTAAGCTGGCTCAGTTTGCATGTCACAACAAATGCAAACACCAGGCAGAAGAAGACAATAATCCCACTTCAAGGCAGCCTGGGAAAGCCTTCCAGCTACTCCTGGTAGAAGGAAGAACTATGCTTCAATGAACAGTGGTCTCTATAAATGCTGTGCCCCCTCTTGCACTTCCTCTGCCCCTCCCTTTCCGTTGACTTCTTCCCAGTTACAGTGTGCTGGTTCCCAACAATGTGGCTTAGTATTGAAAATACTAATCTATATATGTCACATATTTATGTCACATAGATGCCTGCATTGTACTGAAAGTCAATGTGATTTAGTCTCCTAACTCAATTCCTTTTGAAATGTTACCTTTGATAATACCTTGTATTTGATGAAAAATCCAGTTGTAAATATAATTTTGATGTAGTTGATAACCTAGACAACTAAATGTTATGATTTTCAGCAGCTGTAGACTGATTTAGAGACATTAGCAGACATTAGAGACATTAGCATTTACAGCCATGTTCATCTGATCATCCTTTCCCAGCCTTAACACATATTGAAATCTTACTCTTGTCTATTTCAGAAGGAAAAGTATCCAAATAAGAACATCAAGATTTGCAAATGAAAGAGAAGGGCTTGAAAGCATGGACAGTGTCCCAGGTTAAAGCTATTTTGCTAAATGTGAAAATAACTTTCAAATACTGTAGATTCATACTCATCTTAAGAATAGTCTCTGCTTTTTCCTCCTCCTAAGGTAAAGGGATCTGCTCAGTCTAGCCTTGGTTTTTATTTTAATATTTTCATATTTATAGTCTTCCAGACATCTGCATACAAAAATTATTCTGCTTAAAAAAATTGCGTAGTTCACACTGTCGGTGCTGTCATTGGGCTTTGATACTTCGATATTCAAGTCCTTTACTGAAGCAGCTATGTAAGACTGAGCTGACAAAAGTACCTTTTCTAGAGCTTCTAAACAGAGATGTACAAGGAGTAACTGTGCAGATAATTAAAGGATGTTTTTTGCAGAAAGCACTTTTGCAATATAAATTCATTCTGTATTTAGATATCTTAGGTAATCTCTGGGTTTAGGGAGATTTTTACTTTAATTGTTCATCTTTTCCCTTCCCATAGCACAGTTTAATCATGTGCTCCATCCTTTTAAAGTGACTGGGTGGAATTTTAAGTGGCAGCATACTAAAAAAGTAATTCAGCTGTGGAGCTGCTATAATTCTGATGGTTTGGGTTCAACCCTACATGCGAGCATTAATTAGCTTCAGTTCATGAAGCAGGCTTTCAATGAGTGAATTTCTAGATTGATATTGTCTTTCAGAGTAGTTTTTATTCCTCATCCTAACAGTATGCTCCAGTGCTTTGTGGTGTTGGCAGCTAGTGGGGTTGAACTTACACAGTAAGGTATGAATTACATTTTCACCCTCAAATTTATTTTATTAACAGGAACTATTGAAAATGCATAGATCCCTTTCCTCCAATGAGCCTTGGATCTTTGTACACTAGTTAACACCAATCAAAAGAAATAGGATAAAATCAGCATAATAAAATACCTTCTGTTCTATTCCTCTCATCACAACTGCAAATGTTCGTAAAAGTTTTCTGATTACTTCTGCAGAAGGTGAAGTGTTCTAAATCCTTCTTTCCCTGGCATTAATGTAATAGAAAATACTAGTGAAAAGAATGAGAAGGAATGAATTTTCTCTTGTAAATAGTATTATTGCAGATACAGCTTTAATGTAGCTTTTAGCTGGGCAATAACCAAATACATTAGTCTGGGTGACTATGGAGCCAATAAGTGAGGTGATAAAGAGTCACAATGAAGACTTCATATCTGGTTATGTTAGAATTTATTTTAAGCTATTAATGGAGGATAGGCATAAGAAATAACCAGGTCTCCCATTGCAATCTTAGAAAATTCTCTAAGTACAGGCAAGGTGACAGAAATCAGAAAGCAAACAAACGTGGTGTTGCCTCAAATGGTCATAAAGGGGATGAGTGCATCCCAGGAAACTGAAGCAGAACGTTGCTTATTTACCTAGCTTTATTATTTTGATGGTATACTCTTGACAAGAATTGTTTAAAGAGGAGCTTTAATACACTTGAAACTGCCCTACATGAAAATGAAATCTTGGCTTTCCTGACAGTGTGTTGCTGTGCTATCTGGTATTTAGCTGGATCCTGTTATGGGAGGCAACAAGCATTTTCCTGTGCTCGTCGCTCAGAGTAGGATCAGACTTGAGTACAGCATCAAAATGTGTGTTCAGATATTTAATATTTCTTAGTAAAAACTCCAAATCTTGTTTCTTTTCTGATAATTTTTTTTTTGTTTGTTTTAAATCCCACATTTTATCACAGAAATAACTCATGTCTGCCAGAGGATCCACTTTTCATGTGCATACTTTATATCACAGATAGAATTCTAGAAGTGAGAGTATGAATCATACTGGTCCTGGGAATCAAAACACTTGCCTTTCAAACCATGCTGCCCAATAACAATATTAACCATTGCCAATAGAACAGAAAATAATTCAAATCAGTTTTATGTTCAGACAGAAAGCTCACAGATACTTTTAAGGGTCATGTCAAATATATGTAATATGGTTTATAGGAGAGGGAGATTGCTGTAACAGTTCAAGCTATAGTCTTCATCCTGAAAGCCTGTTTAATCCTTGTCCTGATGTTATTTTGAGAGCTTGAAGCAAAACGCTTAGCATTTCTGTTTCTCAGTTCCTCATCTGAAACTGGAAGTAATAAATTTTCTACCTGACAGTGACATTATCAGAAAACATACATTCAAAGCATTTTGAACTCCACTTGGAACTTTATTCATGGCTATCTACATGTATAGCAATAAGACAATCAGCATGTAGCAAAGCACTGGCTATTTCATTATAAACAAGTCAGACAGTTTGGATTTTTTCTTTTTTTTCCTTTGAAGTTCAGTGTTCAGTGTTCAATATTTGCAATATATCATTTTGCACTGACATTGACTAACAGCTGAATTCAGCTGTCCTGATTTTGAAAATCTCAGGTTAATTTTGTTGTCTAAACTCCAAAGTTTTGGCTGAGCAGATACTGTTTCTTTTGGATTTGCTAAGAGCTCTTTCAGTTCAGCACCTTCCAGCAGCAGACCATTTTTAAAGCATTTTCAGGCTCCTTTATGAATGCACAATGTTATAGAAGAATGATGGAGTTGCTCAGATAGATGTAGGGTGGCCAGCATTTGTTGTTATACTTGATATTTCTTACTATAGATACATCTTTGTAATGCCAACCACATAATAAAATAGTTGATGTACATTCCTGTCAGAGAAATTGTACTTGGGCATGTTTATATTACACAAAGTCCAGTTCAGTCAAATCTATCTGTTCTCCCCATGATTTGTATTTGAAGTAACTTCAGTGTTGACCAGTATCACAGCATACATTTGTTTGTTTCATCCTCAAACCTTTGATATTAAATTCAAAGTTGTCCAACTGTGCCTCTTAACTATCTTCCTCTTGCCAGCGTGGTAAGGAATCTAAAAAAGGGTGATCTTAAATGGCTAACTCTGCATTGGTATGCATTCTGCATAGCTGTCTGAATTTTCTTAGCAGCACACAAACTCAGAAAATTACATGGATATTTTACTAATATTAATGAGCAAATGGTGGGCATTCTTCAATCTAAACATTTTTATCTAAATGTAATGTAATTGTATAGTAATGTATAATTAATGAGCGTGATATGTTGCAGGTTGATTTTGTGCCTGCGACCTTTTGAATTTGAAGTTTGTCTTTCTTTATTTTAATCTTGATGAATTCCTAGAAACATGAGAACAAATACATTGTACTTATTACAGTAAGAGGGAATCGTGTGTGTGATATCTAAAGCAGATAAGTATCTGCAAATTTCCTGTGTGCATCCACACTGCAACTGCTGTGTGTTAACTTGGGCTTGTGCATGCACCCTTATCTTCGCTCACAAAGTCCCATTTAGTTCAGTTTTTTGACAGTAATGATTTCTGTGAAGGTTTTTGCAGCCTTAGACAGCAGCAGGAGGAAAAATGTTGCTTTTGCACAAAGAACCTGTCTCAGGCAAGGGCATAGGAGATTCAGCTTTTAAGGCAGTGATACTGGGGAATGGTCAGCAGTAGGCTGGAGACCAGGGATTCTGTCTCAGAGGACAGGCTCTTATCTGCCCTCTCTCCTCCTTATTTGCATATATCCACAGAATAAAATGGTCAGATCTGCATATTCATCGTTTGGCCAAAATAGAAGAAGATAAAAGCTCTCCCCAAGCCCACATTTTTTTTGCCTAATAAAAGCTGTAAGACCACTAAAAACTAGGCCTTTTATTAGAGTGTATAAGTGCAATCTTATCTGTGTACCTTAAGGCGAGCGTGATTGTAAGTTATCTTTCATATTCAGAATTACTGTACCAGAGAAATGGTCTCTAGACAAGAATCAAGACAGTCTGGTAGTTTAATAGCTGAATAATAGAGATCAGCCTTCAGGACCCAGCCTTGAGCCTGGCATCAGTCCTCTGTGCATGAGCTTCAAAGGAAACCATATTTAGTCCTCTAGGACAGTAAAAAGATTGTTTGAAGTTAGTAAAGCACATGTGTAAGTATTGGCAGGCTCAGGGCTTTTATCCTCAATGAATACAAATGTCTTACCATGTTAGAAGTCATTATTGTTTAGAAATAATAGATGCAAATATTTGAAGCAGATAGCCTTTGAAATATGCTCGTTTGAGTGGTTCATTATACTATACAACTTTTGTTTCCTTCTGTGTATTCTGAAAGGATACTAACATATCTTTTAAAGAGTTTAAGCTTTTTTTGTCTTTTCTTGATTTTGAAAGGAGAAAAAGTGTGTTTCCATGTCAACTAACACATTTGTTCCCATATATTAAGACCATTGTGTAATTGAGATTTTTTTCACTGCAAGATACGACTTGTTGAAGGACAAGTAGACTCCTGTTAAACAGACTTAACTTGTTCGAGTTTTAAAATGCAGATCATCAGCCCACTCTCATTTGAATGTATTCAGTAACATGTAAGTAGACATTCTGGGAAATGTGGCTGCAGCTTTAATGAAATGGACACCCAGTTTTATTCTGCAGAAATGCAAAATTTCTCAGACAATTAAGTGGTCACCCAGGAGGAGGCAGAGTTGCTGCTGCAGAATAGAGAATCTGACTGAGGTGAGAAAGCCTCAGCTCAGCCAGGTTCCAGCACAAGGAAGGTTTAGGCCAGCCAGTCCTTAATAGGGTGTCCTCCACCTTGCAAGCGGTCACCAAGGTGACTCCACGGCTGGTACTTGATTGCCTTAGAAGTGTCAGGAGATGCGGTGAATATTGCACCTTCCAGCCCATCACCTGTACCCTGTTTTGACCCTCACAGGTTTGCATTCCTCATTACTTGGCTGACTATGCGTGTTTCATTTCAGCTTTTTGTATTTATAGAGCAGGCTGAGTGGAAGCACTGTCACTTTTTCAGTTTTCATTTCTCTGTTCCTGAAGAAATTCAGGTAACTTTCCATCAAGAAGAAAAGAAATCACTGAAGTTGTTGACCAGTTGAGATTATAAATCTACCATGTCATTTAGCTTATTACTTTTCTGAAGGCAACTGAGCTGCCTCTAAGGCAGTTCTTATAAAACCTCCTGCTAATCAGGAGTACTCAAACCTTTGAAAAGTTTGTCACTTTTTTGCAGTTAACAGTATTTCCACTAAACCATTTGATTATATCTAAAAGCAGGAAAGAAGCTGAGAGTCCTTGTAATGGTGTTGATATGGCGCAGACATCCCATGATGGATTTTCTGTTAAGAGTGGCAGTTGCTCTTTAATGTTTTAGTATAAACTAAGGAACAAATTTACTAAAATAATTTCTACTACATAAAACTTAGGAGAAGGGGGAGAGGGGGGAAAGCCAGAACATATAAACCCATGTATTTCAATTTATAATTCCTAGTGAATAAACTTAAATTATCATAACACAACTTCAATCATTATAATAGCACTCTTTTTATTGTAAGAGCCAAAGTAATTAATCTGTATATTTATGATCCTTGTCTATGATTAGTTTTCTGTCACAGGATGTGGTGAGTCTGTGCTGTTATGACTATATTTTATTTAATAATATTTTCCTACACAGTGCTGAACACTTCCTGCTGAAGCAGCTGAATGGACAAATCCATGAAGATATCTTTCATTTTCCCTGACAGTGAATGATGTTTCCATATATAAACATAATAATAGAGTCGTTACATATGCACTCACATTATCATAGCTGCTGTGTGCTCAGTGTTATTCAAAACAAGGCAGGAAGCCAAATTTTCCTAGTTCCCATTTTGATTCAAATTGTATTTGTAATAAAGGGATTTTCATTCAATCTAAATGCAGTTTCATCCTCATCCAACAAACCTCCCCACTTCTTTTTTCTTTATTATTATTATTTTTCCTTTATTCTAGGTCACTCAGTCTTGATGCAAGTGAAATTCTCCTCTGGTGGTGATAACAGCAGTGCTACTCAATGAACTATAACAAGGGCTCTAAATGCATCTCCTGTAGCATACCACAGTGATTTGCAAAAGTGGGAATAAATCAAAGCAGTGAAGAGATGCCATGTTGAGCCAGAAGCTAAATGTTACATCTTGTTGCATGAGGCTGGGGGGAGAACAGATCCTGTTTTTCTGGCAGCACAATATCTTTGTGCTTGTTACCTCCGATCCAACCCCATTAAGACAATCATTCAGAATCTGCAGGAAATTGTCACCTCTTTCTTTCATGCAATGGCAGCTGGTATTGGTGCCTACACACATTTCGCATTTCCTTCAAGATTTTCAACACACACAAAAAAAAAGAAGCTTAATTTGTATTAGAAAATGTGTCAGCTTACCCCGAGGCTCAGCACGGGCACCAGGGGAAAAAATAAAAGATAAATGCCTCTAGGTGAACTGGCAGAGGCTCTAATTCTCTACTCACTCTACTGCTACACAGTATGCTCTGCATTAATCATTTCACATAGGCAGGCATTTTAAAAAACTTCAACTATTTTAAAACAAAGATGCATTGCCCTAAACCTAACAATAACACAACTGTATATTATGGAACAATTTCAGTTCACACATACCATATCCCCTAGTAGAAGATGTATAAAATAACATTGGAGTCTTCTCTGTCATAATTTTTATTGTTCTGTTTCTTTTGTCTATACAGTTATGTCCCCTCTAGTGGGCATTTTTTTGTCTGTGGGTAAATCTGCATATATAATGTTGTTTGTTGTCATTTAAATGCTGACATGCACAGGATGTTTCCTATCTCCCATTTTTATCATGTGGCTGGATAAGTGCATTATGTGATTCTAGTGAACTGTTACACCTCAGTCCAACTCAAATATAGGGTGTTTTCAACTTTCTGTGCTGGGATAGAGGGAAATATTTTTATCTCCCTTTTGTAGCTTCTGGGAATGTTGCATGATGGGGAGGGAGTGGATGACCAAAGCAAGTGCTGGACTGGAGCAAGAAATAAAGTGTGCAGGATTATGTGACCAGGAGAGATGTCACAACGAGCAAAACAAGGCAGAAGGGGGCCTCCTGCAAGGCTATCCACACAAACAAGGAAGTGCCTCCAGAAAAGCAGAGTGGGAGAAGTTCAAACAACTCTTTTGGAAAACTCATGGCATGGAGTGGGCACAGGAAGAATTCAATGCTTAGAAGTTTCCCTTGCAGTGTGGTCCTAGAGAGAAGATGGGTCCGGGGGAACTGAAGGATTTTCAAGAATCACCTTCTCCAGGTTCAAAAATGATCCCTCTTGCTATGGACTAAGACAATCAAAGGTGGTAGGAGGCTTGTATGGTTGAACAAATCTCTCCTGACAGAACGAAAGCACAAAAGGAGGCACACAAGAGGTGGAAGAAAGGACAGGTGATGCAGGGAATAGAGACAATGACTGTGTGGGGATGGGGTCAGGAAAAACAAAGCCCATTGAGGGGTAAATCTGGCGAGAGAAGTGAAGGGCAAGAGGAAGAGCTGCTATGCTATCAATAGCAAAAGGAAGGCTAAGAAAATGTTGCTTTGCTTTTGACTGGGGTGGGGAACCTGGTGCCCAAGGCCATGGAGAAAGGTAGAGGTACTCAGTGCCTGTTTTGCCTCAGTCTTTACAGGTAAGGCTGACCTTCAGAGATCCCTGGCTTCTGAGGCAAGTGGGAGGATCTGAAACTATTCATACTTACCCTCAGTAAAGATCACATTAGGGATATTTTAAACAAGTCCATGGAAACTGATGGGATGCCTCCACAAGTGCTGAGGGAACTGGCCATTCTTTATTTTTGAATAGTCATGGTGATGGGAGAAGGTTCCTGAGGAATGGAAGAATGGTAACCTCTGTCCTCTCTTCACAGACTCAGCTCTGAGCAAGAGGTTTGGAGTAGATGTCAGGAAGTACCTTCCCACCTCAATCACTCTGTCGAGAAACTTTTTTTGCAGTTTCAGTTGCATGTCTTAAGATCCATTAGCTGAGTGCAAAAATTTCTGGAGTTTCCTTAGCATATTAAATCTACGTACATATTAGTCCATGGCATACACAGCCACCATTCTCACAGAAATAGCAGGTTTAAATGGTGCATAGTTTGGTAGGGCAAAAGGAATTTGTTTCTTTGGAATTTGACAGTGTGTATAGAAATAGTATTGCTATGGCACAAAAGGTAATGTGGATATGGATGTGTGTGCAGTGGGAACGTAAAATCAGAACACCAGGAAGGAAAGCACTTTCAGTGGGCATGATTTTAAACAGCAAGAATGTATTGCCTCTGATCACACACAACAGCAAAGTACAGCTCTAAATGTCCATTTTACTCATACCCTTTTCTTCAAAGGTTATGGTTTGTGGGTGTTTTCACACAGGTGTAGAGGTATTCACAGTTTCATTAAGTAAGCAATGAAAAAGCTAAGGAAGGGGTCCAAATCTAAAGATGGCATAGGATGGCATAGGATGGCATAGGATGGCATTTTTCTACTGAAGCCAATACTCCTCCTTCAATTTGCAGCTCTTAGTATCTGGCCTAAATGCTGCAGAATGAGTAGAGGATGGGATAAGGTGAGAAAAAAAATACACAGTTTGGTAATATCTGTTCTATAGTTAGGAAGTACAGTCTAGAAACTTTCTTTGTTATAGTGAAACTGAACTCCTCTTGGATCAACAGATGAATATGAGTTGCATGTCTTTTGCAGGATTTTAGAGAGAGCCTTGGGTCCACAGAAGAATACGCCAATACTGTTGCTGTAATCACAATAACAACAAAAAATATGAGAGTAGCAGGGTAAATGGATACACTGTACCTTTTGGCTGCCTCCAGCTTTGCATCTTTTCAAATGGCTTTTTGAGAAATGTATTTGAAAAATCTTGTGTTACTGTATAATTTGTGTTATGTACTGTATAATTTGTGTTGTTATATTAGAGTATAATAATTTTAATACCTTCATGTTTATTATGTCTTATTACATTATTATTAGGATTGCTATATTAGAGGTCGCAAACTATTTTAAATGGTAGCTCTTTGGTTTTGATCTTCATAGCTTTTTTAGTCAGAGGCAAATACACTGCTTGTGCTGAAAATTTTAAGTGCTTTTTCTCCAGCTGAGTTAATTTTTTTCCTAAAAAAATACACAAAATGCTCAGTTACTTCTGGGTTTTCTTCTCTACCCCGGCCATGTCTAACACTTTTCTTCCTACAGACATTTTTAAAATGGCTGATTTAATAACAACATTTGTAAACAGGTACTCCTTATAAAATAAGAACATGACAAATGTGACAAACAATTGTGCTTATATGTGCACAAGCATTACAGGGAGCTGGTAACCTGGTTGCCTGCTGGAAACTGCCTGAAGGGTTTGCCTCCAAGTACGCTACACATATTGTTTTAAAACATATATGCAGACACAGACACACATGTGCTGTGCTGCTGGGGAAACCTGAATCTGAATCAATGCAGTGCAAGAGACGAGTGATAGCATGAGTTTAAAGAAGTTTCCTCCTGTAAAGAAGGGGCTGTAGATGTGATTTTGGTACCCAAGCCACAGCCTCCAGAAGCTGTGCCTGTATTGCTCTGGTGCTCAATTGCACAAGGTTTAACCTGGAGTGAAATAATCCTGCTAATCTGCTAAAGACACTGTTGCAGTCAAGAGGAACTCTGTCAACCTAGGCACAGGGACGTGAAATTTAGTCAGTTCCTAAAAGCTGATTGTTTCATCACACAGTAGAAACTCTTCAGTTATACTCTTGAATCTTCTGTAACTCAGAGCAAGAAAAAATAGGGTCGTTTTCTCCCATAAGGAATCCTTATTTCATGTGAGGTTTTCTTTCAAAGGTTCGATTTTGACCATAAACATGGGCATCTAGGTTCAGGGAATAAATTGAGATTTTTCTGTCAGTTTAGGACTGGCTTTCTACAGAACTAGCTCAAGATCCACTATAGAAAGCTAATGTCCATCTTCCCCTTGAGCAACAGAAAAATATTTTTATCTCATCTGTACTTAAGAAAAGTAACTAACAAAAGTAATGTTTCAACTATAACTTTAAAAGCTCTGTTTATGTAGTAGAATCCCGATGAAAGGTCTTTCAAAAGTCATATTTTCTATTCCTGGCCTTTTTATGGTTTTAATCTTTCATATTTCCTGATTGTATTTATTTTGACCTCCATCAAGTGAACTCTCTATTACTGTTATTTTTGCAATTTTACGGTGTTCTTGTAGCTTACTGTATTCTCTTTGATCTCCTCCCTTTCAGCTTTTTCTTGGGTCTTTTTCATCTTTTAAAAAAAGTTTTCTCCTTTTCCTTTTTGTGTCTCTGTCTCCCAAGTGCAAGCCTTTACTTTGCATTAGCAGGTAAATGTTTGGAAATCACAAAGTCACAAAGATTCTGGAATTTTCTACTGCTGAACACAAAATATTTCGAATTCTTGCTTCAAAGGCTTTCAGGAACAAAGAAGCTTTTCTCAGACCACTAGCAAATCCACCAAGTTCAAATGAACTGTCTTTGCCAGCAGAGATGAACTAATAACAGAACAGCATAGTCTTGCAAGAGCAGCCAAATATGTTAGGGGAACAAACATATCCTTGACATCATAAGAAAAAAATCACAGTTTATCTCTTTAATAACCATCTTCAAGGGAAATTAATGCTACTTTGTCCTTTGTGCAGAACAGTAATTGGATTGTGTGTTTCAATTATATCTGGACAAAGGCCAGGATATTGAAATACTTCTAAATATTAGATTTTCTTGTCCAAAAATTAGATTTTATTGGCATTCTCTTTCCGAGATTTCTTCATTAAAAGCTTCATTAAGCATAAATCTTCTTTCCACACAGCAAAAAAGAAGAAATAATTTTAAAAGGGTCATTTAGAAAGATTTGCTCTTCCCTCCTCCCACTGTTTATGCTGAGAGAAGAGTTACCTAACAAGGTTAGAAACCAGCCTGCCTTACCTAGGATGGTTTTCAGCTAGTTGCTTGAACTCATTGTCCCAGTTTGGTCTTCCATAACAGGTTTTCTGTCTCAAACCAGTAATTACATCCATCTTGTCATCACAATGTAGGGCTATGTGAGTAGCCTAAAGGCAAATTTACAAGATAATAATTTTAGAGCCAACAACATGTATTCCAAGGAAGAGGCAAAAGCAGTAATGCTGCTTTGCTGTGAAAGATGGAATGAGGGAAAGGAAACTGTGCAATTATTAAATTGGAGGAGAGAGGAGAGAGGAAAGAGGAGAGAGGGGAGGGGAGGGGAGGNGAGACAACGACAAGAAACAAACCTTGCTAGTCACACTAATTGATGGGCTGTCAAGAAACCATGGGTAAACTGGGGCAGAACTCCTGTCACCTAGCTAGGTGTGAGGCAACCTGTAGGGTTATATAAGCTTGGGGGAGGGGAGGGGAGGGGAGGGGAGGGGAGTGGGATTATTCAAGACTTCACAATATTACTAAAATTATAAAAAGCACTTCCAAAAGTACCCGACACCCAAATCTAGAGCATTCTATTGCTGATGGAATAGACATTGGATGTATCAAGGGTAAAAGCAGAGTTCCAGCAGGAGAACCACAAAGATGATGAGGGATCTGGAGCATCTCTCTTATGAGGAGAGACTGTGGAAGCTGGGCCTGTTTAGTCTGGAGAAGAGAACAGATCTCATCAATAGAGAGGGAGTCTCATCAATCCATATAAATATCTCCAAGGTTTGTGCCAAGAGGATGGTGCCAGACTCTTTTCAGCGGTGCCCAGTGACAGGACAAGGAGCAGTGTCCATAAACTAAAACACAAGAAGTTTCACCTCAGCGTGAGGAAGAACCCCATTACACTGAGGGCGCCAGAGCACTGGAAGAGGCTGCCCAGGAAGGCTGTGGAGTCTCCCTCTCTGGAGAAATTCAAAACCCACCTGGACATGTCCCTGTGTCACCTATTCTAAGTGAACCTGCCTTGGGAGCAGGGTTGGACTGGATGATCCCCAGAGGTCCCTTCCAGCCCTAAAAATTCTGTGATTCTATATAAAACCCTGAATGTTTTGACTCTTCTCCTCAGGTGCAGGCAGGTGCAGAAAGTGGATCACCTCAGGTGAAGCACTGAACCAAGTGAGGGGGCACACTGATTTTCATGGGCATTTACTGTCCTTCAGCTCCTATACTACACCCATTACCATGCTGTCTGAGTACTTCCCAGGTACATTTAAAAACAAAACCACTGTCACTTGTAATTGTACTGCTATTGTGTAGGAGTAATACGCTTGTTTCCACTACAGACTATCATCATTGCTGTCACTATCAAGAAATTACCAGAGGATAACTGAGTTTAAAAATGGGCTTTGCATTTAGTCCAGCCCCTAGCATGAACTAAACATCATTATCATCTTTTGCAGAAGCGGTTGCTGAAGTTTAGGTCCATTTCCTGGGAATACTACATATTTCTTCTTCTAATGAGTCTTCCATGTTCCTTACCAACACAATTATTCTCGTCAAGCAAAGTTGTCACAAGAGGTCATGTTTCTAAAAGCTTCTTCTTGTTAGTTTCAGCCACTGTCATGAAGGACTTGGAATAGTCTAAGAAAGAACTTTAAAGTGTTTGGTGAGAGTGGGAGGTAGAAAAATGCAGAATTTTTGGATTGTTTGCAGCAAAATTGTTCCATTGAGAAGATGGGCTGTTCTCATTAAGTGGAAATTTCCCAGGATTTTTGCTATTAGCCTTTGCAATAGCTCACAGTGTTAAAATTGCCTGAGAGTCTTAAGGGTATTGCAGGGAGCAAGAGAATGAAACAGAAGTGCTTGTCCAAGCAGAGGCAGACCATGTGCCTTTTCTGCTTCACCATCTGTTGCCAACATGGAATGTGCAAAGAGCTCAAAGCATTGAACAAACGTGTTTGAGGAGTAGACACGTGCCAGTAAAGCAGGGGTGGACTAGAAGGTGTAAAATGCCCATCCTCCTTGGGTTCAGCTTTGCTTGACTACTGGTCATCTCTGTGGTGAGACAGGGAGAGAATACAGTGAGTGTTGTTTTGTTTTTTGCCAGGGGAGAAGTAAAACATCATTCCAATATTACTGGTGCTGAAGCTCAAATTTTGAGGAGGGATGAACAGGAATTTACTAAAAATAAGTAAGTTCTGTAAGATAAGGGAGCTTTGTGGATATCTGAAGAAGATGAGGCTATTATTGAGCACAGTACTGAGGGCTTGGTCAGAGTAGGAGAAACAGCCATTGAGGAGCATTCCTCTGGCAGGAATGGGAGATGGATGATGGGGTTGAGGAGAAGAAGGGTTCTGAAGGAGGCCCTTCAGAAAAGTGCAGGGCACACGAGTGAAGAGAGACAGATGCCCCAGCAAGAAGAGTTGTCACCCTGCCTGACTTCTGGCCTGATGTTTGCCCAAGAGAGAAGTGAGGTGATAGTGGAAAGATGAGGGCAACTTGTGTTTTTTAGGTTCCCCAATAGCTTCTTTAACAGCAGGTTTTAGGTAATACCCTGAGATATTGCTAATGCAGAGCAGTGGTTTCTATAACTACCATATACTTCACAATGGGAATAGTTTTTTTCTGAATACAGCTTTATGCACATACCTCATTACTTGACAGAACCTCTAAGGAGAGCTGAAAGAAACTGAGATTTTTGTATCAGCAGAGGCAAAAAAGGAAAAGCTCTGTGTAATCTGTATTTTTTTCATCTCTACTAGACAGTCTTTCATTCAACAGAACCAGCAGGAAATAAAACAGTAGAGCAAAGACTTTCCTGTGAGAGTTTTTCTGGCAGGTGCCTAACTGGTCACTGCATGGTCTGAGTGATCCATTGAAAAGGACAAAGAGAGAGAGAGAGAGGGAGAAAATCAACACATTTGTGTTTAGGTGAAGACTGAAGGAGTTGAATAATGTTGACCCAGTCTAAGAATTAACTTCCTGAGGTTGTATGGTCCAATGAAATTATGAGATGGCAAATTTAAAGTCACTCAGAGAAAATATCTTTTCAAACAATATGAATTAGACCACAGAGTTGGTTGCCAAAATGTTCTAAGTGCAGCAGTTTTCAAAAATACACTGGAAATAAATAGATATGTGAACAACAGAAGTTATAGTAAATAATAAGAGTAAATTAAACCAACACTTTTTAGACAGCCATCCACGTTTCAGTGCAAAAATGCCAGAATCTAATGAAAGACTATTCCAAAGATGTGGACAAAATATCCCTTGACAAGTTTCTGAAAGCTCTATGCACTTTTCTGTGAGGCACCTGGTAACCATCTTTGCCCAAGACAACATGTAGGATTGGAAGAATCACTGTCTTGATTTCTCCATTCCTGTTTTCCTAAATGTGAGATGCAAACAGACGTCTTAGTGTCTTCATATTTACAGTTCTTTGTCTCTCTGCTTCATCCATCATTTATTCAGCTGTTCCTGTCCCATATGTTACCATACTGGAAAAGCAAGGTACATTAACTCAGACTTGTAACAGTTTCATTATTACCTGACTTTCATCCCAGCCAGTAAGAAATATGTGGTAGCTTAGAAAATCATTTTTCCACTTTTCAGCCATTTTTGTTTCCAAATGGAACAGAAGATCAGCAAACCACTCAAAGGCTGATGGGTCTCTGCAAATCCAGTAAAAATAAACCTGTCAAATAAAGTAAAGAGACTTAACAAGAAGCAAACTTTCAATAAAGCTTCCTAATTACTTGCTCAACTTATTAACCATATAGTGTGTGACTCTTCTCCACTCTAAATTTATTGTAAACATAATTACACATCATTTTGATGATTTAAAAATTTGATTTTCTTCTTAAACAATGAGTGAATATATTAATGTGCTAGTGAAAATAGGCAATGGACAAACTTCCCATATATCCTTGCCAGTGCAGCTTTGACTTGTAACACCTAGCCCTTCATTTCTTGCAAATACCTTGATGATTACTTGAAATTTTGGATTTATTTAATTTCAGTTTCATTCAGCATCAAAGCAAGGAATTCCTTGTTTCTCATAGCCTTATGTTATGGGTTAAAAGTTGATGTTGCTAAAACATAGTTATATTCTTCAAGTCATATACCCTGTATAAAATAGGTGAAAGAATGTCCCTATTCTTTTTTTAAATATATTTCATGTTTAAATTGGAGCTTCTATTTCCTAGAGAAACATGAAACTAATTTTACAATTGCCAAAGGGATAAAATGAACCACTCTCCCATGATCAGTTTTCTATTGGTTGAAACCCTCCTCGCAATCAAAAATTGACACAGTTTGCCCCATCCAGATTTCACTAGTTTCACTTTTCATCTTGTTTTATTTGTTTTCTATTGGATTGGAGAGCCTGTTATCAGAGTTTTGTTTTGCAGGTAAAACTTAGAGGCTGGGATCAAGTCATCCTATAATTGTGTCTATGGCAAACCAAACGTTCCTGGGATCTGTCACTGAGAGGCATCCTTTAATCATTCCTGTGCCTTATTTTTCCTAGTCTACTGCAGTAAATCACAAATATAGCAGAGTCTTATTTTTCTTTTTAAAGAAAGAAGTTAATTTATTAGTATCTTGGCATAAGGTAATGCTTGCATAGGTAAAAAAATCTTTCAAACAAGATGGTTAGTCATTGTCCATATGATGACGAGAGTTTCTATTTCAAGAGTCCTTCCTCTGGCATCTTCAGCTGGAACAGTGGGAGTCCACAAGAACTTTTTTCCGCGCAGTTTTTATAGCCAGCTGGCCCAGGGAACATTGTGACCACTCCAGCATGTGCATGATCTATTGTGATCTGTTGTCTTAACTGCCTAGAAAGCATCTTTTAACTAATTAACTCTTTCTAGAAAGCTGTCCTATACAACGACTTCTGCAGGAATAGTTTCTGGTGACCATTTGCAAATGTCTTGTCTGTGTACAAGTTAATAAATTTTGCAACAGAAACTGCCTCAGGTCTGATGAAATTCCCTTGTCAGAATCTTATCAATGCTCTGAGATTCAGGCCCTCCTAGGCCCACCAGGAATTACCTTAGGGAGTCTTCAGCACAGTCATGATTTCCCAATTGGAAATCTCCTCTAGCAATGCTGTACTGTGTAGAGGACTGGGACTAATCCATCCCCTGGTTTCAGCTCAGTGCCTTGTATGAAGCCGATCCAGATGTGGAGATGACTCAACTGTGAGTTCCTGTACTCCACAGAGGATGAATGTCTGAAGTTCCTGGGTTGTCTGCCCAGGCGCTCCCCTGATGAGAGCCTGAAGCACAATTATAAGACAAATCTGATTGCAATTCTTATTACTCGAATTCTGCAGCTCTTGCCACACACTCCATCATTATTTTTGACCAGGTTGTGCCAAACCTCGAATGGGCATCTGCAGGCTGTGTATTTTCATAATTTATCCAAAGAAGTAATTCACAAACTTGGAGGAAGTCTAAAATACACTGTTTCAGATGTAAAAGGAATGGCATGAAGGACAATGTATAAGCTTATAAAAACTTGATTATTGGAACTTATTTTATTGGGACTGTGATTTTTATTTTGTTGCAAAATCCTTTAGCTTCCTTCAACCCATCTCCTTTTCTGCTCACCACCCCCTCTGTCTTTTATTGTACTGCAATACCAAAGGTGATCTGGAAGGTATGTCCCCAAGGCAATCATTGTAGTGACTCCAATGTTTTGGAAATTGTAGCCCTTTTCCACAGGATCAATGAGATAAAAATGCATATTGGACATTTCTGAAGTGAAAAGCCAGAGAAAGAAACCAGAGAGCTAAAAAGAGACTTCCCGAAGATTTAATATACTGGGTTGTCAGACTTCTGGTAAGGTGGTGGGAGAAGAATGTGGTAATACCATGCTTCAGTGGAGATTTGGTGAAAGACATTAACAGTAATTTGAGATGTTTCCTAGATCTGAGTATACTGTAAGGGACCATCTGTGGTTTATGTAAGAAATATAAATGATGTATGATCCCAGAAACAGAGATAAGGCATTCAGGGTTAAGTAGGGTATTTTTACAGCCCAGGAATAAGACTGTCTGTGGAATTTTAGTACCAACCATCTTGGCTGTTTGCTTTTTCCCCTTCTGTTTCAATATTTTGCCTTAAATGTGACCTCAGTGCTTTATGGAGGGGGGTTGCTACTGATTTACACTGGCACAGATTATGAGGAAAAAGCAAGCCCACTGGCTTTACAGAATTTAGTATTTGTGGCCAACAACAGCATTATTTTAAATTACCAAAACTAGGTAAGATTTATAGCCTTAACCTTTGTTAGCTTTTTTGTATCTGAGTCCTAAAGTCCCCACTTTTTCTACATCCTCAGCACCTCAAAAATCAGCCCACTGAGTGCTGTCAGTCTGTATCACACCATAGCTGTTGATTTGTAGTGAGAAATTTCTTCCCCCAGACTCTACTTGATCATCTTATTTCTCAAGCTTTTTCAGCAGTTCATTTTATGGAAATGTATATTTAGTACATGTGTGTGGAGAGGAGATATGTATTTCCAAATGAATAAAGAATTGTACATGGGGTAGCAACTGGGAGCATGTGGGCAGGACTGGGAGATAAGAACATTCAGGGAAGGAGGAAGAAAAAGCTAGCCAATGAGTTGAGACAATATGGTTTTTGAACTGGGGAGCTGGTTTCCAGAACATCAGACTATGGGTCTTGAAGGAGTGCTTTTAGCTGTTTGCAGGCCTGGCTGTCACAGTAACAGCCAGTCCAAGTGGTTGGATCAAGCTGCCTCTGGCACAGTCCTCTCAGGAAAGGATGCAGCTTTCTGAAGCTGCAAAAATTCCTTAAACTCATCCTGTGGTATCCATTGCATTGCCTCTGATTTTCATATTAGAGGTGGTGAGCATTTGGTGATGAAGAAAGGCTGTCATTATAAGAAGTATTTTTGGCTGTGATTATAATCTTAGAAAGAAAAGAGATAGTGAAGAAGGATGGCCTGTGGGTAAAAGGAATTAGTTTCCCTTAGATCAAAGAGGACTTCTAGTCTAATATGTTAAAACAAATGGTGTTTACAAAGAAGTCTTCCTTTCTTTACACTGACTGCCCATAGCATAGCACAACATATTACATGTATAATTAAAATACAATAAATGCACAAAAAATTAATCCTTATTAAAACAGTTGAATAAAGTAGCACCAGTGCATTTCTATAATTAAAAATTATTCTGAGTCCTGTTTTATCTTGTAAGCCTCATACTACTATCTGTCTGCAATTATTTAGGACCCTTAAAAATCTGGTTTAGATTTATGTTCCATTAGTCTCCACCCACCCTACTGCCATCAATTGCATTCATCAGCTTGATGGCTTGCCCAAGTAAACTGTCTTAAATTTTCCAAGTGCTCTTTTTGCAAATTGAGTTAGATGCAGTATTGCTATTAATCAGATCTGTAATGCAGGGGTTTGAGTAGTCGCTTATTTCTGTAATGCTCTGCTCCCTTGCAATTCATCCGTATTTATCCTTCAGTTTCCCACATCCTGAATTTTGTACAACAGAAAAGAGCAAGTGCTGTTTCCTGTAAGGTGAAAGAACATTCTTTGTAAATCAGCTTCCATCATGAGGAAAGTCATTAATAATTATCTGTTGATGAGCATCCATCTGTTTCACCCTGAAGGCAGAGTTCGAGCTGCAGCTCTGGGCAAAGCCAGCTTTTCACTAAAGGGGTGTCCAAGGACACCCCTCATCCCTGACTCTTGCTGCTCCTTCTTAGGCATGACTATCCCTGCAAAAACCTCTTACACCTGCAGCTGGGCACCTCCCATCAAGCATCCAGTCCTTCCTGCTCTTGAGTATACCGCATTACCTTTGGACTGTAGCATGAGAAAAAAGAAAATCAGAGATCTTCCTCTGTGTAATTAATTGATCCAAGGAGCCACTCCAGGTAAGGCACAGCAGTGCCTGCAGCCTGGGTCATGCAGGAGATGCGGGGTTGGCTGCCTGCAGGAGGCACTGACCTAGAGTTAGGGTGGCAGCAAACGTCCTTTCCTATAAATCTGTGATGAGGTTCAAATTCATATTCCTAAATTTGAAGCAGGAAGCTTAAACTGTGTTCAGATGAGATCAGAAAGATGGTTACATTTGACAGAAGAAAGATCCCAGGTTTTTAGCTCAAGACAAGATTTTTGTGCAGAAGGCTGTGGGCTGGGGCAGAGATTTATCTCAGGCAGGGAAGTCCGTCTCAAAGCAAATGGAAGAGGCTGATTTTGTTTTCCTCTCAGTATGTAGCTGAACTTACTGCCACAATATGCTATGGTTGTCTAAGGTCTACATGCATTCAAAAAACAATTAGACTACTTTGTGGAGGAAAAAGCTACAAAGGGATGTTAAAAACAGAGGTACAACTCTTGTATCAAGGCATTACTGAGCTACGAGTTGCTCAATGGTGAGAAAGAAAACTAATCACCTTATGAATTTTCTGGTCTGTGTACTTTTCTCTAGGTTTTTGTGAAGAGCCACCATTGGAGACAGGATACTGGGCTAGATGGATCTTTGGTGGTACTCAGTACGATCTTCCTTGCATCTTTTGTAAGGAAGAGAAAGTGGATGTTTGCTAACACTAGAATCTGATGGATCAGTACAATTTTATCAATTTCAGTAGTAATTGATCTGAAAAATGAGACCACTAATGTGAAGGGAAAAAAAAAAATCATATTATGCACAACTAAAGCCAGTAGAAACTTTCTGGCCATGACTGTAGTACATGCAAAATAATGATGGGGAAATGAGGGCTCTAAGGCTATTAAATTGGGAAGAATCAATTAGATAAATGTGTACTCCTTTTGATTTGTTGGGTTTTTTTAAATTATACAGCTGCAGACATTATGGAAACTACGAGTATTTATATCTGAGCCATATGTGGGCAACACTAAGAAATATTAGTTCAATAAGCGTAATGATAGCTGTACTCAAATCAAAACGAAGTTGTTAAAAAAAAGAAAAACCTCTTATTTATTTCCTTAATAGACATTTCCATGGTACTCATCATGGCAGAAAGAGAGTGCTGAATACTTTGAGGAAGATTAAATTATTTGTAATTATACCACAAGTGGAAGCTTTTAACCAATGGAAAAAAAATGTGAAGCTACCCTGGTATTAATCGCTCTCACTGAGATGACTGCTAAATTTTTTTAAGTAATGCTGTGAACTTCCCCACAACCTTTCATCCACATTTTCAAAATATTTTACAAGTACTGATGAAATTTAGTCTCATACCACCTGTGAAAAACAAACATCACCATTCCCACTGCACCAATAAGGAAGCCAAGCTATAAAGAAAAGACAAGCAGAAATCATGATAATTTTGTATTTCACAGGAATTCAGAAAAACTGAACTCTACAGCAGAAAACCATGGCAGAATGTACGATGCATTCATCTTTGCAGGCACACTTACCCGAGATTCTCCCTAAGCTATGAATGAACACACTCAGGTATGCTATCTATGCATAGTTAAATTCTATTCTTTTCCCCTTAAGATAGCAGCAATGACAATAACAACAACACATTTACTTGTATACATGTAGAATATACATAATGTACATATATAAAGTGTATATGCATATGCATAGCTCTCCTTCCAGTGAAAAAGATCGTTCTGGTACAATCGCAGTGTTTGCGAATACACTTCTTTTCGTGTATAGCATGTATTTCCATTTTTATTTCCCTCCCTTCTCAGTGCTTTTTCTGCCTCAAAGATCCCCCCTGGCAATCTGAACCTGTCCTCAACTCCTCAGTTACTAAAATCCCAGATGCTTTTTCAGTGGCAGCTTGTCATTAAGATGCCAGTCTTAACACTCTTTCATTTAAAAAGATCAGCCCCTTGGTCCTTCAATCAGCTCCATACATATTGACCCTTTCAGAGATCTGTCCACTTCAGTGCAATTTCAATGTTTGTCCTTAAATGCGAAATGTTGAACAGTTCCTGAATCAGCTTTTACACTGGAAAATGGGCTAAAAGAAGCTGTAAGGTCCACAAGCTACTACTTGCCATGATGGATATGGAAGAGAATGTTTAATGCTGACTTTTTTTCTCCATTACCTTCGTACCCTCACCCCACTTCACCTACTACCTCTTCCTCACCTGTCCTCCCCCAGTGCTGCCTCACATGCCATTAGCAGAAGGCATATACCAGGTTAGAAAATCAAGAGTATGTTAATTTATTTGGTGCCACCTTTGCCTTATAGACCCAAATATATCTTTTCAACAAAATAATTAAAGTGGTTTGAGGGAGTAATATGCATGTTGATATACACATCTCATCCAGAGCTTAAATGCCTTTTTCATTCCTTCTATGCTGGTTAATATCCTGACTTTGCAATGTGAGGAAAGCAGCAAATGGCTGCTGAATGCAGCATTCTGGACCAGGACACGCGGCCAAAAGACCCCCATGAAACTTGCAGCTGGACAAAGAGCAAGTAGTGCCCTTCACTTCTGATTGAGATGATCTTGTGTGATTTATTTTTGGTAAGAAAGAGCATAAATTTCTCTTGTAGCTCTCTAATTATCTGTCTAGCTATGAAAGAGATTCCACAGTTATCTCCAGTTGTTGCTGAAAATCTGCTTCTTCAACTTTTACTAATAACACTGCAGCTACAGCTACCTTCTTTCTCAGGGAACGACAGCAAATTCAGGAGACTTTACCCCACAACAGTTCCTGAGGCAGCTGGAAAGCAAGTGACTTGTTCTCAGAGCGAGTTATAGCACTCAAGTGAGCCTCTAGCTCTGAATTGCCTCTCTCCCCTGGCTAAATAGGCTCACTTGTGGAACTTTTTAATGAAGCAATAAACTTTCCCACCTACCTTCTGCAGTGCCAGTACTGTGTTAGGGCTGCAGCATTTGTACCAAATGGATTTTAAAATAGAGGCAAATGGCGTGACTCCAATTCCTGCTGCAATGCACACACTGACTCGGTAGTGGAAGATGTCTGTGGTTGCAGATCCGTATGGTCCATCCACAGCCAGTCTGCAGCAACAAGACATTTAATCAAGAGTCAGCAATGCATAAAGTGACAGAAAGGTTAGCATTTGTTGGGCTACACACTTGCAAAACTGAATTTATGTTAAAATGAAAGAGAAAAGACATGTCTAAGATGGCACGTAAATTGCCCGTACAAATACATTTAATTTTCAGTGGGTGCCATTTAATAGCAAAGCAACTGTCTTTTCTGAAATGAGAGAACAAGAGCACCCATGCGGATTTGGGGCCTGGCCATCTATTTAAGCATGCAATTGCAATTTTCTGGCTTTCTGAAATGTGATTAGTCATATAATTGCATGTCCAAATTTAGCTGTGGAATTTGCATATTTAATTATGAATTACTGAAAAGCATCCTGTTTTAGAGCTTTATTTGTTATATTGTACATATCAAAGTAAAGAGGAACAGATTATATTAATCATTTTAAAAAGTTCTGCATTTGAGTTAAAATAATAAAAGAGAAGGCAAGAAAAAGGTCATCATATGCAAGGAAACTACTATTTTCTTCACTCTTTCTGAAAAGGCAGTATTTCAGAAATACGTTTTTGGTATAATACTGTACCCAGGATCAGATGTAAAGGCAAAATGTGTAAGGAGAAATGCTTGTTTATGTTACTACCTCTTGTAACCAATGATGCTGATGCCAAGAAATTAATTTTGGTCAAAATCACAGATGAAAAAGATTATTGAATGATCAGATTCATTCCTTTAGCGACATGGAATGCAAACACACACAGTACTTTGGAGTGCTCTTTCCAGCCTGTCTTTTTACACCGTACATGCTCTGGAAGATGGTTTCACTAACACCCAGTCCTTAGGGGGAAAAAAAAAAAAAAAAAAGGCTTTTTCTTCCTTTTAGATTTTCTGTTGTTTTGTGCTCTTTATTGCATGAATCATCCTTAAAATTTATCCTTAAATAGTACAAACAAATAGGCACACATAATTAAAATGAAGTGCTTTAATAGGAAAACAAAGGGGGATCCCCAAGCAATGCTACACACAAATATAGGGACACAACATATCTCAAACCTTGTTATTTTTTTTAAAGTCCAAGCAAACATTTTCCCTTTTATTTCAATATTCAAAATGCCCTGCAAGTGCGGTAACAAACAAAACAGCTACTCCGGTATAACTTCTGAAAATCTGACCTTAGACATAAAGAATTTTTTTTTTTTTTTTTAATACGTACCATTATTTAGATTATTGCCCAGCCCAGTATTTTTTGAGCACTTAAAACTTCCTGTGAAATATGTTTAATTTATGGTATATATGTATAGTGCCTAAGAACAGCTTTCAGATAAGCTTTCTATGTAGTTCAACGTGAGGCTGGAAGCAATTCTCATTGTTGTCAGTAGATTGAGAAAAAATTGATCTGGAAGAAATTTCAAGGATTCTCTAGTCTGTTGCTGTGCTATAAGACAGGTTCAATTATTTCTGAATCATTCCTTGGAGAGATTTGTCTTGTCAGCCTGCTCCTAAATCCTCAGGTGACAGAGATCCCATCATTGGTTTGAATGCCTTACTCGGCCATAGCTATACAGCTTAGCCAAATACAAAGCCTCAGAGAAGCAGGGAGGAGAAACAGAAGGAGAAACTGAGCTATGCAACTCATTCATTTGATCTAGAGAGCGTGGAGGAAGGCAGGAAGATAGTTAACAAAGTGACAAAAAAAAAAAAAAAAAAAAAAAAAAAAATCACATTTGCATTTGCCAAAGAGAAGTAGAAAATAGGGCTATGGACTCTCTTGCTGTGGTGTGGATTTTCCATATTCTTTGTATCCATGTCCACAATTTCATTAGAAAAGAAATTTGACTTACGAGGACAGCAGGAGAAATACTTAGTTTTGAAAAAGTATAATTAACAGATTCTGTGATTATTTTTAGAATTTAAAGTTTTGATGATCACCATGATGATTGTGTAGTACTCCTGACTGTAAGCAAAGTTGGATTTTGGGGCAATGTGTTAAAACAGCAATTAAGTCAGCCAAAATCCTTAAGACACATAATATGGAATGTGATTATTCTCACAGGAATACTCTATTCTATGGTTTTAGCACCCAAATTGGTCAGAAATCACAACTTTCTTTGCTACCTATATATATGCATGAACATTTTAATCTTCTTTTAGTAGTTAAAAACCACATATTTTATTCTTAACCCTGCTTTATTATTCAGTTGCTATGTCTTCTGTCTTCTGCTCAGTTTCTGCTGTATGTTATTTTTTAATATAGTCACCAATTTGGTGTATATCTTTAGATATTGAAACTGTGAAAAAGACCTGTTTTTTGCTTTATTATTAGCTTAACTATTGAAATATTCGTTTTAGTATATTGCAAGAAAGAAATTGAAGGATGTTATTAGGCACCCTAACAAGATTAAAAAGAAGCGTGTTTACATATGACAGTACTGTTAATTTCAACTCTGCATTGTGGCAAGCAGTATTTGATAACATTTTTCTCTTTCTCATTTTTCACACTTGCTGTCAATCACTTTGAAAAATTCTTGCTCCACTTCTCCTGAAATGGCATACTTCTCATTCCAGTGGCCTTTAACAAAGGCACTGATTTAATTTCTAATTCTATTGATACAATGCAAGGACTGGACCAGACTTTCCTCTCTGCACCCACCCTCTAGTAAACCTCTGCAGCTCAGTGGTGTCAAAAGCTTTCCAGGGCGAAATCAGTCCCTCTGGTCCCAGGCCCTACACTCCACCAGAATTTAAATGATCCTGTTCTGGGCTCTTCTTTACTGAAAATCTCCCCTATTCCTTCAAGCAGTGCAGGAGTAGAGCTACATGGTTTGAATCCATTATGTGTAGAGCCAGGTGCTAGGCTGGTGTAAGTCAGGATGGCTCCATTGACTTCAGAGCATCCCCACTAATTTGGAACAACAGATCATCAACTTTTTGCTCGTATTAAGATGCCACAGATGCAGAATTTGAACACAAATAACCTTTATAAAGTGGAACAGAGTTTGGGAAATGAAGACAGGGTTGAAGCAGACTGTCAGAAAAAAGGTAAGGTTTAGGCAGAAGTTTCAGGGATCACAAAATATCTAAGTAACTGAAAGGGAAAAACTAGAATTTTGAATGGTAACAGATGGGTACCATAAGAGCATAAGCATAGAAGCACAAATCTAGCAGATATCTTCCAGTGTTATTTATTAAACAACCATCTTTCAAAATAGATATCTTTAAGTGTATATATATAATGTTAGAGATTGAGATGGTAGCAACAGAGATAAAGATATTGATATGGACTTTAAATATTGGATTAATTGTCCCATCTTCTAGGTAGCAGCTGGCCCCAGTTCATGGCTATTTGTTTGTGGTATTTTTTAGCATAATGTTATATTTATGAATCCAGAACTACAACCTAATATCACAAAAAACACACACAAAATTAATTAAAATGTTAACATTTATTTTAAAATATAGAAATAAAATTTAAAAATATATAGTCCATTATTCAAACCTTGGTAACATCCACAATTCCTTGAAAGCTTTTTCCTCTGCTCCAAAGGCCTTGAAAAGGGCTGCTGTCCAATCCCCAACGACCCGTATGTGGACACTGAAGTAGTCCTCCTCAGGAGCTGAGGTGAGGGTGAAAGGGTGCCACTCCAGCTGTGAGACAGATGGGCACTGTAGAAAGATATATTGACCAGCTCCCATTTGAAAGCCATGTTTCTTCATGTGAAGCTCAAGGACTCCAAAGGAATGTGTCACCACCTAGAGAATAATAAAGGGACAAATTTACAAAGCGTAAATGTTTGCTTACATTAGGTTACAGATCTCCTAACCTGCGTGTTGCAGTGTTGGTATTTCCCAATAGCTTGAGAGCATGTGTGGTATGTCTTGTGGGACAGCTTGACTTCTGAGTGCAAGAGGCTGAGGAAAGGAGGCAACAATTCAACGATTTATCAACTTTCTTTGTATAACCTGTGCAAAAGTGTTGCTTAATTAATTAGAATAATTCCATAATTCCTAGTTTTACTCTCATGTAGCACTGCTGACTCTGTAGGATTATGAAGAAAAAAGCACAATGAGCTCAATACTAATACACTTTTATAAAGAGATAATCTCAGTTAAGTGGCAGTTTTGTACATCACACATAGTATACTGAGATTTTCAGATCACAGCCACTCTGTGAAATCAGCAGCAAGACTTACCCCACATCCTGTTCCCCTCACACAAGATACACCTCTTCCTGATCCCTGGCTTGATATGTGTGGACCCAGCTGCTTCAACAGCAACATCCTCAGGCTAGTCTGATGTGACTTAAATAGTCCCTGGGCACACAGCTGGGAGAAATTGTTACAGTGCTATTAATGAAGCTTTGATTACATATCCTAACTGATAATAAAACCCTTCAGCTCCTCAGAAGCCTCCAGATTTTTAAAGTAAAAACCTTGTACTGCTACTGAAGTCAAGGTAGTCTCTGGCATTAACTGCCTGGAACATGGTTTTAGTTCATTAAAAAGAGAGACCACAAACAGATGTTTGTGTTATGGTGGTGTAAAGTCTGGTACTTCATTAATCAAGTTTGGTCCCATATGGAATATTCTTATGGATTTGCTATTGGAATAAATGCAAAATGTAAAATCAATACTTGGCTGAAACCATGGTAATGATTGAAAAGTTGCTGAAGCTAGGAGTGAAAAATGAGGTCCTAATATAGAGAAGTTACCTTTAAATGATAAAAAGTCATTGACATAATGAATTTTTTTAAGCAGATATGTGAGCTATGTTACATACCTTAGTAATGACCACCTCCTGTCGAAATCTCCAAAACCTAACAATTCTTTCACAGATGTACAGCACCATAGGACTTAAAACCCACTTCCAAGCCTGTAGAAAATTGCATATTAAAAAGTAACTTTTATTTGAATGTCTACAAAAATAATTTGCTTTTCTGTTTTTAATCAGCAGGTAGCCTAAAATTAAATTAATTGATTTTCTTCTGTGATTTTTGGTTTGTCTTCCTCAAGAGAGTATTTGTGTGGCTGCTGTAGCAGTTCTGGCTTTCTCGTGGAATAGACATATGGGACTCCCTCACAAACACACTCCAAAAACAGTGCTAATATCTATCTGTACTCTGGCCAAGAAGAGTCCTTTAAAATATTTTCCTATTAAAAGGCAAAGGATTAATTTATTTAGGTGTTGTTACATATAGATGTCATTGGACCTGAAGCCATATAGATACATACATTTATACGATATTACCCATAGACTTACAATTTTTTTTTTCCTCAAAGCCTAAAGTATTTCAAAGTGGTCAGATAGGAATAGCTGTTATTGTCAGCTGTGAGTTTTCTCGTGTTGCATGAGAAAACATTAAGTCCCAAATATTCAATTAGAGAAATGGGATACATTTCCATTTAATCCATTAGTCAGCCCTGTATCAATACTTTTTTTTTTTAATCTAGAATACTAAGTTGGTCATACTTAAAGTATTGCAGATGATTGCTGTGCTTGTACTTGCTAATGGTGTGTACTGATCATTGTAACAATCAGAGATACTTGGCTATTCAAGTATACAAGCTGATGATTTCACTGAGTTGCACTGATAGCTAAGATAATTAGATGTAATTGAATCTTCATGATTTAAAAAGAATCTTTTTTTTTTCCCCCTGGAATAGATACTGTTTTATTTCCACTTTTGTTAATTACACAGCTCATTCTTGCAAACTGAATACTCCACAATCATGTGTTTTTTAAAATCACCAAAGAATACCGTTACTTGCTGAAACATTGACTTTGGTCCACAAGCTGGGTAACAGGAGTTATAAAGGATCTTTTATGAGAAGCAAGCCATAAAATTATGTGGCTTCCTTAGAAAGTGCTAAGAGGATGGAGTGGCAATTTCCCAAGGTTAAGTCTGGAAAATTAAATTAAAAAAAAAAAAGCACATGATTTAATAATGGGAAGAAACCAGCCTAAGCCAGAACATTCTCAGCTAAAGCAGAAACTCAACACATCCATTGTCCCTAAATACTACAGGTGTCTCTGCACAGTGGGTAATCTCATGTTTTGAATACATTTGCATATATCAAGCCACAATAATGATGAGATCTGTTTTTCCTCCCTTCCATTTGTGCTACCTGTAAATAAAAGCATGTGACAGGAATGATAAGGTTGCAGGCTACCCTGTGCGAGGACTCAGCTGGGATTTTAAATGTGCCATCACTCCAGTGCAATGGAGCATTCAATCCAAAATATCTTTTGGCTGGGTTGGGACAACGGGGCATCCGCCGGGAGAGATGGGCTCCTGAGCAGCACAGCTCCTGGCTGGCTAATCAGGGCATCAGTATTCTTGCCCAAGTAGTGTTTCCTCCTGTAATGAGAATGAACTGAGATGGGGTAGTGACAGCTCAGGCCAGGCTGTGAAGGATGAAAGTCCAGGTGCCCTGGGTGGAAGAGAAGTGCTCCATTGTCCTCAGTAGGAGACAGGCTGGGCTGCTTCCTGCCTGCTGAAATATAGAGCAAGGGTGCAGGTGTGGCATGACTGAGAGAGGGGCTCTGTCGCGTCGGAGCTGTGGCCAGCGTGGCGTGCCCTCTGGTGTCACTTCACGCTGTCCCAGCTGTGCACAAGGCTGTCCCTTCCCTGCCCAGTCCCACCTGCACAAATCTCAACCATGGCTTTGTAGCCTTTGAGTGAATTTGTGCAGTTTCTCTGCTGTGTCTAGCAGGTGTCACACCACAGCACATTACGCATCCAGCAAGGCACTGTTCCTATAGGTGATCTATATGCCATATGGTATTATCGCAATTCATTTAAAGTAATGTGACTTTGCAAGTATGGCCCTGGGTAGGCAGGGAAGTGTGACAAAATAGGTTTAACACAGAGAAGTAGAAGTTCTTTCCAGTTAGTTTTATGATAATGAATGTCAAGACATGCTGTTGGAAGCAAGCTTGTGTCTGTATTCATGGTGCATAGGCATATATTGATTTTTATGGTGACATTGTAGCTGAAATTTTTAGAGAGGCATTCATTTTCTCATTAATATGCAGGTTGGATAGTGGCTAACAATAGTTTAGTTTAAGAAAAATCTATGTCAGCCATTAAAAGAGCTACCAGACACTGAATGCTAATTTTTCTCCTTTACTTTAGGATTTCCTTTGGTATGTTTTCTCTTTTTGGAAGAAAAAACAGAAACTTGCATATGAGCAAGCTAAATCTTGAGCTGAAAATGTTAAATGATTTTGTTTGTATGCAAGACATCTGACATACTGTACAAGTCTGCTACTTAATTACCCCCTGTGGATTTGCAATCTTGTTCTAGCAAAATCACCCTTCCATGGGACATTTTTCCTGTCTTTTGCCTTTCCCTTTCATAATTCATTGTTTCAAATTCTCTCCTTTTTCCCTAACTTAAGACATCAAGGCTGGACAATATGAATCGTGTGCCCCAAAGCAAGGACATAATTTTCTCTCCACCTTATTGTCCCTTGGTATTTAAACTATCCATACTAAAGTACTTATTAGTTAAAATAATAATATTAATTTGCATCCCTAGCTTTACAGTTCTATTGTATTTTCTGTATCTCTACCCTCATAAGATTTTCACTTGTACACTATCTTTGTGCAATGAGCACATCAAGGATATTTGTGATACTGAATTATTCAAAATAAATGTATACAACAGATCAGATAGAGCACAATTTTGATATTCATACCCTTCAAAGAGAGTGTTAGTGTTGACTTACTAAACAATCTTCCAGAAATAAAAATTGCTGTTAATGACATCAAAATTGTCCACAATACTCATCACCTGTATGTGTCCATACTGATTACAGACGAGGTTGGGATCACTATCTTAATGCACAGGGAGAGGTCATGAACAGGAATGTGAAACTACCCTCTAAACATGACACTAAGTGCCAGCCACTAGCATATGCTCCAGTCCCCTGCTCCCTAAGAGATTTGGCCTCCCAAGAAAGGGCGTTAAGTTAAAAATAGAAGACAAATATCACTCTTACCACAGGTTTGTTGCCAGAAAACTGTGGCAAAGGGCACTGAGTGGCGTT
The DNA here is from genome assembly GCA_013397935.1 of Dasyornis broadbenti. Taxonomy (NCBI): domain Eukaryota; kingdom Metazoa; phylum Chordata; class Aves; order Passeriformes; family Dasyornithidae; genus Dasyornis; species Dasyornis broadbenti. The sequence goes on along the minus strand of VZRN01005839.1, from coordinate 1,067,223 downwards.
CTCCCATTCCCAGTAGTGATCTTTACAGTAAGTGGCATTGTGAAGCAGCAGACTCTGAGGCGTTTGACCTCGAACAAGCTGACTTAAAATAAAAATGTTCATCAATAATATGCTTCTTTATAAGGTTTCTGTGCCTCTCTAGGTTTTGCACTACTAATCAAATGCAAGTTCTGAGATAAATGAAAGTTTGAGAACTGGCCATTTCAAACCTGCTCTCCTGTTCAAATTACCTTTCCTTTAGTTTTGCAGTGACTTTTTGACCAAAGGTAAGAAGTGTGCAATAGTACTGGTATCCATCAGTGCAGCTCAAGTGCAGAAAGCCCTTGCACGGAAAATGTACATTTTACTGTAGGTGGCAAGTTTGATTTCCAGGTTCTTTGGAGTAGGCTCTTTGACCTCCTCTGTATTTGAACATCTGGTAGTGTTTAGTAAAGTGATAAAATTTAATAGTGACAGACCTTCTATTTCCTTTATTGCTTTCTAAATGCATTTTTAAAAGCTACAAATAAAGTTGGAAGAGTGTAATTAGATGTATACGGTCTAAACATTCTAAATTCTAGCTTCCTTACTTCTGTGAATGTTAATGATGTGAATTTTTCAGAATATATAAATCCTGACTGTTCAGTTTAAATGGGCTTCACCTGGTATTGCTTATGGGTAGAGAAGGAAGATTTTTATGGGGAAACCCTCTTTGTTTCATATCGTTTCTCTGAATTTTCCCTTCCATACTTTGTTTTGACTCTGCCACCTGTTCAGACAGAAAGAAAAGGAATTAGGCTTGAGTGAGGTTTGTTCAGACACCTGGGAAGGAGGAAGAAGTGGGAGGTGGATGAAACCTTGGGGTTTGACTCTTTTTCATGTAGGGATGTTCTGGGACAGGAGGAAGTTGCTCTGTTGCAGTGCACTGCCAGCCTGGAGTGAGCAGAATGCTCATTGAATGGTATTGATAGGGCTCTTCAGCTAGTGTCCCATTTTTGGGGAAGTCTCTGGCTGAGTAGTGCTGGTCAGCTGGCTAGGCAGAGGGAGCTTACAAAGCTAAAGGCTTTTAAGGGTTTCTTATAGTTGTTTGAAGTTAGATTCTAAAAGTTTTGCCAGAGAGGGAATGGGGCATTTAAATCAGGCCAGGATACAGTATACAGTGTTTGCTTGCAGCTCTGCCTCTGTAAAATGGATCTAAATAATTGGGCCAATTTCAGGAAAACTCAAAACCAAACTGGACGTGGCAACTCTCAAACCACAAGGAAAGAGGTGAGAAAAGTAACACACCACAAAACATTGTACTGGCCCGTTCCCTGCCTCATGATGACGCCATCCATGTACCTCCAGAGAGCAGGCACATGCACACACTGCTGTGGGCTAGGAAGTTCCACTGTGTCAAAGAGTCGTGGTCTGTGCATTCTTTAGTGGCAGGCGACGGCATCTGAGTATTTTATGAAATAGGCATAAAAAGTGTATTGTGATAACAAGGACAGACTGAGCAAGCTGGTCTAATGGGAGGTGTCCCTTCCCATGGCAGGGGGGTTGGAACTAGGTGATCATTAATGTTCCTTCCAACACAAACCATTCTGTGATTCTGTGAACACCAAATGGCTGTCCTTGGATCTGAAAAGCTTAACTACAGCTTGCAGCCATGTGTACACAAGCTAGTCAGCAGGAAAAGATCTATGGAGCAAAGCAATCTTTGTTGAAGGCCTCTCTCTGGACATGACTGAGGGCTACCTAGGGCTTAGAACTAGGCCTGGCTTGGTCCTGTGAATGGATCACTTGTTAGCTCCTGGCACACACCAATGTGTGCCTCTCAGTGTATTTCCACTCCAAACACTGGGTTATGCAGCCCAGGGATTGTACCATGCTCTAAGCCAAATCTAGGGGGTGAGGAAGACCATGAGATTTACCTCAAAACTGCACTCACTGAATTAAAATGTGAAAGTAGATGCAGCGCTCTAGATTCACATGAACACTATCACACAGAAATGAGCAAAGGAAATGGAGGGTAGCACACAAGGGAGAAGCAGATGATGCCAGTGGAGCTGGAAACAGAAGATGGAAGTATTTTCAGCTTGAAGCATATTTCTGCTCTCACTCTGCATTGGCAGGGGATTTTTCAGTCCCTGATCTTCTCAGGGAAGGTCCCATGCATCTGCTGTGCCTCAGTATAAGAACCAGTGTCCTCTACTAAGAGGATGGACCTTTCTTTTGTGCTGAGGAACAGGGAGACAAACAGCAACCAGGCCATCATCCCTGTCCATAAAAGCCATCTGACTGGGCTAGTCATAAGCCTGAGTTGTTTGTTACTGTAGTCATTTAAACCTGGTTTGTAGTATAGTATCTAGTGCTACTACAGAGTGTGTCTGTATGGTGAGGAAATCTGGAGTTCTGTTTCTTGCAGAGAAAGGTCAAAATCGCTTTACATTTATGAATGCAGAGGAGAATAGCCACAGAGACATCTACAATAGGGTAGACGACATGCTGAAAGCTTGTCAAGCTTCTACAAGGTCTCTTGCAAAATGCCTTACAAGAGTTATGAGCATAAGGTCTATCCCTTACTAATTTGAACCCACAAAGGTTTGATTCCTGCTCTGTAGTGTCTCCAGTTCCCAAGCATGAAAGTTCATTCATTGATAAGGTGCTGGTTGTAAGATGGTATATCCTTTAGAATAAACTAAAGGACACTTTCAGTCCTCATAAAAGTGATGTGTTTTAATTTTATTTTGTGATCTCACCAAGGATCCCAGCAGTTTGTTAATAGAAAATCATGGGCTTATAGTTTTGGATGGTGTTTCACGTCTAACTGTGTACATATGTCCCATGTTGTTTACAGACACTTACCCCATTCCATGGATTATTAAACCAGTGAAGAAAACCACAAAGAGATGATGGGTATACCAGAACACCTCATAGCATGACCTTCTGATGAGCTCAGTGGATGAAGTCATGATCAGAATTAAAGCTACGGTAATCACAACTCCAGTTATTCCAGCTATTGTGGTTAGTACTTCCCCTGTTGTGTTCTAGAATAAGAATACATTATTAGTATTAGTACTAGTAGTTAATGTTGTTATAATTGTTATTTTTATTACTATTTCTGTTACTTTTTAAATTGTTACTGTTGCTGCTATTACATGTGAAGCCAAAATCTTCAGCATAGGAAAAAAGCCAGAATAAGACATGGAGGTGAGGCAATCCTTCATTTTACCACCGAATAGCATGGAAAGACATCCCCCTGCTCCATTTCTATTCAGGCTTATTTCAAACAAATATGTAAATATTTGCTGCCACTTACTTGTTTCAGGAACTGAACGGAGGAAATTAGACCATCTCGTTCATACTTTTATCAATTTTGCTTACATAAAAATGTGCCAGAAATAAAGAAAAATTATTAGAGACATGAGAAGATTAAACCTAGAAGCGTAATAAAGGAAATAGCACTAGAAACCAGCTTATTTATGTGAGGGTGGTAAAGTGAGTTGCTAAGACACCTGCAACCATAAAGGTGTGGAACTCTTTTGTGATTACTTTACTTCAAAGTTTGTGGGGAGGTAGCAGCCCTGAAATGGTGCACAAAGATGGGATTCTCTCATTTACTTAAAAAACATACCTTATTTATCTGTTCCTTACATTTATCTGGAGATACATTGCATAATAACCTGGTTTATTGTTTTAAAAGTCATATTTATATTTAAGTTTTTATGCTTGTCAATGATGAAACATTAATATGCTGGGCTAGAACATGTTGCTTCTTTTTCATGACTCACAGAAGTCAGCACAGGTCTGGTATATCTGTCTAAACTCACCAAAATAAACTGAAGTGAGAGTGAAGATGTATTTTGAACACAACAGTCAGATGTTGATTGCAGTTATAAAGTGCAAATTGTGAAGAACAACAGTAAAAATCTCACATGCAAGATGAGAATCAAGCTGATATGCCAGCAGAGTGTAAATGAAGCCCCCATTTGGCCTACAAAGCATGTATATCTCTTTTCCCAGTGCTGATGCACAGGAATGAAGGAGCTCAGCATGTCTTCTGGATCCTGATTTGGTTCTACAGCTTAATACATTAGGAGAGAAAAAACAACCCTATATTGTACTTGTAAAGTGCAATCATTTGATATGGAAATCCTAGAGGTGATAAAATTCCACAATGCCATTTTTACAGTCACTTTTTACTGTAAAATCATTCTTTCAAATGCTCACACTTGACAGCACGCAGTATATTTTCAAATTGGTACCTGTGAAGAGTGTGTTCAGATCCTATTACATATTAACAGGATTGATCTAGGTGATATTTTGAACATTTCCACTACAGTGGCTAGTTTGAATGTTAAGATGAAAAAAGGCAAAATGTCAAAAACACTTAGTACTTTGCTTTTATGGCAGTAGGATGAAACTGAAAAGAAAGCCTGAATTGTTGATCTCAGAACTTTCTTCTCTGAAGTTAGAAGCAATCTTTTGTTTTCTTCCCTTCATAATTTATTAGTTCTGAGTTTAACCACTGAGACACTAGTGAGTGATAAAAGAAATATAACTATTAGAGGTTAGAGTAAAACCTAGGCTGTAATTTGAAAGTTAATTGTGGAGTGTATTACTGTGAGAAATCTGAGAAAGGATCTCAAAATATTCTAGCCTTCCTCCTCAAGGGTATTTAGGATCTTAATGCTAATTAGAGGCCTACCTCACAATTATATCACTATGGGAATTCTTAGTGGAGAAAAAAAAAAAGCATGCTGAGAGATGGTAAGTTCCTGTTCAGAGCTGTGAGCCTTGTTCTGCTCCTGGGGAGCACCTCATGGGCATGCAGTGAAAGCGGTCACTGGGTGTACTGAAGCACTGTGCAGCTGAGCCCTTGGCTTGCTGTCCTGTTCTGATAAACTGGACTGCTTTGTCAATGCTACCATGAAGACCTTTGCATTCATGCCACTGACTACATCAATTGGCTTGATTTTCTTCAAATTTGAAATTGTTTCCTTGCTTGTTTTGAAAGATGCAAACCCCATGCTGTCTAAACTGGAAAGGAACTAAAAAAAAGCAGGACAAGCCTTGCAGTTTAAAAGAACTATTGAATCCTATCAGTGGTTGTCCAGCCATCTTCTCACTTGGTTTCTTGTTTCAGTGTCACACATGACTGTCCAGAAGTGCATCACTCCATGGTGTTCAAGCAGTCCTTATTTCATGCTGACTATGTGAAAATTTTCTAAAGAGCAGAAGAATGTGAACTACCAGGGCAAACTCCCCAGATTGGGAAGGTGCTGCACAACCTTTGTGAGAGGCAAATAGCAAATGTGAAAGAAATATTGTGAAGTGCTATTGCTGTGAGGTTATTTTTCTTTCTGAAAAGAAGTTATGTTTGTTCCATGTATTGATGGTTTAGGTTTGGGATTTTTTAAAATTCTTTGCAGGTTTATTTAATTGCCTACTATTCACAACACTCCTTATCCTCCCCCCACCAGCTGTCTCCTGACAAACTAATTAAAATACTATAGACATTTCTTTGAGCTTAGTAACCTGAAAATTGCAGCTCTGAGTAAGTGTTTTCAACTGAAATTGAGGTTAACCTTTGGCAGCACCTTCTCGCTCTGGTTAAAAGGCTTTGAAATACAGTTTTACCCACAATAGAATCCACAGAGGAAAACTTTTTAGATGAGGAAACCTAAAAAGTGACAGCTTACTGTTTCATAGGTCCTGATTGGGTTCAAGTAGCTTTCATTTGGGCTCTTGCCAAGACCAGAAAGTTTATTCCGTAACTCCCCAGCTTCTTTTGACTGGCTGGAATGATACCGCTCAATGTTGATCAAGTGGGCAACAATATGGATGGCTGCATGAGAGAAAGAGTGGTGTGAAATTACAGGCACGCCTATATGTGCCCACAGAGCCAGAAGGAACTTCATTATGCACACTGTGAACTATTTGAAAAGCTCAGGCATAAATTGAGAGTTTTGCATGAATTAAGCTGACAATAAAAAGAGAATTTTATCAACTGCATGTCTAATATGAAGCGACTGCTTCACAGTGGAGAGGAAAGGAACAGCTCCAGGGTCACCTCCCAGGTTTACAGTCAAGTGCCCTGCAGTCTACAGTGTCATCAAAGGAGGACTTCTTGGGAGCTGATACAAAAGTGTATGCTTCTGATTTTACATTTTTCAAAATCAGGTAAACTGTTTAAAATTCCTGGTTTTAATTAATATACTAGGAAGTGCCATACTCTACCGTTGCCACACATGACACTGAGTTGATTGGTTTAGGCATGGGACAGTTTGCAACTTGTACTAGAGATGCTTTCAAAATTTGTCCCCTGTTAAAAAGTAGCTGTAAGATTCTTTTATGCAGGTGGAGCCTGGGGAAGCCACAGGAACTATGATTTTCAGGGAGAAGAGTGAATCGTAATGTTAAACCTGATTTGTCCTGAGTATCATATATCTCCTCTATTCTGGCCTGCTCCCAGAAGGTGTATGAAATGGTCAGTTTAGAAAAATGCCTTAGATTGAAGTAAGAACTCTCCTGTAATTATTTTCCTGGGTGGAAAGAGTATAATTTCAAGAGTGGAAAAGGAAGGACTTTGTTTTATTATTGGCTAACATAGATAAAGTTGTAATCAAGCTAGGTGCAGAGTTTCGTTTTTCAATATGAGAGATTCTCCAATCCATTAAAGTTGTAATTAATGCAAAATATTAAATGCCAAAGGATGAAAAAATGACAATGAAAGATAATTTTATGTTTACAGCAGAGCTGCTTCTAGTTTTTATAATTAGCTTCCTGTTATCATCTCTCCTTCAGTGGTTATCTGTTTCTGTCCCTGATCATATAAAAAGCCTTTCTGAAAGGCAATATTTGTAGTAAACCAAATATGATCTTCCCTGAACAGTATTCCCCAAAAAGGATTATTTTTTCTTTTTTTTTGTTTTCTTTTCTCCTTATTCCTCTCCTCTCCTCTCTTCTCTTCTTCATTCATTCATTCATTCTCTTCTTGCCTTTTTCTCCTTTTTGTAATAGTAACTATGTGGATGAAAGTAATGTCTTACTACACCAGTCACTGTGTAATCATAGATGTAAACACAGGATTAAATGCACAAGGATCTTGGTATTGCTGGACTTTTATGTGCCTATCCATGTAGTGGGCTCCCTCACTCCACATGCTGAAGTCCACCTCCTCTGCAGCACCTGGGGACAGCTGTGTCTGTGGGAATATGAGTTAAAGTAGGATGCTGGCCATGGAAATGGTTAAAGCAGCCAGTGCAAGAAGGTAAAACATTTCCCTCAACAGCAGGTTGGTTATCCCATGTGTCCAGGCTGAAGAGAGGCTATTTTAACTCTGTACTTCTGAGGTGATACTTCTAGAGCAGTAGATGTGCTGTGGTTGGTTGATTGTCAGGATGCACTCCATTCAAAATGTAATGTTAACTTAGGGACTCTCCCTGCCATTCCTTGACATCTGCTTCACCTCATTGCCTTGTGCTTAGATATTCACTGAGAGATGAAAGACCTATTTTAAAATCCTTGTTACATTAAATTTAAAGTAAGGCTTTAAACCAAATCACATGTCCTAGTCACTGGGTTGACTGGTTATTCTCTTTTGAGCTGTCTCCTGATGAAACCCCTAATAAAAATAATCCAATATTTATCGACACAGGCATCCCCAGTGAATATTCTGAGCACCCAAACTGCAAAATCAAGCTCCCATTTCTCCTGAATCTTTGGCCCAATGAATAATAAATTATTTATACAAGCTGGAATAGCTTCAGCAGGATGGAGACTGAATCCAAATGGGTATGAACTGCACAGAGATAAAATGAGCCTGGAAATTAGAAGACAGATTCAAGCCATCAAAGGAATGAGACTCTAAAATAACCTTTCAATAAATGGGATAATGGGATCAAGCAATCTAAGCAGCTTTCAGCTGAAGGTTGGTCATTTTATGAAATGTTGTCTATGACGTGACTGTGAGCATCAGAGGGTACTGGGCTCAGTGACCCAGCGTGTCCTGCAGGCTTTGGTATGGATGAGGTGCTGCATGTGGAACAGCCTGGCCAGCATCAGGTGGGAGATGCTTCCTGGAGCCTGGGCACAAGCATGCTTCCCAGCACCCCAGCAGCACTGGGACACTGGAAGGAAGGTTCCACCAGACCACGAGCAGCATGTGAGATGTGGATTTAGGCTGTCAAAATGCAAGAGCCCAAGAAGCTCTGAGCTGGATGGTTTAGGTGGCAGCTGTGTGGGGGCTGTGGCAATCTGTTCCCCAGTGTACAACTGATGTATAAGCAGTATATAAACACTGTTTATGTTTTGAAGTGTAACAGCACATTTCAGTGCTGAGTGGGAAGGGGGGAACTGTTCCTACAAGGGGCTCCTTTCAGAACAAATGTGTTGGCCTGGTAAGGATATTATCTGATCCAGCTGGAAGGGAACCAAGTCATTGCTTGATGAGGACCTGATTTCTTTGACATCTCAAAGAGCTCAGTTGTAGGACAGGAGTGTGGGGTAACAGACTGCTGTCTTTGGTAAGTTGTGGAGTTACGTGCTGCACATTGTCTTGTACTGGGCTAAGGGAAAGAGGAAAGAAACCTTTCAAAGGATGGAAACCCCTGACAATGAATCTCGAAGTGGATTTCTACTAAGCAGTTTTGTTTTAGCCTCTGCTAGAGATTACTGTAACTTGGGCCTCTTGTCCTCTATACCTGCAGAATGCTCTTTGTAACTCTGGTACAATATAATAGTCCCCATAGCCTAGGGACCATGAGAGTTTCACACAGTTAGGATCCATTGTGGTGTTTTACCAAAGCTTGCCTGCAGCTGGTCAGCTGCAGGTTTTGGATTATTTGTGGTCATTTAGAATAGTGACATTGACTAATTGTGAAGGTTTGAATTGTGTTCATAGCAAAAGATACTTTCTCCCTTTCACCTTCAAAACAATAGATTTTTTAAAGTGATACTGCAGACTTTAAAATATTCACATGAAATGATGACATTTCTGTTGTTTAGAATGCTAAAAAATCTTGTCCTTTCCCCAAAGTTCAGGATTCTACACAATTTATACAAATTCTAGTCATGTCAGCAGTGACAGGATATCTACTGCTATCTGGTAAATGCTGAGTGTTGAAAGTGAAATGATGTGCTAGTTTTCTCCAGACAGAGGTCCACATTTCCTAACAGAAATAGAGTATTTCTAGTCTTGAATAGAAGAAAAAGAAAAAAAAAAAAAAGGGCTGGATGGATATATCTTCTCCAGAAGGTCTAGAGATTAAACTTTGATGAAGAGTAGTCGTGTTGCAACTTTGCTCTGGAAGAAGAGATCTGCTACCTGTAACCTAGCCTAGTAAGATTTTTCTGCAGGCTATTAGAGGAGACTGTCTTTTCCATCTGCATATTGTTCTGTTTCACTGTGTTTCTGTCAATGGAAACATCATCATACCTTCTTCTTTGGGATTTACCACATCTCTCCTTCTGGGTGTCATTCTCTCCAGCTTTCCTCTGACATGTAGAGGACATTACAAGTGTAGAAGTCTTCCAGAATGAACAGGAGAGTTGTTGTTGTTTTGTTTTTTCTTTTCTGGGCAAGCTATTCTGTAGTAGATGTTAATGTACAGAGCATAACGATACATTGAAAAATATTAACATTCAAACTAATGATGTACTGAATATGTTGGTTTACCTGAGTCTCCCATGATCTTACATATTGCCTGGAGTGTTATTAGATTAATACTTCTAATGGTTTTTTTGTGCTGCTAGCAAAAAATGATGCAATCTAAAAATGAATTATAGCTGGATGGTAAGAGTAATGCAAAGATCTAATTCCATTTTCAGTGTGGTTCATTTAATGTATAATAGTTGTAGCAGAGTAAAAAGTCTGGCACTGAACACATTGCCATTAACTAAAATATTTTACATCCCTAAAGTGCATTTCTGAAGGTCTTTGCATCTGCAGTGTATAGAATTTACTAAGCAATTCCAAAATTAATATGCAGATTTCTGAAGTCGCAGCTTATCACAGTCGGTAGTTTTTTTCCTCAGCACCACTTATCTAAGTTAATCAAGAGGGCAAAGTTTAAGGGACTACATCTCAGGATTTTCAGTAAAACTTTTCCCTCATTCTGCATGTCCAAATATAACATCTGGAATAAATCATCCATTCTTTTAAACAAAGTTCTTTTTTGTAACAGTTCATGAAGACTGAAAGATTTTGACTGTTGTTTTTAATGACATCTGGAACCTCTGAAGCACTTAACATACATTAATTTGTATTTGACCCTGAGATGTTCTATCTAGTCCACCTCTGAGATCAAATAAAAGGTTTTATTGGAAGGAGAGAGGGAGGAAAAGGGTTGCTATTAGAGCATGGTGTTTACTGTACATATCCTTAAATACAAAGAGATGTAATTAAATTATCTTGAAAGTATGGTCAATTTAGCTAGTCTTATTCAGCCAATTGTGCCTTCAGTGAAGCATGCACAACTCTCATTGAACTAAACAGAAATTTCATGTGTTTATCTGAGGACAAGATTTCACTCTCTCTTTTTCTGCGTGCCTGTACAGGATAATAATCAAATTGGAGCTTGCTGCTAGCAGTTAAATGTTTTGATTAACCAGCCTATCCTGATAAAGTCAAAGGGTCAAATCCTGGCCTTTCTGCCCACAGTGAAGAGAACAACTTTCCAGTCAGAGAACCCAAGCGTGGAGAATTCTGCCCTTGACTAAGTCTGGATTCTTTTTTACCACCCACTGTCTTGTGCCTTTCCTAGTTACAGAACCCTTAATTCAACTTCATGCTGTCTTTGTGGACTAAAAAGCGTAGGTTGTACAAAAATTACAATACTGACCACACACATACTTGCATTGTATTTTTTTTTTTTTTTAATGGTTACAAACATCAAAGAAGAACATGACTTGAACCATTTGGTATCTTAGCTGGAAGCTTATAATCTTTAATTTAATACTGTTTCCTTCCTAGTACTTGCAGTAAGTCTGGATTTAAACTACCTGACTAAAAAAAATAAAAGAAGTTTAATGGTAGTTTGATTTTCTGTAATTTCTGGAAGTACAACACTGAGATATCAACTAAACCTCTTTTAAAGATAAGCATCTGCTTCCCTGAAAATGTAATCGCTTACAGAAAAATGTGACTCAGATCACCAAAGCCCTTCACACAGTCTACCAAAAAGTGGTTGAAAATGGAAAGGTTTCCTAATATTTTTAGCTATAGATATTTCAGTGCTTGTCAGAAGCCAAACACACCTGGCATCACCATACTTCTCTCTGCATTTTGCGTGTTTTTAAAGAAAATCACACTGCTGTAATTTTTAAGGAGCAGGAGCCACCATTTCAAACAGCTTAACTCTAAACAATCTTACTGTCCTTTCCCTATTTTCCCTTGATTGCTTAAACTTTATTAATATCATAATTCAAAGATTGTTGGAGCAAAATATCTATTTAACCTTTCTACAAACACCAAACCAATGCAAGTAGTTTGTTCTTCAAGAAAAGCACATCTAAGTAAAAAAAATAAAAACCCTCCCAACACTGTCCACTTCAGAAAATGTATGCATGTGCTCCTTTGAGACGGTAAAAACAGTATAGAAAGAGGTAGGTGTTGTAGAAAACATTATTTACTATGTCTTGCAGTGTCTTTAAGTTTCAGGCCACTGCGTCTCAACTGAAAAGTCTCTTTTGCATTAGAAAGCACAGAATTATTTGCACTGATCAAACTGAGAGTGCATGAAACTCTGATTTTATTCTAGCAGAGTTACGGGTCTATAAGGAAGATTTATTAGTGGCTGAATAACTCCCAGACAGCTCTTATCACAGACAGGCATGCAGAACGCAGGAAGCCAAACTAAGCAGAATTCCCTTTACTGAATTTTCAATGATGCCCTTGATTATAGATAGCATTGTTTACTCTCTCTCTTTCCTCCAACTTCCCTCTTCCACTAGTCTCTAATTATATCCCTTTATGACCTGACCAATTAAAGCCTGCTCTTGAATTTGCATTAGAGCTGATGAAAAATTAAAGGTACAGATGTACCTTTTCCAAGGCCAGGCACACCTCAGCTGAGCTAGCTGCCTGTTAGAAGCCAGACAATACTAATGTTGCACTGGCTATTTTTAGCACACTATTAAATAAATATGCTGGAATAACACCACCTGGCAAGCCAAGATGAATACATGTTACTTTAATAATAAAGGAGTTTACATTTTTATATTGTGAGGCTATGCTTACTGATCTGATCTTCAAATTGGTTTAACTTCTTGCTGCCACATTTGGGCTATTGATCATACAAGGGAGAACATCCATTTAACTAAGAATTACTAAATTGCAATAGACTAATAGGAGTTGACTATGTTTTTGTGTAATAAAAGGCAATATAGGTAGTACTAGGATAAATAATGTGTCAGTTGAGAGGAAAATGGCATCTATTTACACATCATTTTAACACTGTTAGATTTTATTGAAAAGGATTCAGTGTACTTGTGGGTACCACTCTGAAATGTTGCTTTTCTGTCACAAAGTGTTCTGTAGATTTTATTTTACTATGAACTTAAAATTGAATTTCAGGCAATTGAGTTTCTGGCCATTCTTTACCCAAGCCTCACTATACAGTGATGTAGTGTTTTTCCAAATATGATAGCTGTTTCTCACTTGACTGTTAAGGATGCAGGAATTCATAAGGTGTCATGCTTTATTCATTAGACTTCCCTGTATTGTGTTTTCTTTCTCAAATATCTCATCAACTATTTTTCCACTTTATATTTTAGAAAAAAGAAAACAACAAACAACTAACCCAAATAACAACCCCAAAATGAACCCTTGATTTCTCCCTAGAGAGTGATTTAAATAAGTTATATGATCATGCTTTCTGTAATTTCACATCGGCTCCTATGCCTTTTTCCTTGAAATTAGTGAAGCCATAAAGTAATCACTTCTCTGATAGACTTGCCTTTCCCAAACCGTCCACTTTAATGCACTAGCAAGCATTTTAATATTAATGTAAAAAACAAAAACATAAAAGGTTTGACTGTGCAGTTTTGCTTTCTTTTTGGAGCATGACTTATTATACACCAAGTAAAGTTGGTTAATTTACATTCCTGAGTTGATTTATTAATTAAAGAAGCAATGTTGCACTCTGGAGGATCTGCTGTATGGTGAAACTGAGCTCTGATGAATGAGTGGACATGACAGATAAGTAATTCATCGTAATACACTACAAGATGCATGGTTGCATCCTGCAGCCTTCCCCTCTGAATTCTTTAGCATGACATAGAGAAAACAAACTTTAGCTATTGATTCCTGTTGGCAATACTGACTTCATATTCTTGTCTCGCTGCATGAGGACATTGAGGGCCTATACACGCAAAAGCAGCTCCCTCATGCAGGCTACAAAAAAACATTGGGACCAGAATCCACCCTGACAGCCTGGGAGTAGACCTGTTACCCTGCAATATCTTATGCTTGCAAATAGCTGTGATTAATTCCTGTCTCCTTCACATTTTCTAAGAGAACCAGCTATCTCAGATACCTCTCCATCGCTATGTGCTCATGTTCTTCTTCACACTGTCTTTTGTTCATTTCTCTTTGTACATCTCATTTCCTCGAGCTATCTCCTGTTCCCCTTATGTCCTCTGAATTCCTAAAAACTTCAGTCTTCTCCAGGTCCTTTAACTACTTAAAGAACAGGAAGGTGCTACGTCTTGTTCCCATCCAGGTGAAAAAGCAGCTCAGTAAGTCACTAGGAGTAGCAGAACAGATAAATTTTGATCTCAAGATGCTGTTTTTCCCTCAAGGGGGCCATTAGTTTCCTGTATCAGTCACCTACTTAAAATAAATATTTAGGAATCCATTGTTTTTGAGACACGTGGCTCTCTCAAATTCAGATTAAATTTATTACCTGGTTGAAAAATTATTGAAGATTTATTTGTGGACAGATGTGCTTTGTGACTCATAAGCCATTTTGTTACAGAATCAGATAGTTAATGCCATGTCATCTCAAACATCTACCCTCAGGGATTCAATGAAAGTTATTTACACTAAATTTTAAGAGCACACAAGTTGGTCAGATTAAATAAGTGGCAACTGGTATTTACTCTGCAGATTGAAAGTTTATTACCTTAACAGTCAAACTCTTCTCAAGCAAAAAAGATTGCAAATGGTTAATCAGATGGCACTCCTACACTTATTTAAAGCTGCAGTCAACAAATGATTGCACTAAAATAGCACATCTCAGAGCTGATGGGGATTACAGCATCGGGCAGAATCACTGTGAAATTCAAAACATTTCGAAGGCAAAGGAGAAAAAAATAAAACCAAAAAAAGCTTACTTGCATTTAACGCTATTCCATAGGCAACCATCTTGTGAAATGTGATGTTTTTGTCAAGCTGTCTCCTCAGTGCTCCTCCACAGCACTTGGTGAAAAAGCAGAATTTGTTTTATATCATTCCTATTGATGTTTACAACTCATATTTTGGAGAGGAGAAGAGTTCAGAACATTTGAAAATGGAATGCTGAAGGAATTCAGTGGAAGTCTTGGGTTAGTTTTGGGACTCAGGTAACTTTCCTGAGTGACACTCCAGGGTTTCTGAAACTATTCAATCTGTGTAGGGATGCAAAAAAGGGTTTGATAAAGCTATGCTACACTTAGCTGTGATTGTGAGTGGTTTATCTGAGCTGACATTTACTCATTTGCTGGTGTAAAGACACCAGGCTGGGCCACCACTGCCTCGCGAGCTTAGCTTTAGCTGCATGAGCACAGCTGAAGTGCTGGCAAAGCCAGCTTGCAATGAAAACATTTTCTCTGCTTTCAGGAAATGCACACCCCGGGAGGGTGAGGCTGTCTAGACCTCAGGTGGCTGCCTGCTGATGTGTTACTGAGCTGTGCTCCCATTATTGGAAGGGCTCGGCAGTGGTGTGCTCACCGCCAGCTGGGTGCCTTTGCGCAGAGCCAGCCGGGGGCACTGAGCCAAAACTAACATGCTCTGCTGGAACCCAGACAGAACTCACGGGCAGAATTCAGTCTCTGAGTGGTGGTGTGGGTGTCTGGATTGCTCGCATGACCTGGTGTGGCGCCGTGCCAAAGATCCTGGCATGTATCCACATTGTTTCCCAGCTAATAAGCCTTCCAAAAAATCTGGAGCACCACAGGGTGCGATGTCAATACACAGCACCTCTTTGGAGAGTCTCTGGATCCAGCCCCGTGCTGACCATGCTGGAGCCAGTCAAGTTGCTCTGTACAATGCTCCTCAAGAGCAGAATATTGTCCAGAAGAGCAAAGTGTTATCTGTGGGAAGAGTTCCAGTTCTCTGAGTTCTTACTCAGAGAGGGCATGCATATATTCTCTGCTATTTCACAAACTGATTCAGAAGGCCAAGACACCTTTTCTTTTTTTTTTTTTTTTTGGTAAATGTTCAACTTCTGTACTCCAGCAATGATACAAATGTTGATTCCCAGCCTAAAGACTGGTGAACGTCTAAGCCTAACAATCAAGGAAACAAAAAAAGGCAGAACTGAAATAAGAACCAGCTTACTATAAAATCACTGAATCTTACATTTCCTAAATTCCTGTTGTTCTTGGAGTCATGAAGTGATCAGTGAATTTTACCCAAATGTGGCATTGGAATTGCTCTGACTACAATAATTCAATGCAAGTTGAACTTATGCATGATTCTAAAGTAAATGTAAACACCTCTGAGCAGATGAACACTCTGTTACAAAAATGCATTTACCACAAATGAAAACCTGAATGGTGACCACTCAGACAGAAGTGTTTAAACATGTTCATTATTATCCTTAGAACATTTTTATCTATCTGAACATTTTATTTGTACAATTTTCACTTTGCAGCTACAGAGAATACACATGATGGATATGAATTTTCTCCATTTGGCCAAGCCACATTATTATGTCCCGTCTCACTTTTCTCTTCATGACACCATGCTATGCAGCAGCTGCCAAAATCAGTGTTGCATTTAGAGCACTGTGTTAAACAAGTCATTTGTTTCTCTTCAGTCATGAATACTGACAATTTAAATGGTAATAACTAGGCAATAGTGTACAGGCTTCTCTATCAAAAATTAAAATTCCTTGGAAAATGTTTGATATGGATAATACTGCTGAACTACAGAAATAAAAAAGAGAGGATAATATGGCTATTTGAGAAATGATACTTACAATGCTTGCGCCTCTTAAGAATGAAATAAGGTTTCTACAGACTGGTAACAGGATTAGCATGCAGTTAAAATTAAGGCACGTTGCAGAAGCTCTTGCCCAAGCCAGGGTTGACTGTACATATAACAGCATAAAGAAATTAAATTACAAGCGTGGTATGGGAAGAGCAAAAGAAAGAAAATACTGTATTAATACAATATTCTTATATGGGAAAATTACTGTTGAAACACCAAAAGTTTTATGAAGGATGTAAATAGAATCAGACTATGAATACATTCTTCTTGTGAAGCCCTTTAACAATCAGACTCATACTTACTCCCAGCATAATCCGTGTATAAATGTAAGCATTGTCATCTTCATACCAGTGGAAGGTATCAATAAACAAATAGAAGTTCAGTCCCAGCCAAACCAGCTACAAAGCAGAGAGGCTCCAGGTTAGTGACTTTTACGGTATTTCTTAATGCATATAAAACTGGTTATGGTTATAGTTTTAAGAGAATCTGAGAGATGTTTCAAAATCAGTGTGCAATGCAGTCCTTGATCACAGATGATAGAAATAAAAAAATGCCTGTTGGAATGAGGCTATCTTGTAGCAAATGCAGGGTTACAGTCCTACCCCCAGGTCCGCAGTAGGGGATATAAGTGGTGTTTACTGTGTCACGGTAAACTTGCTCTTAAGCACAGGCCTTAACCTGGTCTCTAAAAAGGCAATAAATGCTAAAATTAAAAAATCACAGAAATGGGGGGAGCTAGGAGCTAAAGAAATTCCTTTCTTTGCTCCCCATATGCAATTTTCACCAATCTGTCTGAAAATAATTCAGAATATAATTTCAATTAGAATTGCAAACCCCTGCTCCCTTTATCTGAGGACTAAAGTACATGGACTTAAAAATAATTTAAAATAAAACACTAAGACTTTAAATTGTTTTTAAGACTAGTTATAAAAAGACTGTTGAATATTTTATAGCAAGTTTTACATTAAGCTTGGGAGTATTACTGTAAGCAAACCATAAAATGTCTTTCAAACAAGCTTAAAATATTTATATATATCCAATTAGATTTTTAATGCTAAAAATACTCACTAATAACAGCACTGAGAGTTTTTCATTCAAAATCCAGCATCCCATCCTGAGTGCCTCTCCCTATGCTAGCAGCAGCTGACTCTTGCCTTTCAGTGCAACCCAAGTTCTCTGTTCATTCCTTGGGCTTTTCTGCTCATTCCTTTTGTCTTTAGTTTTTAATAAGCACCTAGTGGGAGCATGAGCTCTCGAGGAATTTTCTAATTAAAGGCTGCCTGACAAGGACAGATCACCCAAGTGACATGTCTCATGATCTGTGTAAATAAAATGCTGGTCATTGTCCAGTCCTTTCTCTCTCCAGAGTTATTTCTCAGTGAATGAGAGATACTGTCATTAAATTGTCCCCTTGTACCAGCATGTATTTGGGTGTGGTTTTTTTGCTTTGTTTTTGCCCGTTTGAACAGGGTACAACATTTCTTCATGATTTGTTGTTTAATTCAGCAGCAAACGACAGCATCCCTTATGTGGGTATTATATGGGAGCATGTCCTGGTGAGGGAACTGCATTTACCCTTGGCTCCCCTTGCCAGAAGCTGTGCAAATTTTTGCCTGTAGTAATCTCGTTCTTTCTCTAGTAAAACCATTTCCTTAAGGCTTTCCTGACTTGCCTGTGAAGATCTTTCAGTGGCAAAATAACTGAAAATTTCTTAAAGTTGAAATGCTATCAAGCTCAGCTACTTTTTAAACCAGTGCTAATGGTCATTAATATGAGTTAGCAGAACCATGAGAATGCCATTACAAATGTTTTGAATGTGAATATTTACAAGGGATTTGCTTTGAGCTTTATTTTTCTTGGATGGGAAAATTAAGTACTATTTAACAAACTTTATGACAAGCCATGTGCAGTAATTGGCCACTGTCCATTATGTAACTTGGTATAGGCTGTCCCCACAACCACCCCCTTTATTGTAGCTTTGGCAATGCAGGAGCTAACAAGATAGTGAATCTTACTGTATTTTTCAGGGGGCAAAAGATGAGGAAATAAGGGAAAAGTTAAGAAGAATGTGCAGATGGTAAAGAGAAATAGTAGTAAGGTCAGATGCCAATTTTAACTACTTTAAAAAAAAAAAAAAAGAGAGAGAGAGAGAAAATCCACTATCTGGATTAGCTGTACTTCAAAGGGAAATGCAGCACTGCGATGTTCTGCTTTGAAGTTCAACCGATCCAGACAGCAATTTTCTAAACTGAGTTAAAACTGGCATCTGAAATAGATTTTTTTTCAGAGTACAGCAGATTCCTATGCTGGTTTAGGCTCCAAAATTTGTCTGGATCAGCAGCTGTACTTCAAAGCAGCACATCTCAGTACAGCATTTGACTTTGAAGTGCATGTGGTCCAGATGCCAGTGCTCTTAAAGGAGCCAATGAATCAACTGCACTTTAATTTTTGTCTGTTGAAACAGCTATGTTTTTTCTCATATATAGCGGTAATGTGTGTGGTCTCCAGTATGTTATCTATCAATAAAAACATAAAGTTAACAGAAACTCTCTTTGTTGCTTCATTTTGTACAAAGGAACTGGTCAGCATCATGTTATTATACTGATCTGCAGAGATCTCAGCCAATTTCTAGCACAAACTATTCAGACAAGACCCAGGAAAGGACATTTTATTGATTAAAGATGTAATGGTATTCCATTTTGTTATTGTTTTATCATTATCATGAGCTACAACTGTCCTAAAAAGAATATAGAAAAAGGATGAAAAGGGGTTCATTCTAGTATTTGGGTAGAAAGTGACAGGCATCTCTGTCATTAGCTTAAAAGGTCAGTTTTTGCATGGAAGGAGGTTTATGAGGTGCTGAATTCTTCCGTGTAAGTATCTCAACATTAATGTCAATGTTTGTATCAATTACTGCTACAGACCTCAATCACAGTTAGTTCTATTCTATTTGACAGCAACCTCTCTCTGAGGTTGTTAGCAATTTTTTCTAAGTGCTTTGAATAGTGCTTACCCTTTGCAAGACAAATTCATTATTAGCATGAGACTGCATATACATACCTACATATATTTCATTTTGCTAGGCTATCCTATTTTGACTATTAGATATGCATGCCTTGTTTCTCAAAGGCAAAGTCATTTCAGTTGGCTCTGAACTCTGCCCTAGACCTTTCACAGTTTTCCTGTGTGCTCGACTTCATGTCTGTTAGTAACCTGGAGGAACTTTATAAGCTTCTCTGTGCTACTTATAGAGGTGGATATAGGTAAACAAGTGATCCAGAGAGTCAGAGTGCTATAAATTTGCAGACCAACTGAAGTCATTTAATTGCTGACTGTATCAGGGGAGATGGTTTGTATTAAACTGTACAGAATGTGGCATTGCTGTGTTCTGTAATTTTTACATTATCTGCACGTAATGTTTCCCAATAATGTTTAAGAAGTGGAAGGCAGATTTGTCTCTGATGGATGAAGAAGCTGAATACTTGGATAAACCATTCACTTTTGTGAAGAGAGAAACTGCTGAAGTTAATTAGAGGTCAAATCTTTTCCTTTTTTTTTTTGTTTTTTGGGTTTTTTTTGTTTTGTTTTGTTTTGTTTTGTTTTGTTTTGTTTTGTTTAGGTTTTGTGTGTATGTGTTTTGTGGGTTTTGTTTGTTTGTTTTTCCCTATAAAGATGATTTTGAGGGACCAAATGCCAAAGTTCATCTTTAGTTGTTCTTCAGTGCTGTGATTTTAGATTTACAAAAGAGCACTGAATTTCCATAAACAGTGGCTGAGTGACTAGTAGCATTAAAAAACAGCCATATAATTTTTAGAGATTTTCTTATAGTGGGGCTTTATTTTTTATATTTAACTGCCTCATTAATGTTAATGGATTTTTTTTTTCTTTTATGAACTGTACCCATATTATAGATGGGGGAACTGTTTTGCAGTTAGAGAACATTCATAAAATCCCCAAAGCTTTAAAAGACTAATGTAATACCAGCCTCATCAGTGCCAAAGATTCAAAAATCATCAGATTGTTCTAAAATTTATGAAAGTAAAAAATAGACAGTGTGCAGTTTGGGGGACAGTACAGAGACTTCAAGCGCATCTGGCTTCCCATTTACAGCTTTTTATCACTAAGAGTGTGTTTATTTTTTAATAAAATATTAAAGATCTTGGCCCTAAAAGTGGGCTTGAAAAAGAACAAAAAAATGAAGTTATCAAAACACTTGTGATGCAGCTGGCAGAATTAGCAAGGGTATAACAAGTATTGACTACATCCACAAGCTCAGTCATGGGTCACAAGGCAAAAAATTGTGAGAAGAACTTCTGTTTCTATCCAGAAAAGTAGAATAAAGTTTCACAACCCCTTTAAATGTTGAACTCCATAAGCCAGTGCAATAAAGCAGTTCCTTCCCCTCTGATAGCAGACCTGATTCTGGTATTAGGGATACCTCAACTGATGTGCAGTGCCAGGATCTGGAATTGCAGCGTACACCATGATGCCTGCAGAGTCAAGAGCAGGAGTCAATACCATGCCAAAATGCAAAGGGTCTGGGTATCAAAATCCAAAATCATGTTGGAGGCTACAAGGGAGTTTGTCACTGACCAGTGTGGGAACAACTGGTTAATGTTTCTGCCTAAAACATGGCTCAGCACCCTGTTTGTAGACTCTGGCTCTTTCCTCAAGCCAATAGAAGGGTTTATCAATGAGAAACCTAACAGCTCTGTCTTGGGAGATAACCAATTCCAAGTCAAATAATACTTGAATCCAAATCTTTTCTCTCTCAAGGGACTCTTCTATTGCCACACTCACACTGTAATCAAAATATATCAGGAGCAATTTCAGATGTTCAAAAGCTATTTGTTTCAGTAAGTGCCAAAATCTCCCAGCTTTTGACTGTGCACCTCCAGAAACAGAGTATCAGACCTTCCTAATTACATGTGCAAAATTCTAGTTTTCCCCATGAGCTGTCTTCCACCTTAATAAAATGAAACAATCTGAAAAAATCCTTCAAAGCAGCTGAACTCTTGTAAAAATAGATGCATCCAAAGGTTATCCAATTTTCCTCTTAGCTATTTCATAGGCAGCAAGCTGTGGAAAACAGTTAGTTTAAGGATGAGTTGCAAAAATGGAAGAAACAAGGAGCAGGAGGAAAAATGGAGGACTAGCATCCATGATCCACATCCCCCAGAACCAGGGCATCACCCACACAATGAAGAAAGTATTGACAGAGACTCCATATGGGTATAAAAGGGTTGTTCAGGTTCCACATCAGCACACAACCAATTCCTTAATACTACTGCATGTACATAATCCTCTCCATGATCTCCAGGGCTGATCAGATCAAGGATGAGACCTGGAGGCAAAGGTCATGGCAAAGCTGAGGTACTCAGACCCTTTTTCACCTCAGTTCTTACCGGTAAGACTGCCCTTCAGTTATTCCAGGCCCCTGGGGCAAGCTGGGAAGTGTAGAGCACAGAAGGTGTACTTTTGGTGAAGGAGAATAAGGTTAGGCAACATTGGAGCCAACTGGGCACACGCAAGTCTGTGGAACCTGACAGGACACACTCAAGAGTGCTGACCTGGCTGGTGTCACTGTGAGAACAGTCTCAACCATCTTTGAAAGGTCAGAGCCACTGGGGGAGCTCCTGAAGGCTGGAAGAGAGCAAGTGTCACATCTGTCTTCAAGAAGAGCAAGAAGGTGCATCTGGAGAACCTGAAGTGGTCAACCTCAGCTCAGTCCCAAGGAAGATAATGGAGAAAATCTACCTGGAAACCATTTCAGACACCTGAAGGACAAGATGGGAACAGTCAGCAGTACTTTACAATGGGCTGGGCTACCCAGTGCATGAAAGATATGTACTTACTGGAATGAGGCCAGTCAGGGCCACAACAGTGATTAAAGGACTGGAGGATGCTTCATGAGGGGGAAAAGCCGACAGACTGTGCAGCCTGGAGAAAGAAGAGCAGACTCAGGGAGATCTGGTATAAATAAATACCTGATGGGAGGGTCCAAAGAAAATGGAGACCGGCTTTTCTCAGGGATACTCAGGATCAGAGGCAGTGGGCACAAACTGAAACACAGGAGGTTCTCTCTGAACATCAGGAAACACCTACTGTGATGGCAACTGGAACAGATTGCCCAAAGAGGTTATGGAGTTTCCCTCCTTGGTCATACTCAACAACCATCTGAACACAGCCCCAGGCAACCTGGTGTAGAGGACCCAGCTCTGAACTCTGAGAAAGGAGGTTGGACAGGGAGATTTCCCTTGGTCCCTTCCAATGTCAGACATTTTGGATGTCTGAAATTTCCATTTAGTTTACCAGAGCAAAGTGAAGGAAGCCCCTAGACTATGTGCATATTTAATTTAACTAAATTAATTTGTCTTTTGTTAAAATTTTCATGAAGAAGTTATTAGATTAGTCTGATTTTATTTCTGGCTCTAATTCAGAACTTTGTGATCCCATTAGCAGTCCGTTTTTATGAGGAGGAAATGTTTTGGAGTGCTAGAGTGAGTATTTTCAGTGGAATATTTTATAGCATTTTTGGTTGATGCAGCCTTAAATTTTTCAATGGATACACCAAAAATAGTAAGAAGGACACATAGGTATTTAAGAGACATCATATACCCTTAAAATGAATAGCAATGACAGAAAAAAAGACATCAATTGAATTAATATAAGGACTTGTATATAGGTATGTTTTTACTACTGTGTGCCACAAATCATTTTTCAAAAAACACACATCACCATGCAAATTCCATATTTGCATAGTAGTAAAATTACCAGAGTTGATAAAATGGTATGTTATGTGAATGGTTTTCAATGAATGATTTTTCCTCGTTTAGACTTTATATTCTTTCCTAAACTCATTCTGAGATTATTATTAAACCCTATTTCATATTAAATTAAAAATGAATTACAGTTTGCCCAGCATAGGAGCATTAAAAGGTCACTCCTATGTACTCCTTGGTGTCAGTAATCATATGCACATGCAGAGAGAGTAACAATACGCTCAACCTTTGCAGACGGCTATTCACAAGTGTGCACAGAACAGAGGTCAAGAGCTAAGAGTTCACCTAGTTGAAAGGATTTTTCTAGGATATTCAAAGTGGAAATTGTATTTTAAAGTAATTACAGCCCATCATTTTTAACACTGCAGTATAGCAATATATAAAAGCATAAGCTGTAAGTGTTCTGGACTCATTTCTCTGCCACTAAAATGTTATTTGCTTCTATTACCTGAAATTCAAATAAGTCGGTGGCACTGTCTATAAAATATTTCTCTGTTGTGAGAAGAAGCCCTGAAGAGGCATAGGCAGGGGTAGGTGAGGACTGAATACATGAAGAAGTGAAGAAACAATGAATAAAGGTAAAATGGGAGGATGATGTATTTAGAAAGTACTTTCATAGTTTAAGCAGCAGTGATCTTGTGAGTGAAGATTTCCAATTGATCCCTTTCTCCTTTCAACATTTTCTCCCCATATCTTTCCCCCTCTCCTAAAGCTATTCTAAAAGCAGTCTCATGGCAATGGGCCAAGTAGGTGAGAAGTCTTGCAATTTGTAACACATTTGATTTAATTGCTGTGGGCAAAGAAGCAAATGAAGTTTTATTATAAAAGGCTTAGTGGCTGCACATGCTTAAAACATCTCATGATTTGGTCCTTGCATTTAAATTTTGTGTAATTCCTTCTAATAAGACTCGGATTTCATGCATTTGCACCTGTACTGCAGTAATTCCCAATCAGTGGAGGCATAAGGCTAAGCATGGAGAAGGATGCAGAAGATCCAGCTCATGTTCTTTTCTCACCTCCTTTCCCCTTTGGCTGTGGGGTGGAGACTTCTTCCTCCTATCCACAACCTATGCAGGACTGTGTCCTACCATGCTTTGTTAAGAAAGCAGCACAAGCAGCAAAATCAGCTCCCATCTTCTCCAGCCAGGCAGTGGCCAGCAGTGTCCCTGCTGGTGCAGCACCACCACGAGCACCGCACCATCGCCCTGGCCCCATGGCCTTACCCCACCCACACCTGCTCTCCACAGGCATCACCCCTCACCAGGGTTCTGGGAAGTCAGCTCTTACATCATTTTGCTCCAGATTTAGATTAATATTGCAAGCGCTTCAAGGCTTTGAGGTGTCTGCAATTTCTGTGGAACTGTAAATTTGCCTTATTGTAAGTATGAACATAAAGGTAAAGGCAAGGACGTGGTGATTATAGTATTTAATGTATGCCTGTTTATATTGTAGTTACAACTTAAGCTAATGAATTCAATTTTTTTAAAGGCTTTCCCAACATAGTGCTTTAAACCAGAAGACATTAAATTTGGTTTATATTCAGATCTTGCTCATTTCAGATCTTGTAAAAGTTCTAACAACCGCCTGTGGTTTGAGAATAACAAAATTAAAAGACACTTAAAGGACTATAAGTAAATTGCTATTAATTTAGAAGTTCAGCAACATTTTTAAAATGTATTTTATAGAAATATAACCTTGAGGGAAACCTATTGACAAACCATGCAATTTTTAAAATTGTTTTAACAGCAACTCAATTCAAATGTTCTGTTTCATTTACTTCAATATTCACTTCATAGTATGTGAATTGTATGTATTTTCTTATATAATTTAAAAATCTTATAATATTGCAATTTTATTATATAATAATGCATTTTTCATTCAAAACATACGCTCATCTTTCGGTGGCTCTTGCCATACTAAGTGTGCTGTTCAAACATTTCTATTTAGTCTTAGTATCAAACTCTGTAAGACAAAGATGAGTTATTATTAAAAGAAAAATGAGAAGGGGAGATTAAGTGACTTGTCAAAGAGTCATAGCAACTATTAACAGGTTGTGACTCATAAGCAGTTCATAAGGCTTTTGCTATTTGTATGTTGTTTTGAAAAAAGCTGAAACATTCTTCATATAAGACATTAAAACTCCACTCTTAATTGTTATTATAGTAAAGAAAATGGTAATGTGTAATCACTAGAACCAAATGTTTTTAATGTGATTAGATAGATTACTTGAGAGAATGGCAGCAAGAAACAAAAAGGAAGATGACACGAGATTTACTGCTTAATTCATTATTTGTCTTCTAAAGATTTTCAGCCTGTGTATTATTAATACTTTTTAAATGGGAAACTGCTACCACAGCTTGTGAGCCCTGCTCCAGAATCCCTCTCCTGACATTATGGCTGATGCTGGTTTTGGAGACTGGGACCTTTCCCTGGGACAGGATCTGCTGTGTAGAAAGTATGTCCATCCCCCACTCAGCCTGGGGAGTAAAATCCAGACACACTCACACCATGTTTCATCCTGCAGCCTGGGCCATTTCAAACACAATGTACTCTGAATATCTGTTTATATTTGTAAGAATAAAATTGTATGCACAGGATGAAGCTTTGTCTCCTGGCAAGCAGCGACTTCAGAAAAGTTTGTGGTTTTGAGCAGAAAACTGACTCATTCTGAATTCCTATTACAGTGGGTGAGACATCGGCTAAGTTGTTGTGGGAGTCCTGAGTAGGAATATGACATGCTTTATAGCATTGGTAAAATCAGTAATGGAAAATGCACCAGAACCAGTAGTCAAAAATGATGTAGAAAAATTGGTAACAATAGAGAAGATGGCCACAAAGATCAGGGCTGAAGATAATGCCGTCCTTTGAAAAGCATTTGCACACACTCAGATCTAAATATTTTTCACCCTTTTCCCAGGAACAGTGCTCAAGAATCTCAACTTTCAGCTGACAAATAAATGAACCACATCCTAGACCTTGTTGTGGTGACAGCCTTGAAAATATAAATCAAGTGTAAACTGATCTAGTGATGTTTTCCAGACCTTAAAGACATCACGGGATGATTGCTGAGGAACATGGAGTGCCCTACACATATGAATGAACTATTAACTCAAACCCACAAATGACAGCCTACAGTTCATTGAAAGCTGAAACTGTGTGGACAGCACATAATAAATGTAATTTCAGACACACCACATAAATCATGCTGTGCACAACAGTATGCACTGCTATATTTAATCAAATAAAATAATCCTTTAAAAGAAATGTTTGACATAAAATTCTTACTGTATTTCTAAAATCATGAGGAGTTTTCCTCAGATGGTGCTTTCAAGACAGATTAATCAGGGCTGTGGTAAAGTGAGTGACTCTTCCATCAAAGCTGGCCTAAGTTTAGTGACATCATAAAGAGTGGCAGGCTGTAAACTGAGCCTGACAGAGAATGGGCGTATTTATTAAAACATATAATTTATCATTTGATATTTATATTTATTGATATTAATTTATATTGAATTTAGGTGCTGAACTAGACTGGTGTAAATTGAATGAGATGGGGCAGAAGAGCCTACAAGAGAAAAGCAATGATGAAGGTAGCTAATTAAAGTTCTAAAGAAACAAATTTTGACTTACATCATCCCATAATTTGCTTTTCCTTTAATGACTTCCCTCTGTCTCCTATACATGTAAATTACACTGTCTGAACGTCCATTGAATGCTAAGTTGTACGTGTTTCTTTTCTACTTCATTCTTTTTCATCTAAAATCTGGTTCTCAAACCCATTAGAAAATTTATTGATTTTGAATTTTTCACCACAGAATAATATTTGGTCCAGTAGGTATTGGTCAAAATTATGGCATTACATTTGGCAATGTTTGTTCACATTGGTATTTTATATTCAAAACAAACAAATATTTTATATTTTTTGAATTTTCCATTTTTATTTTTTTCCTTGAAAAGAAAAATTATCAGGAATTACTTAAAAATAATGAAACCCAGAATCTTATATTTTGTATAATTAAAGTAGTTTAACTGTCTTAAGAAGCTTTGGAGATAAATGTAATGAAAATTGTTTCCTCACACAGTTTTGAATATAAAACATTTCACAATCTGATTTTTTTTTGTAATGCTGTTTATGTACAAGGAAAAACAATCATTTGATATGTTTGATAAATATGATGCCTCTCACTAAAACTGTGTGGCACCTATAGCCATATGCCCGATAAAGATTTCATAAATGTTACTCTATTTTGGTTTATTAGTTTTGGCTTTTATCCATGAATTTTACAAATACTTTGATGATTTTTTAAATGTGAAAAGTACATGCAAGAAATCAGTAGAGGGGGTTGTTTGTGACTGGTCTTGATGACTTTCTTGTTGATATTGAACTGATCTTAGACTTTCTGCCTAAAATTTTCTTTTTTAAAAAAAAAGATGGACTGAAGGTGAGCTGGTTTGTACCTTATCTACTCCTTCCCCAACTGGCAGTGAAGGATGCAAATCTGACCTCACCCTGACCTGATCAGTGACCTGCTTGGGACAATGATTTAAGGAACCTGTCTACACAATATCCTGGTTTTGGCTGGGATGGAGCTGATTTTCTTCCTAGCAGCTGGTACAGTACTGTGTTTTGGATTTAGGATGAGAATTACACACTGATATTTTAGTTTGTGATGAGCAGTCCTTACACTAAGTCTAGGACTTTTCAGCTTCTTATAAGTGCCTTGCCAGCACGTAGGCTGGGAGTGAACAAGAAGCTGGGAGGGGTCACAGCCAGGACAGCTGACCCCAGCTGACCAACAGGATGGGTATTCTATAGCATCTGGTGTCATGTTTAACGATAAAACTGGGAGGGAGATGGCTGTGGGGGGTGGAAGCCTGCTGCTCATGGACTAGCTGGGCCTCAGTCAGCAGGTGGTGAGCAATTGCATCACTTGTTTTGTACATTCTACTATTATTATTATTATTATTTTTGCTGTCCTATTCCGTCCTATTTAACTGTCTTTATCTCAGCCCACTGGCTTTACCTTTTCTTCGATTCTCTCCCCTGTCCTACTGGGAGGGAGGGATCATATGGCTGTGTGGTGTTTAGCTGCCTGCTGGGATAAACTGCAACAACAGTTTAGGAGTTAAGGCTGATGCTAAGAATTTTTCAACATATTAACTTGAGCATGAATCCAGTTTCCTGCCCTGAAGAATTAACATCGGAAAGATACAGCCACCCTGTATTTGTGGACAACAGGCTGTTTGTCTGCACGTCCTCATTGTGCCAAAATGTTATTGTGAGAGTAGGAACACAAGTATTATGAATTTTTATTATCCTCCTTCTTATCCAGCACCTACCTGCTGGAGGACGGTGGGGAATGGAGTCAAACTGCAGGGGAAGTGGGCTGTGCAGTGGCACAGGAAAGGTGCCTTGTATGTATGTAAAGGAAGGGCACTTGCATTTTCATTTTTGCATGTAGTTGTTTTGACTCTTGCTCTTTGGATAGAGAGGATTGCCTTAGATTCAAGATTGCCTTGTAATTGAGCAAAACAGCATGCAGCTGACAGGCTGAAATTTGTTGTGCAAATGAACACACCAATCTGAGTATCCACCATGAGCTGAGTGCTCCATCAAGCCTTAGAGAAAACTGGGCACATCTCATTGACTGCCTGCAATGGAAGGAGGTCTGTTTGTAACTAGCCTAAAAAAAAATGCCTCAAAGGGACTGGGTTGAACTAAATGCAATAATTTGAAAAGTAGTCTCAAGGTGATGGAGGAATAAGTTGGAGAACAGGCCATGCAGGAAGAGTTTGACCTTCCTTTAGTTTGTATTTAGATGCAGCTCTCTTCAAAGACAGGGCAGAAAAGCCACGAATTTCTTGCACGTATTTTTAAACATGAATGGACCAATTGAGAAGGCTAAAATGGCCTAAGTTGCACTGTTTTCTGGAGGTTTGTTTTTGAATGACTTGTCAGCTTTATCTTCCTGAGTAAAAAGTAATGATGCAAGCAAATGTAATCCATTATGGCAATCTGTGGTGCATCTGTATCTATCTGTAGCTTCATTTCCCTCTTTTCTGTATGTTTATAGTGTGCCTTCTAGAGATTTGAAGTGGAAATCTGTCAGCTCTGAGGTTTGACAGGAATAGTGGGAAAGGACAAATTTGTGTTATGGTGGAGAGTGATAAAAACAACTGGCTGATAGGAACAAGACAAGAAGACAAAATGTCCTTTGAGGGGAAGCTTGGTGGAGGACCCTAACCAGCACAGCAACATCCCCTGAATGAGCAGGGGCTGTAAAACACAGACAGTGTTTGGCCTCTGTTGACGTTCTTGAGGCTTAAAATATTTGGGTGATGGAGGAGCTGCTCTCCCTGATGGCAACCTGGTGACTAGTTGACAGGGAGTGCTAAGCCAGATGCTCTTACAAAGGGATGTTTTCAATGTAATACCTAGAATCATGCATATATTTAATTAATGGGTATGTTTCCAAGGTTGACAGTGAATGCACCCTTTAATCTTTACTTCTATGCCTTTCATAAATATATTGTGAAAAACTTGCCATAGTTTTTTTTTTTTTTTTTCAGATTAAAAATGGCATTTGCAACTTACTTTTTAAAACTACTGTCTTCTCATGGGAAATTCTGAAAGCATTTTCTATAGAAATAATTCTATTTCTAGAGCATATATGTTTTTTTATCACATTTCCCTATTGATTACCAGATATATTTGCATAAAAATACGCACATAGGAGTTTATCATCTGCTACTGCTTTTTTCTGACTTGAAATAAAAATCCCTGTGGAACAAATGTACTCCTAAGCAACAGAAATTTTCATAGGAATATTTCATTTTAAATAAAAACAAGCAGAGAAAAAAATACCCTGAAAATATTACTTGTTACGTTTGGAAAATAGTTTTTACTAATGGCTTCCACAAAGCTCTTAATACAATAATCATGCTTTTAAAGCTCTCTTCTAATTTCGTTGCAACCAGCATAGTATAATGCAGAAAAATTGATAGCCTGTCCCACATTAATATTGTTGTGGTCTGTTCAGAAAATCTTGCTCTACTTGCCAAGATGCTTTTGCAATTAAATTTTGTCTTACATCTAAAGCTGGTCAAAAGAGTAATTTTGCAAAACTGCCCATGCTGAGTAGAAAAATAGAGCTATGTTTTGTGTACATTTT
Organism: Dasyornis broadbenti; assembly: GCA_013397935.1. Taxonomy (NCBI): domain Eukaryota; kingdom Metazoa; phylum Chordata; class Aves; order Passeriformes; family Dasyornithidae; genus Dasyornis; species Dasyornis broadbenti. The sequence goes on along the minus strand of VZRN01005839.1, from coordinate 1,037,113 downwards.
CCCATAATATATTTTTAGTATTCTCATGTAATCTATAAAGGCAATTCATTAAGTCCATATATAATCATTCGCTTGTCTGAGTTGCCCCAGGCCTTTCTGGTGATTTTATTTTTGTTGCTTTAATAATGACTAGCACAATAGGAGACTCCTAAGTAGCTAAGTTGTTTTCAAATCCTTTTTCTTTTTCCCCTGTTACGAGGATTGTTTTGTTTTGTTTTAATTCTTATCCTAAACAGCAAGATCCTTATTCATAGCCAGAACATATGAGGAAAAAAGAAATCCAGAAAACATTCCACTTTGAAGATTTCTAGGACTTTAGAAAGAAGGCTAGACCAAATCCTTCTTCTAGCTTCATGTAACCTTCCTGACTTTGCACTGGCAAGGATTCTGCTCGCTGAGACATTCAGAGATGACAGTTTAAAGAGCTGTTCCTTCCCCTCTCCACCCAAGCTCCTGTGTGATTTCTCTGCCAGTCCACCCTCAAGGCTGCTTCAGGGGCAGCCTGCAGGCACAATTAGAGGACAAAGCGTAAACGTCACCTTCTGACAGTGTGCATGATGGGGGAATTAACACTGGTTTGGCACAACTTCTCCAGTGAACTTCCATTGATTAGAAATGAAAGCTGAATCAATATAACTCTCCCGAACTATCACAGACACGGTGAAGTTTTGATCCTAGCAGAAATTTCATAAGTCTTTGGGAAAGTCTAAAGACCAGAGTACATCACAAATAAATAGCATATCCTAAGAAAGGTCTTTTTACAAAAAAAAAAACCCACGACTGATAGTTACAAGAGAGCCCTCTTTAAGTTTATTTCCAGGCTCCAGAAATCTGAAGTAAGAGCAATTGGAAATCATGTGGCTGCATAAAATCAAGTGGCACCTTGAAAATTTTACCAGAGTGATACAGATAGGGAATGTCAGCATTTTTCTGTTTAAAATTTTTACTCAAAAAAATTCTTTTATGTTATCTACTGGTTTATGATCTATTACGTTAAGTTTAAAAGAGTAAGTTCTTCTAAATTTTTTTCTTTTAGAGTATGGAATTAATGTCTTAGATTTGGATACTAACAAACATATCAAGAAGTTTAATTTAAAGATTGAAGATGTATGACTCCATAAATTCAATAAGCTTAAGGCAGAAGTACATAGTGGGGACTTATCCTCTGAGTACCTTTGAAAGTGGTCTTCAGAAAAGAGGGGAAAGCAGCCATGTAGTCCTAGTAAGGAACAGTCACCAGTGGGTATGTCTCTGCCAACAGAACCTGTACCAGAACCCTTTCCTGTGTTTGCTCTAGAACAATGCCACTCATATTCAACTCACCCCTGTTTTGGAACAACTGATTACAACATTACCCTACTTCCAACTCTTTGATGTACTGGAGAAAAAAGTAAAGAAAGTGAGGAGAGAAGAAAATTCTTCTGAACTTCATCCAAAAGCCCAGACAAAGGTGGGTGGTGATTCATTGCCCCAGCTATACTGGAACTGATGGAGCTGAATGACATCAGCTCCTTGAACAGCTGAAAATGTCTACTGTGTCACTCATTTCTCCCACAAATGTTTCTGAGGGAGATGATAGCCCATGGATACTACTCAGTGTGAGCCCCAGTTGATAACAGAAACTGGAGCTGAAATTATTTCCTTGCAAGGAGTTCCTTGTACGGTAGAAGGTGGAAAAATATCAAAGTTGTTCCCTTGTATGCTGATGTAGCTTTAAAAAAGATGGATTAAGACTATTAAATGAACTTTTCTGTATTATAGAAAAATATTACAGAACTCTCAGCACTTGAGAACAGTACAGGAACTCTTATTTTTAATGAATTAAAAAAAAACCACATTGATTCTCTTAGTTCCACTTACTATCAAATTAACTAAAGATTTTTATATGATTATTAATTATACCTAAAACAAAGTGTAATTACATTTTGAAATTAGGTTAGGGATAAAAAGACCTTAATTTGGTGATTTTTTTCCTAAAAGGACAATATGTAACCTTTTTATATTCAAGTGAGTAATAATGGGCATCTTTGCATGCTATTCTTCAGCCTAAGTGCAGTTTAAAGTATGTATAGGTAATACATGAGCTCATATATTGTTTTTATCAGAACTGAGCCTTGACAGGATATGTTTGGTGAATTAGCAAATGAAATAATTTCATCCAGTTTTCCAAGGTTCTGCAAAGTGGAAGTAGAATATTTAGTCCTTGACATGATACAAACATCTGGTACTGATGAGGCAGTTTTTGTACTCTGTGGCAGCTAAAAACAAATAAAGCCTGGAATATTAAAATTCTGCAATACATCTTATGGAATGTCTTGGTACTCCACAAAACAGTCCATTAGATCTGTGGAAGTAAGATATCCACAAGAGATTTCTCCCCACAGAGTTTTTTTTCCACATCTCTGAAGTCAGTCATACAATAGGCACAGGACTGACTTTGTCTGAGTTAAATAATTTAAAGTGATCTTTAATCTCTGTAAGTGCCTAATAGAAATTCAAAAGTTTAGAAATACGAAGATGTTTCCCTCTCTGTGAAACCAATATGTAATTCTTTGATGGCTAAAGTCAGATGGGAAAGAACACACTTATGGTTTTTGCCACTACATATGTAACTTAGAGGGGTTTATGCAGTGATATCTGATTTTGTAACCATTGAAGGATCTCTCAGTCTTTGTACATTGTGATAAAAAGCACATGGCAAATTCCCTAATGAACTAACAGTATACAGGGTGCAAAGTCAAGCTACAAGTACAAACTACTGACTTTGTTGATTTCAGGTACCATTTGCACAGTGTAGCACCCCATTTTGCAGTCACAGTACTTCATCTGGTTTGGGTACTGAGTTACTCAAAACCTGCTTCATTATGATAGCTTCAAACTCAGTGACTTTTGAAATAAGAGAACAGAAGAATACCTTTATTTCACGATTTAGCTTCATTATGAAGTGGTAAAGGAAAGATTTGTAGTTAATGATGGTCCAAACACATGATTTAAATTGTTAGCTTAAAACAACAATTCTAGTTAATCGGTTTTCACATAGGAAAAGAGAAAGTATTTACTCAAAGCTGGAGCTAGGAAGTTATTTCTATCAGTGTAAAAGATCATAAATTTCTCTCACAACCTTTCAGCAATTTAGATGTGTAATTGGACCTTCAAGACACACTCTGCATTGACATGTGTAATATTAAATTCCTATCACTGTGATTTATATACCTAGCCAGTAGTTCTGCAAGCTACAAAGTATAAACATTGAATTTAAAAGCATGCCCCTACACACAGTGATTGAAATTCTGTTACCTTTATCATTGACTCAAGAAGAGCACAGTTATCATCCAGTGATTTTCAACTTGCCATGAAGGTATCAAAGCTTTAAGAGAAAATCAAATTACATTAAACTAGTGAAGAAATTGCATACAAAACAGCAGCCATTTCACTACCCATTACAAAAAATGGCAATAAAGGAAAGGAAAAATGTAAGAAGTAACATTTTTTAAAGTCTCCTAGTTTCCGAATTGTAAATTCTTTCAAGAATATAGGTAACCTTAGTTAGATTAAAAGGTACTTGAGAGCATCTTCTGAAATCTGATAGTCGAGTAATTCAATTGCATTCTGTTTCACAGAATAAATCTGGTAGATAAGGCTATGCCTGTGTTCTTTCTGCTTCGTACTGTGTGTCACGTTGTGCTTTGGCTCTGGCATTTCTGGTATTCCAAAGGGTAATGTGTCATTAGATTAAATTATGTCCTCCTGAGATAAATAAAACAAATATTATTTAAGAAACCCAAAACAATGAAAGATACTTTTATAGCTATAATACTGCCTTTAATGCAGTATGGAAACATTGATTGTAACACTACTGAGCTTATTCCTGAATACTTTTGTATTTTATATGCATTTAAAAAATAATATATTTATTAAATATTATATAAGTATTTATCTGTATAAACATCTAACTGACTCTAAATCAGATAATATTCAAATGTTTAACTTTAATTCTATGCATGCCATTTGGCTAAATGACATACTGGCTTTCCTGATGTCAACTCACCTGAACTGAGCAGTGACAACTTGATAGAATTTGTCCAGAAAGGCATTTTTTCCCCCGCTCCCAATATTGGGAAATGTGATACAACTGCTTTCCAGTAGCAGAATTACTTTGGGAATTTCCGCAGGGACACTGCTCAGTCTGGAAAATAGCTGGGATATGTGGTTCTTGAGAAATGCTCCAGGAGCTGATTGTATTGTCTGGAAAGGTTTGGGGATGCTAAAGTGAGATTCAGATGTGTTTCCCACCTGGTGGAGGGAAGAGAGGAGGAAGGAAAGCAAGTTAGGAGTGTTGCTGGCAGAACAGTGTTCAGCAATTTGAGAAGGAAGTAGTTTCAAACTGTGGTTTTGCTGTAAAGTGATGGATTGGACTAGATGACCTTTAAAGCTCATTTCCAACCTAAACTATTGTATGCTTCTTTGAAAATGGGCTCCTCAGCCTCGGTTTGTGAGTCAGATACCATGATATATTTGAGATCTAGAAATACATGTTTTATGCGGGAACCTCCAAGATGTTTTCCATTATGAAGTGAAACCATTTTACAGGGGAACCAGTACTGACAGAAAAGAAGGTACATAATGCTGAGAAGCACCTGCTTTGCTCTTCAGCAACCTCACTGTCTTTAGCTGTTCACTCCAAATGAAATCAGCACTTCTGAGATATTATTAACAATATCAGGCAATTTCTTGTCCTCACAATGAGGTAAGATGAGGAGCACACACATACAGCACTGCAGACAGGTGCATTGACTGGTAGAACTGCTCAGAGCTTCTCAGAAATTACTAAGATTGCTTGAAAGGTGAAGATCAGAAGAATAAAATCTACCCAGCACCACGCTTCCAGACTTGTGCTTCCTCTGAGCTGTAATGTATAGCATCATGCCCAAAGGAGAAGGAAAATCCAGATGGTGTATCACTGTTGTTGGAAGATGCACACTTCCAATAACTGGAAAGTTAATATTTGCTGTGATAAGCTGCCCCTATGAATATGTCTATGTGAAGTGGGATTAAATGGTTAATTTTACTGATAATGTGTCTGCTATAAAGTTTAAGTCTATTTGTTTAAAGGGCAACTGGTTGCAGAATCACATCTCTGGTTTGTACCACATGCTTCAAATTAAGATTAAGATGAGTGCCAAATATTGTTTGGAAGTGATTTTGAATTTCTGTATCACCGATCCCTAGGGGGGGGAAAAAAAAGAGAGACTCTGGTATATGCAGTTTTCCTTCAGTGGCTAAGAGCCTTTGTGTGAATAATCTTGAGACTTCTTGCTGCTGGAAAAAATAATTTGTCTTTAGGGCTCCATCTTTATACATGCAGTCATTTAGAAATAAACATTTTCCTTCTCAAGTGTCTTGAGAACAAAAGATCAAGAACTGAAGCTCTACACAGGGGGTTTACAGAAGAGAGAAATTATTTCATCTGCTTCTCCCAATTCAAAAGTAGATCCTCTCAGACACCAGGTTATGACTGAGAATTTTGCAAAGATTTATGGAGAGCTTTATTATATCTTGTTTCTTACTTCTTTTTAAGCACTTCTGGACAGGAGTTGCAATAGGTGAGTGGGCATTAAAAATAATCTATAATACTTCTAAATTAAGTCAGAGCCTCTGCCTTTTCCTTTTCTATCTTCATCACCATTACAGAACATGCATTTGAACCTCCCTCATGTAGAGATAGATTTGTTATTTCTACTAACAGTACAGAAAGAGTTGACACTGATTCCTCCAGCTCAACCATTCTCCTCTCTGTTTTAAAAAAAAAAAAGTTGGAGAACTGAATACCTATATTTCTTATTGATGACCTACATATATTTAATTACTTAAATAACTCATCTTCCACATGTTGCCTCCTGACTCCTGCTTCAGTAATGACCATTCGGTCAACCATAGATTCATTGATACCAACAGCTGCATTCACAGCCCCTCTTGTTAATAACAAAAAATTTGTTTCAACTGTGGCTACAAAGTACCTCTAACACATTTTGGTTGGTTTGTGAAAATGTCACAATTTCTTTATAGCGTAAATGGTGCTGTTTTCTTTGGTAGGATTTAAAGTCAATATGAACAAATCACATATAATACCTTATCAACTAGTCCAATCTGTAAAATAATTATAAATTACATTGGCAAAATTTCACATTCACAGAACAGATTTTAGACCATATGTCTGTTGGTGATGCAACTGAGAATTCATCCTTAGTTCTCAGACAAGGTACGTGTGAAATTACTGTGTCATATGGCTTTGTATCTTAGGCATTTCCATTACAACATTATCATGCCGTCATTTCAGATGCTTTCAGTCACAGGTCAAATTCATCTACTGACCATACCTTCGCAGCAAGATATTTAGGTGCAAGAATTTCAAGCTGAAATCCTACAATTCTGTAAATATTCTGTGTGGAAAAATGCACAATAAAATGCACAAAAAATGCACAAAAAACCCCAAAGAATCTGTCAAAAGTCTTGTTGCTTCTAAATAGGGACTGCACAGAGAAGACGGATGTTGGGATCAGCCCCAGAAAACAGACCACTGAAGTAATTGAGCAGTAGTAATTTAACTCCCTTTTGTTGCTCCATCTGGGAAAATAATTCAAGTACTTAAACAATATAGTAATGAGCTACATAAGCATACAAAGAGGAGTGAAATATTTTGGTTTACTAAACCAATCTCCTGCACGATTAGTAAAGATAGGACAGACTTGTTGTTGGCAGAGAAGCAGCTAGGGTCTTTAAGAAGGGCAGCTTTCTTAAGACTTTGAAATAATAAAAAATAATATCTTATAGTGGAGAGATATTCAGATTTCACTGAAACCTGTGGCTAAATGCCTTGCAGGTCACTTTTGCTGGGGAAGAGGGAATGCATCTTTCCCACTGTCTCTACTTTCTTTGTGTTTTGTGAGCTATGGTAATAAACTCTTCTGCTCCAAAATAGCCTAATTGATTTACATTTTCAGAGCTCATCCATTTGTCTAGTCCTAATTCTACTGGAAAAAAAAAAAAAAAAAAAAAGTCATCTTTGAGACCAGGGAGATAATTCTATACTTGCAACCAAATTTTATGCACCTGTCTGTAGACACACTACGTGGTCAGGATTTGTGCTATGCAAATGTCAGCCGACTTGGATGCAGGTTCTATGACCTTCATTTTCCTGGCAGCTGGAAGAAATCTGATTCTGTTAGCTAGCAGTCTGATCTTCCTTCTTCTGAAGCCCCTAGTGATGCTGTCAATTTTATCAAATGCAGATCACATCCTAGAAGCTAAATCATTAGCCATCATTTTCAGCATTTAATTTTATATATTCTCGTTTGCAGTGCACTGTAAAATGTTTAATGTTAAAGCAAATTCCTGTGTTCATCCAATGAAAAATGAAAGGATTGAGCCGCTGCCTATTTTTGATTTTTGACATTTTTCTATAATCCTATTTCTCTAACATTTGCTTCACAATTGTTTCTAAATACATGTATTTGGAATGCCATAAAAACTAGTTATCACCAGCTCACTAACAAAGGTAAAAGATTACTTTTATATTTTTCCTGTTAATTATTAGCAATTCAGAGTAATTTTACTAGCATGCATTTTAGCTTAAACAGTAGAGCTATTACTGGGTAAATGTACTCAAAATAACTGCATTTGAAAACTGGTAATTTCTTCACACTTAATAACTGCTTTGCTTGATCGCTGAAAGGGATCTAACAGTAAGATGTTCTAAGCTCTATTTATAGCTGCAGCTTCATAACTTTTTTATTTATTCACTGAATATTTTTCGTAGTAGTTTCTAAGTATGGCATTTTGTCTGAGTCTTCAGACAGGGACACTCCATGTACTCTGGCGCTAGTCCCAGGAAGTCCCTAATACATCAGTAAGGTAAACTTACATATGTAACTAGAAAAAATATAGAAGTAATATTTCCCCTTTGCTAGTGAGCTGGTGGAAAGCAGGGGTTTTTTTTTTTGCCTGTCTATCTAAAATGCATGCAGAAGTCTATTGGTTACTTTTCCTGTTTATTTTATTTTAAAGGTTTATCATGACATGTCTCCATGGAACAAGCCAGATATATCTGAAGATTATTTCTGCCTTTTTTGTAAAAACAGACTGATTACCCCACTTTTTTTTTCTGTTCCACAGAGAATTTCTATTAGAACAGAAACACAGGTTTTATTTGGTTACATATGGCTATCTGTCAAGGAACCACAGCCTTTTTTTATTCTGGAAATTTTTACTTTAACAAGAAAACACTGAATCTTCAATAATATCAAATCTGCGTACGCTGCAAACCTCCTTGTGTCACTTGCACAGCAGCACAAAAGAGAGGTGAAAATCTGGAGAGCCACTTGTGCAGTAAAGATCTGGCCCTGGCTACCCTGCAGCCACTCATCCCTGCTGACTGTGAGACAGTGGCAAATTTGGGCTTGGGATACCCATTCTGCAGGGTTCCTTTTCCATTCCTTCACTAAGAGATGAAATTGTATACTCAGGAGTCTTCTTTTTTTTTTTTCATTGAGCTGTAATACACAATGGTGGACAAGTACATTTGAATAGTCATTTTTTTGTGAGGACAGGTGTGAAGGGAACAAGAAAGAATTCTCTTCAAAGCTCTTTAGGTCACTAAAGCCTTTGGGAGTCAATGGAAGTTCAGGAGCTTGATATCTGAAGATATTTGAAGGTCTGGTGATTAGTTTGTAAGTGAATGGCCTTTGACTACAAAATTCTGTATGTGTTCCAGCATTTACAGAGACTGTGGATAACATGCGCAAAAACTTCTGTGACTTTAAAGGAAAAGTGGTATGAAGTTTCCTGACTCTACCTTATTTAGAAGGGCATTGCTGTGTGTTTTGACATATCGCCAGGAAATATAATGAGATAACGTCTGGATATCAGGACTCCTGTAGCTCTTCCTTTTAAGTTGAACAGATGCATGAACTCACAAAAAAGCTTTTCAAGTTTTTTGATTTTTTTCTGGTATTTAAATTAAACAAAATTAGTAAACAAGTTATGATCCCCAAACTGATACAGATCAATTATTACAAATTAGAGTTTTTTGGATATAAGCTGGGTGGTGATTCAATGTATAGACATATTTGGCAATCTAGACCAACAAGCAAATCTACTAAAAAGGGAATCTTAAAATAAACCTTGCCTAAGAATAGTTACAACACTCAGATAGAAATATTCTGTCATGCAGGTGCTCATCCAAAGGTTGGCAGACATTCAGTTCAGTACTGGAGGAATCCTGAGGAGGAAAAAATATCAAGATGCCACCCACCTACCTAATAATGTGTAGTTTTGCTGTATAACTTGCTGTAAGCACTTTGAGGTAGAGAAGGTCCCCCAGAGGTAAGGACAGGAATGATGGCCCACCTGTTGTTTAAGAAGCAATTATGTTGTCTAAGCAAAAATACGTGCTACTAACAACCCCTTACTGAAAGGGTTTTAAATGGTAACAGAGTTCCCAAAGTCTCATCTTGCTACATTTAAATCTGCAATATTTATCCGTGCTATTGTGCACCTGTGTTACAGCAGTGGTAATGTTCAGGATGTGTGCAGGCACAGCGTAGATTTATATTCTTTGCCTTGGTTCAGCTGCATTCAGTGCACAGTGGAGGGTGGAGGATGCAAATCGCACTTTCCCGCTGTGCCCACAGCCCTGAGACAAGCCCTCCCTGCATTGCTTCATCCAGCTGCAGAGCTTTCTTCTGGAAACCTCCTCTGCGGGGGGCTGCGGAAGGAGCCCCACAGCCCCTGCCACAGCTGGCTGCTCGCCGCTCTCCGCTCGAGCAGGGCAGGCAGCCACAGCAAGTGCCAGAAATGGTTCTGTGGAGCCCAATTTTAGATCCATAAATTATAAACACTCAATATTAACTGGTCCCCTCAGGTATATATTACAAATTGTTTGCAGAGCCTCGTCCATTTTCAGCTATCCTCAGAAATTCAGGTAGACGGCTTTCGACTTGGAAATTGTCCTGAATACCGATTTCATGGGAAATATGAAATCAAGGACCTTGATTCATCTTAGTACAAAATCTGATTTGAACTTGCTATAAAGCAGAAAGAAGGGTTAAATCAGTGTACTGTTAGTACAGCAACAGAGAAACTGGGATGTTCTACCTAACATTTTTTAGCAGGGAACCAATTTGTTTTGTGAAAATAATAATTAACCCTTTTTTCTTTTACATTAGAATCTTTCATAAATGGTTACTGAATATCTCACTACACTACTTATATTACAGCCCATATTCCTAGACATGCTAAATCTTTATTACATTTTGCAGCAACCGCAAAACCTCCTCATTCAAGTTACGATTGATAACCCTGTTAAGCCCAATTAAGATTAAAGATTGACTGCGTATAGTTATTGTATTTGTTAAGTACTACCTTTACATAGTTTTTCACATTTCAAAGCACAGTCAGTACTTTCTGTTGACTGAAATTATTAATATGTATAGAATTACAATCATACGAAAATCAGAGATATTTTAGGATAAATTAAATATGCAGCAACATCCTAAAATGAATTTTAAATGCTGGTATTGAACTCAATAAAAGCCAGGATATTTTGAGTGGAGCTAAAAGTATTTACTGGTAGATCAGTTTATTTGGGTATTAGTAAATGCAGATCCCAGGTTGTATATCATATTACTCCAAAATTGTTGACAAGTCAGAAATGAGTTCATATGTGTTTTTTACATTTTCTTCTGTGATGAATTTTTGCTTTTTTCAATATTACTAAAAAGATTTCTTAGCATTCAAAAGTCTTAGCATTATAGTTTTGAAAACATCTACTTTTCAGATTTATAAACAGTGTTTGTATACTTCTATCCATTTTGGCTTGCAGAAAAAATTTAAACTGACTCCAAAAACTACTATTGAGTTTCAGTATGAAAAAATTGTAGAAACCTTATTCAAATCAAAACCATTTTTTTGGTTTATAATTTATCAATTTACAGCTTTGTATTGTTTTAAAATATTTACTATATTATCTCTCATTGAAGCTACACTAGCAGTTGATGAAAGTTTTTACTCTCACTAAGCTTTTGTTTCAAGTGCCAATTACAATTCAGCTAACATTTTAAAAAAATGTACAACATGTTCCTGTATAAAATGAGATAGCAGTGAGCCAGAGAATGTAAATCTCTAAGTTTCTATACATTTTAACATATGACCGTGAATTATTCAGTATACTAATTACTCTTTTAGCATCATATTTATCTTGCTTCTTATGCCTAAGAAGTATCTTGTACAATTGAAACAGTGCCTTCTCCTGCTTGGACTTCAGAAACAGGTTCCGCAATACTTTGAAAACAAACATGAAAGGAAGTGTTTTAATGAAAACATGGTTGGAGGATATCTACAATGGGTTAGCTATGGAAGGCACCATTTTCTTTGTACTGTGATATTTTTAGATCTAGAATTAGAGTTTGTTTGTGTAGAGTAAGACTGTCTGCCAACAAAATGTTTTGTACAGAAAAGCATTAACAAACACATCAAAAGTTAAAGTGTATTTGTATTTTGAATATTCAAAACTTCCATTATTTCATGACTCAGTGTGTAAATCTGTATCAGATGAGCTAAAAAGGCAAGAATGTTTTAATGGCCTCAAGGGTTTGCATTCCTTTATTAGAATTTAATTGGCATTGTGGTGAAAATTACTTTTTCTAGTTTACTGTTCCTAAGAAATGTAATGTATTTGAATGTAATTGAAATAAAAAAGCATTTATCACCAGTAGAACACTACTCGAGCATCTCATAACTTTGTTGTAGTTTCCTTGCATGGAACTCATAATTCATACAGAGAATGATGTTAAACGAAAGATTCTTCTGAACACATTAAGTATTCAGAAATTAGCAAGTACAAGTTTTGCTGTGCAGTCATATTCCAAATCCTTTTTTATCTACCTTCTGATAGCCTTCACATATGCAGTCTGTGATAGAACCACAATTACACCCAGCTTGCCTGGGCTTTCATCCTGTGCTGTAACAGAAGGTGCTTTTTTCCTACTGCAAAACATTCTTCCTTTAATCACAGTACATTCTGCACACTTAATGAGGTAGGGGTACGTTATCATGTCATTAAAGACTATATCATGATATATAATAAATGGGTGCTGATTTAAGACTGAGTCACCTTTGATGTGCTTGAATTTGCAACTGTAATTTTCTTCTTTTTGCATGCTATGTAAATATAAACCCAAATTCTGTTATATTCAGCTGTACTGAAATCATGTAGATCACTACCTGATTTACTCAGGCGATCTATTTCCACGGCTCTTCATAGCCTTTGGAATTTCATAGGTTTGTATATTGACTCCATGGTTTCTTATAGGTATCACCTTAGAAATTTTTCTATGGTTGATCATCTGTCTAGGTTTATCTGCAGTACATTTTTTAAATCATTTTGTTATGTGTCAGCCTTTTAAAAGTCTAATTACTTCGAGATAAAGCATGGTACCAGTATTATAGTGAATTGCCCATAATGTTTGAGTCAACAGCAGCAATTCCTTAGTGGCCTTAATGGGAAAAAAAACGCTCAATTAGAATGACAGACAGATTTTGGCACTGGTAGAGCATACTTACTACAGGGAGGTCCTTCTCCAAAGATTGCATTGAAGATAGTGTGTAGATAGTCCGGGAGCTAGTTTGATACTGGAAGGACACACAACAGGTACACAGGGCAGGCACATCCTACTCTAACCTTCAGGGGAAAACAGCTTATAGTTAGGTTTACTACCCTTGTGTTGAACCTTGACCATCATGCGTAAGGATTGCTTTACAACACTATTTACTTTATAGCTACTACCTTAGGAAAAAAAAAAAAAAAAAGGGGGAGGGGAAAGAAGAGGAGAACAGAAAATTTTTTTAAAAGGTAGAAATGATTCTTTGTTGTTCTCATATAAATCATTATTTCTTTCATTGCCAAAATGTGCAGAACAAGATGTGGCAAATGAGATCTCTTCTTTTTCTACACTCCAGTCATAAGTCTTCAAGAATCAGCTTTTCCAGCTGAATAAAACCAACTTAATTATTAAGAGGGGAGAAAATCCTGTGTCCAGGGATCAGAAAGAAAGTCAGAATCCAAAATAGTGAATCATTCAGATTCCAAAAGTTGAAGCACTGGACACAAAGGTACACAGAACGGTGTTAGTAAAACAACAAAATTTCGAAAGCCCAACTCAAAACATTGTACTCCTTATATCTAATCAGTATTTTTACTATAAATAGAAACTGGTTATTTAAAAGAATTGTCATACTTTCAACATCTCCATTTGTCTCTATTCTTTTGAAATTACCTGCTTTTAAACCGCTGTTTAGATTCACATTGTTTTCAACTCTAAAATTAGATCAGTAAACAATGTACCAAATCACTCTTAATTTTATTTAATTGCATCTTCCACTTTTAGATTTTTCACTTGCATTTTTCCCAGAAAGAAACTGTCTTCCAGTTTCTCCACAGTATAGCTTTGATTCTGTGATTACTGTAATTGTTTTATTTCTGAATCTGTGTTGTCAAAAAATGACCACTCGTGCATTCTTGTGTATGTTTGACCTATTGATCCGGATATAGTAGGTACAGTGACAATCTAATTACTTTTTTGGCATTGAGTCCTTGATTAAAAATGGACAGTGTACTCCAGATGTCATTTTGGGCAGGAGCTTAATACAAATTCTCCATTCAAATAACTTAATTCCCATATTAGTGGAAAATCTATGTCACGCAAAGCTGTCTAATGATGCATGCTACTCCAAGGTAGCTTCACAGTATTTCCCTCCCCTGCTTTGACAGGCACAGCTGTAGTCTGTCCATCTCCAGAAATAGCTCTGCCAGTGCATGCATCACTTTTCTGATGCTTGACATACCCACCTGTACCTGTATCTGTTGCCTGACGCAGATCAGTGACCACAGACACCTTTCTTTCTTCTCCCTCTAGGAGGAGAGTGTCCTGGGGGAGCCACCTGCCTTCTCTCTTTCTCCCATAGGAAAAGTTGCTTAAATTCTCCAGGCTGAATTGCCTGGTGAAATTTAGGACACAATAAACCAAACTGACGCTTTGAAGATGTCATTTCAGCAGTGTAACAGAAGCAACCTCTCTGGAATAGACTGAAACAGCTTGGGAAAAATATTTTTTAAAACTGAAAGCATTATTCCCAAATTAAATTTATCACTGAGGGTGTTGTCAGCACTTTCATGTGTGGTGTAGATATAATACTTGAATGACTTTGAAAATAGCTCCATGACGTTTCAAGAAATAGTTTTAAGTAAGACTAATTAACTTCAAAGAAAGAAGGAGTAAAAAGGGTTTTCTTTTTTATTTAGTTTTTAGCTAAGTGCTGTCTCAAATTAAATGAATCATGAAAAATTCAAATTGTTAGAGTGCCACCCCTATAATTTGATCACTATTTAATTTGATTTTTTGTTTTATTTAATCAGAGCTACAGGAACCAGCTCATTTGTACTGTAAATTACACAACTTCTGCCCTTTATTTCATATATGGTTGATCACTTTTGGCAGATATGATTGGATTATCTCATCATTGGCCATATGAAATTGCCATTTAATCAATAGGGAAGGTCAAAATTTCTCAATGTGATCCTAAAGCAGAGTATCTAAGGAAGTTGGAGGCTGGTGAAATCCAACTAAACTTTTATATGTTTGCAACATTATTATTGACTGTAGGTTCATTATTACCATAACGAATGGCTCCTTTATCTTCTCTTGCCGCTTAGGGTTTGATGGCCAAACCTGTGGCTTTGGTTATTGATTACAGCTACTGATTACTTGATGGATTTAGCTCTTTTCCTCATCAGTGTACTTGATTGTTGTTTGAGACAAGCAGTAATGAGCTCTATACTCCCTGTTCTGCAAATAGGTAGTTAAGGGATAGACATCTTCAGTCACTAGATATGTCACTGTGAATGTAAAGCTAATTTCCTACTGTTTAAAAAACATATCCACACTTACTGTTTGGTAGTCTGCAGACATTGACAAACTGGTAGAAAATGCTTTGTCCTTACTGCTCCATCATCTGTCATGCAAGCCAAGCAACAATACAGTGTCCTGTGCTCTGCCTTCTGAGTTGTGGCTGTCTTAGGATGGGGCTTTTGCTCCTTCTTACTCTGCAGATGTGTTTGACTTTTTTCAGGATGGCTGATATTGTTCTCAGGTTATGCTCTGGTTAATGACCACCCAAATTATTTCTTCTAACTTCTATCACACATCCAAATATTTGAAATATATATTGTGATATTTAGTTTGAATAGGTTGTGCTGTGTGTACCTCCCACTCTGGGGTATTTATTTCATACCCTTTTCATCAACACAAGTCCAAATATATTCCTAGCTAAGTGAATCTAGGTAGTCCATTTTATTTCAGCTATTCATTTCAGCTGTTTTATTTTTTTGATTATTATTATTACTGTTGTTAATGCTATTTTATAAGTATATTTATTAGTCAGGGGGTTCATTAAATATGACATTGGCACAGACAGGTGAATAAATATCTGAAAGCTTAATTATCACCACAAGCATCTCTGGCTACCCATGCAAAGGATTTGCTGGCCTGTAGAGAGAGCAGAAGCTTTAGTGACCACTGGTAGGGAAATAGGTTGTTTGGGGCACAGTCTGCTCCTGGCACATATATTGTTCAGTAGAGTGAAGGACTAAGAATAGAGACTGCTGGTTGCTTTTTAACAGTAAATATAAGAGATCCCAGCTTAACAGTTGGGCTGAGAAGATAATATCTGTGTCTGGTCTTGAAATTTTCTGGGGAAAGGTTCAATGACAACCCAAGATCCTCATTCTTCCTACAACTCTTTGTGAAGGTATGGGGAAAAGGAACTGAAATGGATCATAATGACAAGGCTGAGAAAGTTTTACAAGAACATTCCTTGCTGAGGCTTTATGTCCAACAAAGCCCTGTTTGGAATTTTCTGTGTAAACTGATATTCTGAAGGCAGCAGATTAAATGAGTCAGAGGAGCAGGGCATCCTACAGAAGAGACAGGTGATGAGAGCAGACCAGTGATGATAATGATAAGGCAACGACAGCTGTATCATAGCAAATATATATGTGCTCTGCTCTAAGACTATCCTTAGGAGAACCCCATGTCAGAAGCTCTTTTCAAATTCATGGTTAAAGTGGAAGTTAAAAGCAGCAGCAGAAGGGTTTGGATTTGTCTTCAGACAAACCTGAGGCTTGTCCCAACACAGGAATTGCTACTCCCACCTCTCTGTGCCTTAAAGTGATCCAGGGCCTGTAGGGGTTTGTGGAGCTGAGCTAAATGGCAGTGGAATATGATAACAGGAAGACAAGTCTCAGACATGCATGTTTCTTGTTTCAGCTCTCATGACGTCCTGCCCTAGCTCCCCATTGAGCAAAGCAGATCTTTGGGTAAATACCTATGTTCCTCTCGCTGCAGGAACAAGTTTTCTCACTTGCATGTGTTTTGGCTGGTAGGAACTACGTTAATAACCAAATGTCTCAATTTCTAGATCACAGGCAAATCCAGGAAATATTCCAGCTTTTCTTTCCAAAGTAATGGTACTCCAAAGATGTTAAATATAAATAATTATCTGCTGACTTCACATGCAATCAGACCCCTGCTGTGCTCATTCTGGACCAAGTTCAATCATGACATAGTAATGTCTTTTTGACCTTAGTGAATCCAACATTTCTTGGAGCTTTTGTAGTAATTTTTTCTTCAGCTGCTTTTCCTAGTGTGGATTTTGTTAATTTTTTTTTTTTTTTTTTTTTCCTGGAGCACCGTCTTCAGAGTACATGACAGGACAGAAAACCAACCAACCAACCAAACAAAAAAAATTAAATAGTGTGGCATATACAACAACATTACTAAAGTCACCTTGCTAAAATTTATGATTCATTATTTTAGGGGTAATTTACTGCATTCTTGTCAATAGAACTGTAAAACTACCCTCACCCCCCCCCTCCAAATCCAATGAACTTCTTAGTCTTCAAGTCATAAAAATAGACTGAAGAAACTCACACATAGGTATTTCCTACAAAAGTTTAAAAGATGAAGCAGCAGGTCAAAATCAAGTCACAAACCTCTCAAGAATAATAAGACAGTAAACTTGATGTTGCATGATATTTGACATACAGCAAATCACTATTTACATTTTATCCCAAAACATTTACCTGAGAAAAGGTCATGGCGTTAAATTTGGAGACATTTACAGCAATTGCCAAATGTTTACTATCTCCATGAATGTCATGCTTCTTAGTCAAAAGAAGGTTGATGCGCTAAATGTCAATTATTTCAAGTTGTTTGATGGCAGCACAGATTGCCAAGCAATATAAAAAGAAGTTTAATAAATATTATATACACTGTTAACCATTAATCTTGCCTAACTCTAGAGGTTAGAGTTTCACACAGAGAGGATTTATGACAAGCAACTGTGCAGGACATTAAAACTCAATTATTGCTGTCCTAGATGAAGGCATTATCATTAAGTTGTGGAAGCAGTACCTTGTTCTGATACTGCTGTCAAAACTTAGGAAAGCATCAGGGGCAATTAAATTACTTTGGGAGACCATGCCATTATGCTTCCCCTTGTAATATTTTGTCCTTTTCAGATTTAGCAGTAAAAGGACTATCCAGTACCCTTTGCAAGAAATCTAGAAATTCAAGTGGTATCTCCTATTGAACTACAAGCAAAGCTTTTCTGCTAGGACCTCCAGGTCTTGGAACTAACTCAAATGTTACATCTATAGGAGTACAGGATAATGACATCAAAATTCTGTATCTATTAAGTAAATGTCTAATATGCATGTCTAATAACTTACACATCTACCTATTCCAGAGGAGATATTACCATAAAACATTGCTTGGAGGGCAGTACTTTGTCAAGTTAGAACTGGAAACTTCTTGGAAAGAGTTGTAGAAACAAAGCAATTGGGATTTCGGCCTTCGAGTCTGATTCCTATATGCAGAGTGAAGTTCAGAACATTTAATTGACCTGCTACACACACCTGAAGTCCTGGCTGATTCCTGGTGGAGATAGAAAACATCACTCCCAAGAAGGCTGGACAGAGTATTTAAAATATAATTCTTTGGAAAAATTTGTTTGCTTTTTAAAATATTCAGTTGGTATGTTGAAACATTCCCCACGCTAGTCTAACTGCTGAGGTGGTACATTTGTTTTCCATCTCTTCTTTGAGTCATAGTTTTTCACATTTTGGTCTGACAGTCTCTGTGAAAATCAGCTTGTTGCAGGTGATAACCGCAACCACCCCAAAGCTCTTTGAGACCACCTTTCTCCAGGACAGGCATTCCAACCATCTTGCAGGCCCCCTATACAAGTAATAAGATGTCTGGTTTTGGGCATACCTGAACTTTTGGCTGAAAAAATCTAGAATTCTTAAGTAGGTAGATTTTGCTGGTCTTATTAAGAAAAAAAAAATCCCTTGTGAAATGTCAACTGCTCAACTTTAGCTGGAAAGTCTTTGAGTCTTTGTATCTTTATCTAAATATATGCACTGTATATACTCATATACACTGTATCTGTACATAATATTTGTAGGTTATAAATTTACTTGTGTAACCTAGAGATTACAACCCTCCCCTTTTTTTTTTTTTTTTTTTTTTTAAAGCTGTAAATTGATTATTGATTCAAATCCTTAATTTAAATGTTGTATCTTGCCTTTCTTACATTTCCTTTTCCCCGGAAATTTAATCCAGTTGCCAATAACTGAGCGGAATACTTGGCCGCAGTGCTCTGTGATGAATTAGGAGTTTTCTTGAAGATACAATTGACAATGCCAAAAGGAAAATAAATGTCTGACCTCCTTTCTGAGTTCTAGAACACACCCCAAATTCATGAAGACTGTGAGAGCCCCCACTGTCCATGCCTCTGAAAAGAAAGTTTTTAATCTGTTAGAATACAGTACAACCAACAGCCACCATGATCTTGGCACCACAGTTAAACAAATTCAGGGTTGCAATGTTTACCTAAAAAATGTATATTTTTTCTTTTACCATTAAATAATTGGTCAGGTATCAAATGGCAATGTTTCAATTATGCATTAAGTTATTTCACTTACTAAAAAGATGGCTGTAGGCAAATCAGTGTCATTTGTATGAAACTGTGAACACCTTCATGAGGTTTGCTAATCAGATCTTTAGTGCTTAGACCATAGAGAACCTTTATTCGTATAGGAGACACAGTAAAATTGCTCAGTATTGACCACAGAATAATTCTGATAAGAAGAGCGAAGATTTCCCCTTTCTTCCCTCCCTGTCTTCTGGGAGATGAACTTAAAAGTCTTGTTCACTTGCTCAGATTGGAACAATAATTTTAATGGGTATGAATTTTTCCATCAAAGGTGATAAAATTTCCATCCTTCCCACCTTCAATAACCAAGACCTTTAGCATAGGGTACCTATGATTTGTAGGGCAAAAGCATATTTTTCTACAGGAAAGCAAAACTACTATTCCACTGTGTATGCTTGTGGCCATACCGACACAAACTAATAAAGAGCAGGGACCAGAGTCTGTTCCCTGGCCCTCAGGGCAAGTGCATGTCCTGGCTTACATCTGTCCAGATAAACTCCCTCCTCCTGCTCCAAATCAGATGCTTTCATCCATACTGCTTACTGGATCACTTCCTAGTCTGAGCTGTCTAGCAGTTCAGGGTAGGGCCCTGTTTGGGAATATGGTATGTGGCTCAGCCGCAGCCATGATAGAGTGTGCTAAAAATTGTACACAGAACATTCGCAGGGGAGTACACAAACTTTGGTCCTACATTTCAGTTTATTGTAATACATGCAGTTTCTATGTCTATTTTTCTGTTGAATGCCTTCTCTACTCCATTTCTAAACAGTATAAGCCCTCTTTTCTTCTGGGTTTTGTCTTCTGTTATGTATTTTACAGCATTGTTTGCAGGTTGAGTTAAGACTTGATTTATTCCTTCTTTGTCCTATATAAATAGCCACATGTTGTGAGAGTCTGTAAATATCTAGGCTTCTTTTCTAAAGAGTTTCTTCCATTACCTAAAAATGCATTCTTTCATTGCTCAAGTCAGGATAGTATTGGAAAAGTCAGTCTACAACTGGTTGAAGCTGAACAGCTTTACGCTCCTTTTATTTATTCTGAGGACCTTTCCTAAGTTT
Source organism: Dasyornis broadbenti (assembly GCA_013397935.1). Lineage (NCBI taxonomy): Eukaryota > Metazoa > Chordata > Aves > Passeriformes > Dasyornithidae > Dasyornis > Dasyornis broadbenti. Next base: position 1,016,945 of record VZRN01005839.1, on the reverse strand, counting down.
CTGCTACAGCATTTGCAGTGTGAGAGCTGGCAGAAGGTTAAATAAAAATAACCCAGGACAGCAAAGATAAATCAGATGCAGACAGGAAATAATTTCCAAGTCTGAGTTAAATCTCTGTTGCACATTTCATTGCAGAAGCTATCACAGTGATAGGCTCACTGTAGGATCCTGAAAAGAAATCTTTGAGCTTCTGTATTTGGTAAAATTGTTTATGGCTTTTCCCTAATTATATTAGCAAACACTTACATTAAAAGGTAATAGATCAAAGCATTCAAGAGTGTGAAAATGTGAGTCAGAATGCTCCACAGAGTCTTAACTCCACTGTCTTATTTATATGCATGAACACAAGCTATTGTTTCTGAAAGATGCCTTTCTTCTTGGGTGGGATTCCTTTCTGTGTAAAGGTTGTGGGTTTAGCTATTTTATGAGAGTTATTAATAGAAGACTGGTCTTCAGGAAGACAAAAAACTAACCTTTTTTTTTTTTTTTTTACCAAACGGAAGTATTTAAGGACTGTGAGATAAATAAAATACAGTTTATTTACCCTTGACATAAAAACCACCTTCTCTTGTTAATTGGAGTAGTAAACCTTGTGATGTGTTGATTTGTTAGGACAGGAATGTGTTTGGACAAAGTCAAGAGGAATATTGTTTTGACAGGGATAAAATGAGATGTGTAATCTTTCAAACCTCTATGATACATACACACAATGCTCAATAAAGATAACACTATGATTTTAATGATTCTGTGCTGAAAGTTCAAAATGAAGCTGTTCTTTACCAATACAATAATGTAGTTCCGTTTATTATGGAGTCATGCTTATGGTATGTACTTAACTAATTAATAGATCACTTAGCTGATTTGGAGATAAAAATAATAGTTCTTTGGAAGTATTTCCAAAGTTGGCGTCTTAATGCCTGACCTCCATCCTAGATTTGTTAGATGTGTTTAAACAGAATGTAAAGAGCAGGAATTGCACAGCAAAAAAGAAAGGTGTTAGTTAAAAAAATCTTCATCACTAAAATCAAAATACTAACAGATCACTCAAGTTCTCTTCAAAGTCCTGGCTTGACAGAAACAAGATGTAGGTCGGGTATCAATAATCACAAAAATTTAAAAAACTTTAGTGAATCCTTACACATGTAATGATGTAGGTTTGCTTTCATGAAGATCATCTGGATACTTTTATAGTCAGTACATTAAAAGACATTTGTAAAATACAACCCTTTGAAAGCAAAATTTCAAATCAGGTGAAATTATTTGCTCTTTACAACACTTCTTTCTCTCCATCAGATGTAAAGACAGTGAATGGTGAACAGCTCATGATGCTGTAGATTTGTAAACTTAATGAAATAAATTTACTTGCAATTTAAAGATTCAGTAAGACATGGGGAATTAATAAATGCTCCATATTTATTATTTCCTTGTTGCAGTTTAACAAAGGATGTTGCTGTACAATAAACCATCTGCACTGAATAAGGCAGCTTCTTTTGTGTGTGTCCTAAAGGAAGGAGAGAAATTACTGTGCTGGTGCATGTGTTTAGGCACAAAATGTTGGTGCTACGTCCATCCAGATTTATACTTTGATCCTCCTTCCTCCTTGCTCCCCTATTTTAACATCTTATTTTTCCCTGTCCACATGGATATGTAGAAGCAGCTTCTTAACAGATAGTCATAAACTAAATATATACAAGCTAAGAAAAGCAAACTGATCATTTTCCAAATGCTTGTCTTTGTCAGAGGCACAAAAAAGAGAAAAGTTTCTTTCTGTGGAAGACGGGGGATTTTAACACCAAGATCTTTTTGCTGACTATGTTGCCAGGAATTGTACTGACTCCACCTTAAATATCTGAATCCTTTGTCATAAAAAGTCCTACAGACTTAAAGTAGAGTTTGGGAGAAGCACAGAACTTCATGACTTGGCAGTTGCTGTGTCTTGGTTTAAAGGACTCAGTGGAACAAAGATCCATTCAGGATCAACAAACTAAACATCTATTAATGGGTTCTTTCAAACTTGCTCTCTCTTCTTACCTCATCTGTTTATGTATATGAATGTGTGCACACACATGCAAAACATAAGGTTCTTGCTGCCATTTCCCAGGCATTCCTTAAATCTACATAATTCTTCCCTCCAAATTAAGATTGAACTGTGCTGATGCTAATGATTTTCTTACCCCAGTGTTAGAATATCTCTTTGTCCAGCCACATTTGGGATTTAAGCTTTCCCCAAACATGGGGTAATTTTGTCTCTTTATACTTTCCTAGGTGCAGTTCTGGTGGCATCAAGGGCTGTGCATACTGATTTTAGAAGGGCTCTTTCTCTTCAGTCTTGGTGAGTTGCTGTGAAAGGCTGTTGAGATCACAGTTATCCTACCACGTGACATTTTTCACCTCCTCTATTGTTGGTAGTGTCAGAGAGTTTGTTAAAGTGCAAGGCTAATAGGCTGTGATTTTCTAGCCTGTGGCTGGTTCAGGTACCGTGGCAAGACACCAAAGATCACCCAGCATTTCTATTATAATGTTGGAGTGTCTTGTGAAGAAAGAACTTAATTGTTTAGACATTTATGGTTTAGTGGCATTTCTAGTTTTTTCTATGTATCCAGGGGGGTTTGTTTGTTTGTTCTGTCATGATTTGCAAAGCTCACAGCATTAGGCAACACTGTGTGATGAAATTTGCTGATTTCTGTCTTCTGCTCGTATATCTGTGTAAGTGAAGCCTGTGGTTCTGTAAATGTCCTTCTGTAGACTAACAAGTCCAGCTAAGCCTCTTAACTATTCTCATTTGCTTTGGCTCATACTAGTTCAGGCTGTTGGTCGTAGGCATGAAATCCCAATATTTTGCAACCCAATGGAGTTCCTTGATTACATTTAGAGAGCCATTAACTGAAACGAGCTTGGCATAAAGAGCAAGTCTGATGCACTCTGCCATGGTATGATTAATCCCAGCGCCGAATAACATGGCTGAATTACTTCAAAAATGAATTTTCAATAACTAACTAGCAGTAATAGTAGTTCAGACAGGTCAGTCTATGGTCAGTCATTGCCAGGCTCTGCTGGATTCATTACAAACTATCTAAGGTCCCTTGCAGCTTTGTCCTGATATTTTGTACACACAAAATAATCTATGAATAGTTCTTCTGACTGTGTTTTTATGCTAACAGTAAGATGTTTGTCTTGTCCATCTTTTACCAAGCAGTGTGCATAGGTATTTAAAGGCATTTTCTTTGGGATCACTGTTTAATTTTGAATGAATAATAGTCTCTTTTACATAGCAAGTCTGCTTTTCATTTGAACATGTTTTAAATACCAAAAGAACCTGTTTGAGAGCAAGTTTTTTATTTTCTCTAAAGAGCTTCAGTATTTTATTTCTTCCTAATTTTTTGTTTCTTACCAACTCTATCATTTATGCTTTAGTTTATGTACATATACACAAATATTTTGTGATATCATGTGACCTTCTTCCTCCCAGAGTCTTTCTAAAGTCTTTTCCTCCCATTAAACTTGCTGGAAATTATCTGTTAAACATCACTTTCTTTCTGTTTTTATATGCTTTCATTTTTTATTGAGATGCTTTTTATCTAGTTATCATACTTTCAGCACACCTTTTCCAAATATGAAAAGTATTGAAAGGACAACCCATTGCAATCATTCCAGTTGATGCAGGACTGTAAATTTACCATGTTGAATATACTTGCTCTGAAAATCTTGTAAATGATACCACTGAAAGTGGGGAGGCTCAAACTTTGGCTGCATTGGACCAGAATCTCCCATTGTATCTCTGTATTTATCTTCCCAGTGGCTTTCCAAGACATCCTTTAGAAAGCTGTGGATCTTCCTGTTGATGGCAGTCACCCTGGCCCACATGTCATAGTACTGCTTGAAAATAGATGTTAACTCAGACAAAACTCAGGTATGATTCTGAATTGCATCAGCCATACAGAGCTGGAAGTAGATTATCAACAAATTTCCCTGGGACAGGGAGTTTTCATAGAGAATTTTTGTACTCAGACTTAATATTTCTTTTCTCCACTCTGTGGACTGCAAATCTTATATTGACCTATTCTTTCAGATGAAAGTGGTGTTAACGATGTGAAATGAACCTATGTCAATGAAATTTATCTTTTCACTGAGATGCATCTTATTAGTACAAATACGGCTGTGAGTTTCATGGGATTTTATTCTGCATTTCTCCTGAACCTATGAAATCAGGCTTTCCTGAATATCTGTATTGCAATAGAAACACTATATATTTAGTTTTAGTTATGTGCCTTTAAAGACAAATTTCTCTGAGTATATGTTGTTGTTTCCTTTGAAGTCACATCTTTTGTCAACTCTCATTGGATAATTCCTTCAACCATTCTCTTTTTAGATCCATTCTCCAGGTGGGTTTTTGGTTATCACACAATTTCAGCTTTACAGAGGAAGTTCTATAGAAAGCAATGGGCTCAGCTATCTCAAATAGCCCATGAGGATTTTGCTCTCATCTGTATCAGTCTGCAAATATCAGGCCAGGAGAGAAAGATATTGGAAATGAAACCCAGAAGGGCTTCATATCACCTTTCTGCTGAAGATTGGGAAAAGACAGTTTCATTAACATTTGCTTAGTTTTGTTCTTAGCAATGCAATTTGAAGTACATTGACAATATGCAATTTTCTTTATAATTCTGATATCATGTTTAAACTGCCCATAGGAATGGAGATCTACATAGGATAGACTAAAGGAAATAAACCTTTTGTTTAAGACTTCTCAAACATAATCTTCAGTCCCCACCGTTCAGTGCCACACGTAACACCCTGAAGTTATTTCCTGTGCATCTGTTAAGGTGTAATAACACATCAAGTATCTAACTCGTGTTTAATAGAACAATTACAATGTTTCATTCAATACAAGGGGAATCTTTATGCAGCTGAATGCATAGGTGCATGCTTGAGGATTTCAGGGAAAATATTTTTTAAAAACCATCTGATTATATAGATTTTCAGATATGGAAATATATACAGCAATTTATGTTAAAGAATATTATCCTGAAGCTCCATCCAATAGTGAACACTTCTCAAGTAAAATATGTCAAACTTCCCTTTAAAAACAAAGTATGATTTGTTAGGGCTTGATAGTTTTAATGAAACTTTGACTGTCTGAACTCCACTTGAATCCACTGGTAAGAACTAATTTAAGAACTTTTCTGTTTTGTGTTAACACAAAGGTCTGGCCCATCTTCCAAATCACATGAAATATATCCAGGGGCTGAGCCTGAAATTTAAACCTGAGCACCTAATATTAGAACTAGATAAATAAGACACCAAACCCACTATTTTTGTTTGTTTGTCTAATAGTGGCACACTGTGTGTTCTCAGTGGGAAAACTTTAGAGTGAAAATGACAGACCACAGCGGTGTGCCAGAATGTGCTGAATTTCTTTCTTTTTTTTTTTTTTTTTTTGGCACCTGAACTTGAACTAACTAGTCTATTTTTTTTTTTTTTGTGGTAATGTGTAATTCCCATTGTTATGAATTATAGCACACATTATAGCATTATAGAAATTATAGGACACATTATAGCATATTTTGTGAGAGCCTTTTAAAAACTCTTCATTAGTCCCTTCCAAAGAGCTGTATAATGACTTGCTGCTAATAATCAGTTGTTATTCTATGGCATTTATGAAAAGTTTGCACAAGGGTTTTTCAAGATGCAGTTTCTGTTTCGATAATTGGTGAAATCTAAATGCTAGCAATTAGGGTATCTTATAGTTCAGTTTATAGCAACAAGATAGCAAGTTCAACCCCTATAAGCTAAATTCCTGGCAAAAGTGATGTTAGGAATTCCATTCCAAATAAAGCAATCAATCAATATTCCTCCTCTGTTTACTCTCCAGTCTTTGGAATTGATGGTTCATACTGGCCAGATAGATTTACTTAAAACAGTGAAAGACATTCAGAAAGTCCATCCAATTTCTTGATTTATTTCCTAGTGATGCATAAAATAAGCTTGTCTGTGAAATAGCCATGTTGAAATTGCTATTCTCATGCATTTTTCATTGTTATTATTCGGCTAGACTGACTCTTGAGGGTCAGATTAAAATTCATTCATCTGAAGCTGCATTGGTGACAGAAGATAGTCTCAAATTAGCTCTTCCAGTTAATATCTGTACCAGCATTTGGAAAACCATTAGTACTGAGAATATTCTGATTGGGCAGTGCATGTTTTTAACAGAAATTCTTTTAACCTTCTGTGCAATGAAAACTTAAAAAGCGCTTCTTGATATGTTAGACATTTAATACAGCCTCTGCTAGCAGAACATTGTGGTCTTTGCAAAGTCTTTTATTGCTGGTGATGAGAGGTCATTGCTTATTAGATAATCACATCCCTTCCCCGCAATACTGGTCATACACATTTAATACAATTATAATGCTTAACACTTATATAGTGCTTTTCTTCCAATTGCTTTACAGACATTATGTAATTAAATTCTCGGCATTCTTGGGAAATAAGCTAACTCCTTATTACAAACAGGAATATTGGGCCAGAGGCAATAGCAGCATTTTTCAAATATAGTCTATAATTTTTAAGTTGGAAATTGGAGCTAAGCATGTCTGAAGATCAGGCTGTGTGGCAGCAAGATTACCAGTCATTTTGAAAGCTGTGGTATAAAATGTGCTACCATAGGTCACTGAAGTAGCTGGGGTGAGAAATAGGATTGGAAATCCAGTCTTGATTCTTCAGGCTTAGAGTGAGATACTGAAATCTTTTTTTCATGTAGATGGATTCTACAATCTGTACTGAGGCAAAATGCCAGCTGCCTTTGACTGAGCATACACAGGCAGGCCCTGTAGAGCTCATCCATCGCTTCCATCAGGAAACCAGAAGGTTTCTGATGAATAGTCTTAATGCACAATCATGCTTAAGCTATCAGTCAATTTATTCTGAACTTCACTGAATCTTTGCCTCACAGGAGCATACCAGAGAGCACAAGGGAGGGCAGCAGGAGAGCAAGCTGATGTCCCACATATGGAACAAGGCTGCTCCACATGAAACCAGAGGAGGCAACAGCTGTTTGGAAGCTCAGTCTCCACCTGTGATCATTGTCCCTCAGCATCAACAGTTTTGACAGCAGCAGGCACAGGACAACGTATTGCCTTTTGTGGGAGCACCAGCACAGAGTAGCATCATTCTCCTCCTCTTTCTCTGGGTAAAGTGACGAACAAAACTGAAATGTTTCATGGACCAGATGGAAATCACCAGCCGTAAGCTGAGCTGCACAGTATCCTTTAAACACCCTTACCCCAGTCACCAACAGCTCCATTTCCAATGCCCTCTGTTTTCCTCTCACCCTCTTTTTTGTCTGCTTGCTTCCATCACAACCCGTCAGTTCATGACGGTTGTTCCCAGCTCCATATGGAATATCTGCTTCTCCTTCAGCTGTTGGTCCCCTTTGTTCTTACCTTGCTTCTTAAAAGTCCTTCTTGAGGCCTTTTCTATTATGTTAAAACAGGTTGTGTTTAAGTAACACCATCCCTATAGTTAAAAGCAATCCTCCTTAATTTCTTTTTGGATTTCAACATATGGTAATTGCCTTGAAATATTACCTTCCCTATGTTTTCACAGCTCAGTCTTCTACTGTCTAATCTCTTACCTCTCAAAATCTTTTTAGGTATCTATTCAGAAAACTGATTGGATAAATTTTTGTTCAGAGCAAAAATGAATCATATGATCACACATGCTTAAATAATTTAATAAAGATGTCTTTCTGACCCAGAACCCAAGCAGCTGTTCAGATGCTCTTCTTTGCCATTTTTGCCTTTGGGATTAATAATCCATTGTTGTGCACAATAGCTCTCAGTATTTCACCTTCCCTCTCTGCTCCCATCCTGCTTCCCTCTTCCCAATGCCAGTGTGGGAGAGAGACTTGCTCATACATCTTTGTGAGTTTACCTTGCTGATTTAATCTTTTAATGGCCAAAATTGAACCAGATCTTTTCCTTAAGATCTCATTTTGTTCCCTTCACTCTCCTCTGGAAAGTGTTTCCATGGTCCAAAGTCACCCTGTGGGTGCATCCTCAGTTTGAAGTCATTACTTGCTCTATTTGAGGTTATAATAAAACAGACATGATGATGTTCTTCAGTGTTGATTATTGTGAGGCTGTTTATCATGTTCTGGTGTTTATGTATTATATTACTAATTTCTGTCTAGTGCTGTATTTTAGGCAAAAAATAAGAACAAGTATTTCCTGGCCTAAAATATTCTACTCCAAATTGAAGCATGTCATTAAATAAACTAACTCTTAAGCTCCTCGTTGAGGGATGTATTGCAGTTACCATTGCAGGGTTAGGAGTTTGCTTTGATGATCTTGTATTTACTCTGATACTGCTTTAAAAAAAAAAAAAAAAAATTTCT
>VZRN01005839.1:970918-1008438 GCA_013397935.1 Dasyornis broadbenti | reverse complement strand
TATATATATATATATATTCATTATGGAATAAGGATGGCCTGGCAGTAATGACACAGGGAAGAAACTAAATGTCAGGAGTTTCAGATCCTGCTGGCATTAGGTAATGATTCCATTCCCTTCAGTAGGCTTTGGATTGCATCTCAAGAGAGTGAGGCAAGTGCCTTAGTACAGAATGTCTTCTAACTAACTAAGCTAGACAGTTTCCCAGAAAATGTAAAGGACATAGAGGATTAAATTTTCAGAGGTGGTTAAGTATGTATATTAGGATGACATTGAAGAAATTAAATCCATGGTAAATGACCCTCTCTGTGGAAAAAAAAAAAAATGGATCTGAAGCAGCCCACACCAGGAGCCTGTGTGTGGGAGGCTGTTGGTGTTGACTGTTGCCCATGCTTGGGAGAGGAAGAGGTTTTGGACCTGGTGAGGTGACCAGGGACCACAAAGAAGCTTGTTATACCCCACCATAGAATTTCTGCAAGGGGTTTTTTTGCCCTCGTTTTCCGTGCGGTATCCAGTGTTTGTGTACCCAGCACAAAGCAGTGAGGTACAGCTGTGCTTGCGGGCACAGCAGTACACATTGCCTTCTGCATGGGGAAGCACAGTGCTGGCAGACCTGTGGATTTGGGGTAGCTCAGGTGTAGTCCAAAGGGCATGAATTGTGCTGCTTGGACCCAAGCTGTCTTGTAATGAGCCAGCTGATGCTGCTCTGCACCAGAGTGTCTTTGTGCTTGGCTTGGGAAAGATGACTGACAGAGGTGGTGGAATGGCTTCCATGGGGTGACTCATGGCATGCTCCCCGCTGGTATGAAAGTGATGGCTAAAACTTTGCATGTATGATTTGAGATTCAAAGATGCCACTCTGGACCGGAATCTCAATTGCTTTATTTTAGCATAAACCGAAGTGTAGGTTATCTAACAGAGCATAAGCTAAGTGCTAATAAAAAATGTAAACACTATTGCCATCTTGTGGCTTAAAGTTGCTTCAGCAGACTTTTGTCACGGATTATGTACTCCCTCTGATGCTCTGTAAACATAACACATTTTCAATTAAATAGGCGAATCAAAGTGGCACAACACAGAAGCAATGTCCAGACCTGCACATCAGAATCAATTACAGAAGTGGAGAAACAATCCTGTTTGTCTAGAAGGACTAATCACATGGCGAACCGTCGGGAACACAGAGCATGCAGGTCATTATTGAATGAAATAGCACTAGGTATACTTTATTCCATTGAAACAAAAGGACACTCTGCAAAAAAAAAACTTTTGGATGACTCTCTTTTATTTTATTTTTTTTTGAGGAAAAATCACTCATGTAAAAAGTATGAGCCTGTGATGTTTAAAGCATATACTGCTACAATTCTACTGGGAAAAATACGCTGCTCTAAAAAATAAATTCTATATTGTATAATATTAGATAGATAATGTTAAAGGTATAGGCATATCTTAAAGAATTAGGGGTTTATTCTTTGTTTTCCAGGTTCAAACCTGCTTATGCAACCCATCCTCTGAGCACTGTTACAAATAGGATACAGTATTAAATAGGGAATGCTGTCCTAGATGAGATGAATGGTCTGGATATTTTACATATGAAGTTTATTGGAAACTTAATGTTGAATGATTGAGTCACAAATAATTTAATTTTTAAAAATTGTTCACTGAATAAATTTTAGGAAACTATGTCAGAGCATCAGATTTCTTTTTCTTTTTCTGTATTCAGTGACCATCAGCTAAGGAATATAACTAGCAGAAAACAATGGCGTTGTCCCATTGAATTTTGATTTTTCAAGACTTTTCCTGCTCTGTGCTTGTCCAGCCTCAGACCCACAGAAGTTTATTCAGACTTAGAAGACATTGGCTGTAGGGTGGCCAGTAGCCTTGTGTTTAAAGCATTTGAGATGTTAACAGCCAAGACTCAGGTCCTCAGTTGCTGTTCCCATGTCCCATATTCAGTATAACATTGCTCCTTGCAACGTTGTTCACTCTTAAACGATTTTTATCTCTGGTCTTGATCAGAAAGCCCAGCCTAGACAGAAAAATATTGGCAGTAATACATTTTCTTTTTTTTCCCCCCATACTAACTTTGCCTTGGTTTGGGTTTTTCATTAACTATTTTCTTAACTTATTTTTTATTTAGAAAGACTTTTCAGCTTTAAAAAAAACATTGTAACAAAAAGCATGTGAACAATTTAAATAAGACACAAAAGACTGATGGCCAACGACCAAAACGTATAAATTTCAAGTATGAAACATTTTGATCTGTTTAGTATTTCCATTTCTTCAGTTTTGTCATTTGGGAGCACACTGAAGGTCCATTCAGAGTAAATTTATATTTATGCACATTCTGAACTCTTTTTTTATATATCTAGGCCTCATATGTTTGTGTGTATGAGTTTTTAGAACCTGTCGAAGCCCAAATCCTATAGATCACACCCGTTTGATTAATGTAGAGCCATGAATTTACTTTACTCTTTTGAGACATACACTGCAGTTGTATAATGCAGTATAACCTCTGGGAATTTGAGACTATGAAGAAAAGAGTACAACTTCTAAAATGGATAATATTCCTCGACAGTTCTCTTCTAGAAAATATTTGCCCTGGTAAGATCAGTTTATATGAGAATGCTACAGTGATTCTTGCTATCTGCATGAGTTGGGTGTATTTATGGAAAGATGAGGTTTAGGTTACTTGTAAGATTTAGGTTACTTGTAAGATATAGGTTACATTTTGGTTCTACAATGGCCTATTGAGGTTGCAGCCACCAAAGCAGGAAAACAATATACTGCCTGGATTGAACCAAGTCCTTATCACCACCTAGATCCAAATATGACACTGTACTTAGAATTACAGCACCTGGCATGACACCTAAACACGAAGTAAAAAGATGCCAGACTTACACTAGGAGGCCATCTAAGCCAACTGACAGGAAATCTTTAGGAGGATGCTGCCTTCTGGCCAAACAGGATCTTTTTCCTCCATGTCAGTCCAGTTGCAGTAAGTCATGGTCCTTTGACTAGGGAGAAGGAAAAATGTCTTTGTTGCTAGTTAGTGTGTGGTTTTGGGAGACCCAAGTTAGACACCTGCTGTAGTAAATATTTGTGTCTCCTATATACAGAAAAACAGCTTTTATGAGAAAATGTCACTGTTCATCAAAAGCTGGTGGCCTAAATATGCTCCTAAGAGTTAGATGTAGTAAATCACCATTGGGAAGGATATAAATAAATCTGTGTCACTCTCATCCCAGGCTTATTCTCTTCTGCTTTGCTGCATTTAAGGGTTGGTCTGTCAGACATGTTCTAGTAGGTAAAATGGGCAGCTCTTGTTCACGTACTGTCCAAAGGTAAAATCTTTGCGTGCATAGAGAAGGACCAACACCAGAAATTTCCTTCCTTGGCATTGAGACCTTCTGGTGCTGAGCAGACACCAATTACAGGTTTGGAGAAAGGTTAATTTTTTTATTCCTTTATCAATTAGTTCCTTCCTAGACCACCCCTATGTAAACAAATATACAATTTTTAAAAGAAAATCTATCTTGTTGAATTTTACTGGTTCAGAGATTTCCATCAGTATCACTAAGAATACAAATACTGCACATGCGGCTGGCTCATGTACACAGGAGACAGCTTACTGAAATTCACACTGAAGTTGTGGATATCAAATGTTAAAAGATTTTGCCCAACATTCCATCATGCATTGCTAAGAGATGCAAAAATACATGTACGAATCCAAAACCAGGTAACAAATTGCATGTTATGGACGAAACTGTTTGATTGCAAACGGGTGATGTAGACTGCGGCCTACAATTTTCACTCCTATTTTGAAAGGAGCACACAGCTATAGCTATGACATCTCATAAACAGATCAGAGAAGAGACTGTAACTCAGAGCCATGCTTACACTCCAGTTTCGTCTTTGCTCTGCTTTCAGTCTCAGCTCTGTTGGCTGGTGTATAAAAAGGAACGTAGAGCTATTCCACAGCCCACTGCAAGGGACCCCCCATATGCTGTGAGGTGAGAGTGCATTTCTAGCACGCCTCAGCCCGGCCCTCTGCCTCCTGGGCTCTTTGCTCAGGCAGCAAAGGAGAAGGTGGAGTGTGTAACCCCACAGTATAAAGAGCCGCCCGAGAGCAGCAGGCAGGTGACAATCTGTTTCTAGGCTATGGCATCAGTATTGGTACACTTTCAAATATCCCCCATTTCTATCCTGCATCCATTCAGAGATATGTTGACTCCAGCGCATGCTGCAGTATATGCAGCCCTAGAAGTCTGGTGGGGACTTGCACCACATGCTTATTTAGTAACATGCATTTGTTGCATGTCTTTAGACAAAGCTGTTGGGCAAAAAAAGCCTCTTTGAGATTTGTGCTTTTTTTTTTTCCTTCTCCTGAAGTGATGCCCATTTTGTTAGGAAAGGATCCTTGAAAAGTATATAATATGTACACATCTACGCAGTAACTTAGTATTTCAGAATACAGCATATATTTTTTACAGATTCCTTTAATGCTTTCCCTTTTTCAGCTGAACAAGTGTCATTTCTTGGTTTAAATATTATTCTGTTGGTAATCCAGTGCCAGAAATTTTTGATAGTTACCTTGGGAAAAACAGCTATTGACTCAGTGTATAAGGCAATAAGGATTTTCATTTTTTGTATTCTGATAGTTCATTGCTGTGGAATATAAAGTATTGTCCAATATTTCCCATATTAATATGCAGGCGAGAAGAACAGAAATATGGTTGGTTGTTTTCAGTATAATCTTATCTGTCTATACTAAAAATATGGCAATGACAGTTCACGTTTTGGCATCTAGAAATTACTGATTTACCACTGATGTATGTGGGGGAAAAAGTGGCTTCAATTTCGAGGGCAAATTGAACAGGCCATTCTAGCTACTGGCAATCCAAAATACATAAAAGATATTAATTGAAATTTCATGATTATATTTAGAGTTCAAAGGACATTATCTTGCACTGGTGGAATGAAACAAACTAAAGCTCTGATGACATTTTAATCCCTTTGCTGCTTATAATGTTAGTGGGAAATAAGGAATTTTTATTGTTTAGGCTTAAAGCAAATGGAGTATATTAAAAATAAAACTATTTGAATATGTTAAGTATTGATCCCTGTAGCCATAATATGGGACTAATATTGTACTACAGTCTTAAGACTTCAAGTAACCATGCGCCTAATGCTCATGAGAGTAACAGCATCACACACTTTTGTAGGAAAATGGCCAAAAATAAAGTTACCAAAAATAAAGTTACTAAAAATGTAGTTGTATCCGGTCTGTACAATTATAAAGGGTTGAGAGTAGCTGGGTATTAGTTCCTTTAGAGAAAGGTAGTTATTTGCACTAGAAATGAAAGAAATCAATGGTCTCGGAATAAGATCAGAAAGGACTTACGCCTTCACTGGAGCTGATATATTCAGATCTAGCAAATACAGGCTGCCTTTAAAACTAGGACAACAAGAGCTCTCCAAAATGCAGAGAAAAAAAAAAAAGTTAAAAATGCTAGAAATATATAAGCCTATCATTGTGTATTTTAGAAACCTACAAAACTTAATTTCTCTCTCAGAAGATAACAGATTTTTCATCAGGTTCCTGGAAAGATGCCATTTTGGAGTCCACATGCTTTTTTTTCTGCCTCTTTATATAAGAAAAATAATTAAATATTTTTCTTCCCTCCTTCATTCCATCCAGGATAGTTCATAATTTCATTGAGTAAAATATGGTAACATCTGTGCCAATTTGAAAAAATCCAGTTTTGACATAAGAATTTTTTAAAATTTTTTTTTTGTTTCTATAAGGCTTTTTTATAAAATTTGGAAATGTGTGAACTTGTCTTTCCAATTAAATGCCATTTTTTTTCCTTAATTGGGACATCAGTGTGGATATGGCTACCACTTAAATAGCAAGTAGATCGATCGATAGCTTCTCTGTAGGGTTCACAACCAGATGGTGGCAAATACCACTTCACTCAGACTTCAATAGCTAATCTGTTTCCAATGCCTCGGGACGCATTTTTCAGTGAGCAAAAGATGTTCATAGAGTGATTGAAAAGAGATGAAAATGCCCTGGCTGAATCAAAGGGCTGTTTTTTAACTTTTCTAGACTCTCCTACCCAGGCAGCAATACCAGGCCAGACACAATTCTTATGAGAGCTGCCTCTCACATCCACGGTATCCCTTATTTCACAGAGGTAAAGCAGGCTTTCACTGGCGGTTTGAGAGGGGGTTGTTACTGCCTCACAAGAAAATCTGCCACTACCTTTCCTAAAAAGTTACAAAAATTAAAATAGACCGTGTCTAAAGTGAGGCAGTTATTAAGTGCAGAGATGCAGGGTGAATTCTTAATCCAGAAAGCAAGGAAATTTCCATCAATTTGAAGATGATCATATTTTCTCAGGCTTGTGTTCTCTGAAAATTTTCCTCATACACTGAGTACCACATATCAAAGGGAAAGTGATATACTGGTGTATGCTGAGTTACTGCCCACTTCTCTGGGTTAATGTACATCTTGCTTGCTTTCCCTAGTGAACACAAGACATTGCAGGATGCTCAGTGTAGCCCTAGTCTACATAAATTACTGAAAATCTCAGTCTGGTAGATCTAGAAATTGCCACAAAATTGTTCTTCTATAAATAGGCTCTGGGAACAAAAGTGATACAAATAGAAACTCACCACTTTGCTTAGAAAAAAAGTCAATTTATAGTCAATGAAATGTTTACCTTATTGAAAGGATTTAACTGCTGAGATGGAGCAGAACACCAAATTACCTCAAGCATTTACCATTGCAGACCTTCCTGAAAAGCTGCTACAAACAAAACAGAGGTTTCCTCCTGCTTTTTTGCTAAAGTCTGCAAGAAACTAAGTCATCATTTGGGGAAAGGACTCTCAAAAACAGTTGGTGTAAAAGCATTTAATTTGAAGTGCAATTTAAATAACAACTTGCAGCTTTTTCAAAAGCATTTTCTTACCTTAAAATGGACAGTGTTTTACTGGCTCTGACAACTGGACCAGTTACTTGCAATGTACATTAACAATTTAGATAGTGAAATGTAATGTTCCCAGGCAGACTTTTAATGGAAAACGAAATGTTCTTGGCCAAGCTCTGGAGGAAGCATATCAGTTTTGGCAGGCTGATAACACCAAAGAAATCTGAGCCAGTACACAAAGAAAGAATTGGGGCAAATACAACTTATGATTACTGTTACAGTGCTTTCCCTTTGTCTCCTTGGTTCAATGATTTGTCAAATTTAAGAATTATTTTCCTTTTTATGTGATTGTAAAGGTATGTGTGATACTGCCTCCAAGACTTGCTCAGCCACAACTTTTGTGAAAATGTATAAATACAGTGGGATGAGGTTGTCATTCAACAAAGAGCAGTCTTACATATGTATACATTGACATACTTTAGATATCTTAGAGCCTGTTTCATTCAATGTGCTATTGAATGTGGTAATTTCTCCTGCTTACAAGTATAAATTCAATCAAGGGCTGTTTCATATTGTCCCTTGTAAGATGGTTAGTATCTTGAGTTTAATAAAGTTAATAACTTTATCTGTAAAACAAATATTTTTTCTTCAATTTTGATAGGAAAAATTTTTCCAGCAAAAAGATAATGTTAAGTGCTTTAACTTTATTGCAGTCTCAGAGGCAGTTCACTTGAAGAATGAGCACTGATTTCCTCATCATGTTGGAGCTATAAGCTTGAATGATCCCTTAGAGTAAGAGCTGAGCCAAAACGCTGGACTATCCATGTGAAACAATTTAACAATGCATATTAACAGGATGCATTTTGTCTCTTAATCTAAGTAATGCAGTGAGGAAGAAATACATCATGGCTTGGGAAATAGTTTATCCTTAGTGTCCTGAAGCCATGATAAAAGTCTTCACTCCCAAGAATTTTTCAAGAATCCATTATTTTATGTTATGCCATCATTTCCACTATGTATAGTCTTTATTCTACCTACCTCTAAAAGCAATTTAAAGACAGAAGATGTGTCTCAGTGCTAAGTGTCCCCCTCTGCTGACATTGACTTCCTTCCTATCGTGCCTCAGGTTTGCTGTGTGATCTTAGGAAAGTAATTTAGGCTCTTCGGTCTTTCTTTTTAACAGGTCATAAGTCCCGTGAGGCGATAAAAGATGTTTGCACTTAGTGCTTAGAATCGCAACGGGTGGCAATTCTATCACGCTGCACCAGGTGTAAACCTTGTCCTGGCCTCTTAGTTGTCACTGGAGTTATGTGCCTACCAAAGCCAAGAGCAGGACATCTGCATATGCCGTTCTCTACCTACTCCTGCTTTAGAAGATCATCTTTGAACTAGAAAAACAGCAAGGAAAATACGTGGATTTGTTTGTTTGGTTTTTGTCTATTTCTTTATAAATTAAAGCTGTCTTGGGAAAGCTTTTCTGTCAGAAGGGAAGAGAAATTGTAACCAATATACTGAAAATGCTTCTAAATCTGCTCTATGCATAAGGGTGCCTTAGAATAAACTCCAGTGTCGGCTGCCCTTACTGAACAAGTAGCAATGTTAGGCTTTCTCCTCTTTCTGATAACAGAAATGTCTTTTTTCCAAATCCACCAAAAGGAATGCTACTACTCAGGGAATGCATTTCTTGCAGATTGGTTTTCATAGACAGGGGTACAGTTATTTGCATGGAGCAGCTGAAAAAAATTGAAGGAGAGATGAACAGCAAGGCAGAATGTGCAGAATACAGCAATTGTGGAGTTTTCTGCATTTTTTTTAATATTAGCTGAATATTAATATCTCATGTATTTCTCTGTGTTTGAGAAATGCTTGCAGTTGAAGACATGGCAGCATTACCTATTATATGGATATCTGCAGTACATATATTAGTGTATAGCCACTCTAAGAATTGTTTCTTAAGATATATTTTGATTGTCTTTTGGTTGTGCTATCCAGTCAATAAGTAGCTGCCTCTTCCTACTTCTAAATGACTAGATCAAATGAGCAGATTTAGCATTGACATTCTAATGATAATTCAATTTTTGTACATATACTTCTGCAAATTTTCATTCAGAGATTGTCATAAGAAGCTTTTCTAACATTTCCTCTGAAACTGCTTCTGAAATACATTAGTGTGAAAAAGATGGGGCAGCAGATTAATTAGTGAGTAAGTGAACCAGTTAATTAATATTACAATTAAATCTGCCTGAGGTATGCTTATAGCATCCTTGGCACTTTTCAAGTAATGAAAAAGTGTTTGCTGTCTCCCTCCTTCTCAAAGCTCCACTGAAAATGTGGCTTGTCTGAAACAATGCTTCTGTAAAGCTGGTCAGAAAGAGGTGAATGAGTGAGTTATCACGAGGTCAGAAGTATTTCGTGTCCTGTGATAGGGCTATTCTACTGTTCACAGGACTGAAATAGAATAGAAAATTTGTAATTATGTACAATATGCTGCCAAAAGATCAACTTTGTTGCTTTTGGCAATCACTAATGATTTTTTTATTTTGCAAGAGCAGCATAATGTTTTATTTCTGCCCCCATTTTTCATAAAAAGTTAATTTGCATACATTTCTGCAAGAGTGAACCGTGTTACTATGGGAAAAAAGGCTCTAAGAATAGTCTGAAACAGAGAGGATTTACCATAGTCTGAAACAGAGAAGATTTATCATAAGTGTGAAAGAGGAAAGAAAAGGTGAAATAAAATCATATAACATGTTTCAGGCCCAAGTATTCATGCTATACAAAGGTTATTTTTCCCTCTGATGGTAAATCAGGATCCTGTTTTATGTGTCTGGTCATCTCAATGGGGGCTAAATCCACGTTGATGAGCTAGGATCAGTGCTGAGCTCTGAACATATGCTCCCCACAGCTGGTGACATCCCCAGAGTGCTCCCCAAGCCCCATGTCTTGCACAACTTGACCCTGGAATTTACTGAGGCCAGATAAGCAATGCATTAAAAAGAGTGCTTAGATTCCTCTCCCAAAAATAGTCACTTCAGGCTCTGGGCTGGGAGCAGCCACCTTCCTGGCTCAGAAGTTCAGCACCTTATTCAGATTCCGTTGTGGACATACAAACCTTGGGAGGCAGCAGCAGCAAAAACAGCAGCAGGAATCGCTCCTGGTGCTGTGCTGATGGGATTCCAACCGTATGCCTCGTGACCATACTCTGCATTTCCCATCACGGTCAGAGCCTTATCTTTGTTTCCGAACATGCAGAAGGATGCAACCCGAGCTCAAAGAGAGTGCAATCAACTTTATCTATTTATTTATTATTTATTTATCTTAAATCTAAAGATGACTGCAATGAGTAGGAGTAAAAAACACTGGAGAGAAAGAGAGGAAGGGAGGGAGAGTGATGGACTTGGCAGCCTTGGGAAGGTTACAGTATTTCACACCTGCCAGTGACAGTGCAAATGAAGATACCCACTTCTGCTGTTCATTTGAGAAATGGGGTAAAGGGAGGTAAATCATGTTTTGTTTTGCTGGTTTGTTTGCTTATTTTTTGGTTTGTTTGTTTGTTTGTTTTAAACAGAAGCAAATATTTTAAGACTTTCTGTTGGTAGTGGTCAGTGCCCAGATCAAGATTTGTGAAGCGCATGGATGAACCCACAAACCATCACAGTCTGGTCTAGCACACATTCTGCCACTGGTGTGATCCATGAGAGGTCCTGGGGCTACAGCATGTCCACTCAGGAGCCCTGTCCAGGTGTGCTGTGGTGCTGACATATCGTAACTGCATTAACCTTCATCCAGGATTGTCTGCCCAGGAGCTTCAGGGCTGCAATATCTGCTTAACTCTTGGACCTGTACCTGTGGCCAGGCAGGAACTTGACTGGAGTTTTATAGCTGGAATCTGAGCCCCTCTGCTCTCCAAACAGTAAAGAGATCCTGCTCAAGAAATCTATTTTCAAATTTGCCCTTCTTCCTTATGTTCCTCACAATAATTATGTAAAAATGATAAGCGGATGTAATAATGTGTGTCTTAAACCATTGTAAAACCTTAATCGTGATTATTTGCAGTTCTTTTGTCAGAGATGGTAGTTGTACTCCATATGAATGTCTAAAGTATGGATCCAAAAATTGGGTAGAACAAGACTGAATTTAACTCAACTAATCTCCCCCAGCCGCATCTAAAAGGCTGCCACAATTGTTGCCAGAATGATGCACAAGACACAAGAGAACTAGAGGCAGCTACATAAAAAGAGATTAAAAAGACCAAAATATAAAAGACTAAAATACAAATACACAAGAATATATGAGTAATTTGAAAAACTATTTTAAAAATCCTTGAAATTTATATACCAAATTTTAATTGTTTACTTACAGTCTGAATGAGACTCCAGGACATTTTCCCACTGTTTAATCCTGTGATCCAGCTCATTTTCCCCTTGCTGATCCCTTTCTCTTCTCACTGGGGACTAGACCAGCAGAACAAAGCAGGCTTGCCTTTCAAATGGTGAACCAAGCACTGGTGAGACATCCATATTTTAGAAAAGCCTTCCCCACAACACTTCCTTTTTATTGGTACCCCAGAATCTGAAAGAGCCTGCAGAAAGAGGAGCAGGGCCTGCAGAAATAATTTCAGTTGTCCACCCTTTGTTATGTGAAATGACCTCTATGGGTATCTGCCCTGCCTGCGCTTATCTGCTGCTTCTGCTTGCACTGCAAGGTCCTTAGGCCAGGGGAGGATACTTTGGCTGCTATCACACAATTTTTTCTAACCCAAGCTTTCCACTTCCTCTAATAGAGATTTGCCTTTGAGTTAGGTTTTCCAGAACTCTGAGTATAAACAAATATATTCAAAATAACAATTTCCAGATTCCCTTTTTTCTAGATTAATATAGACTGAAAGGACTTACCCTTCTTCCTTTAGTCAGAGCAGCCAGGAACTGGTTGTTTGGAAACCGAATCCTCACAGTTTACATCCAGCCCATTATATTTCATGTTTTCCCACTTTTTGACTATTGTTTTTCTATATTTTAACACTATTTTGAAAGGAAATGTGCAATTTATGACAAGGAAAAAGTATGAATGACTGAATCAATGCCATCATTGATCTCACTGAAAGCAGAATCAAATGCTCAGTCAAAATGAACACCTTGGAACATAATCCTACAGACTTTATTCAGATTAAATCCTTACTGAAAACACTGGGGAATTTGGTGTAAGCCTCTCATTATCAGAAACCCAGACTTCCATTGCAAAAACCATTGTAGGACTGCTACTGGCAATTAAAATCTGCTCTTTGCCTGGGATAAAGTCTTCATATAAATTGTTTAAATTTAACCTGGTACAGATATGTTTGGATGGATGAGGACATGGAACATAGGTTATGTCTGATAAATTTCTGCATAGGGTGTTTCTGATAAATTTCTGCATAGGGTGTGTCTGATAAATTTCTGTTCTATGACAACAAAATAGTGCAGCTAAAATTTGTTCCAAATATCATTCACAACAAAGGCAACTGATCACTTTGGGGTTCAGTGTTGCCATGTTTGATTTTCACATCCACCGGTCCATGAGACATTAATAATTAACTTAAGGCATCTGGTAAATTATAAACTGGATCTTTTATTTGTACATGCTCCAGAGGAGGTTGTTTTTGTTTCATTTTTTTTTTTAATATTCAAGGTATTTTTGTTATGTTCTTGGAAGTATAATTGGTTACAAAAATCTGCAATGGCTATAAATCTTATTTGATCTAGGTGAGGAGGAAGTGGCTAGTCAGTTAAAAATAGGTTTTACTTAAGCAACTGTTTTGAAATAAATATTTTTTTTTTATTAACACAAACCATACAAAGAATCTGAATATCATTCCTCTATTGTAAATCACAAATTATTGCAACTACCTCTACAGATTCTACAACACCCTTAGTATATGTACGCTGATGAGAAGCATTTCTGCAAAAAATACACTTTGCATATGACATTTAAAGCAGTTGATTAAGGAAAAAGGATAATTAAAAGTTGATAGAAATGTTGGATTGCCATTTATGCACTCTCTGTATTTTATAATTGCATTAGTGTTATACAAATGTATTCCACCATTTCTGCAAGCATTAGGACTGACTTGCTAGATTACTTGGAGTTAAAATATTTTAAATTATCTCTGGAATCATGCTTCTTAATATGAAAGCCTAAATATTTTCAGAAGTAGTTTTATTTGTTGGTGTAGTGCACTTGCCAGCATAGAGATAGAACATGACTGAAGGGTATCTGTAAGAAAGACATGGTCAGGTGTGTCCTGGTACAGTGAATGCTAATATGACTTCAGCAGAAGCACATTATGCTTTTATTTCTGACTGTATACTGAATTATTTACACCTTCAAGGCAGCTGATTGAACTGCAGCATCAGTCAATTAGCAAATCAAAAATTTATATGATTCCAATTTAGCATGGAGTCCTTCTCTCTTTTTTTTTTCTTTTTAGATTTTCACCCTGACAGTGACAAATTACTCCTCTGCTGGCTGAGATTGGAAATTAAAAGCATTTAGAGCTGCTCATGCATTTATGCTAATGAGAACTTCTGATATGATTTGCATGCAAAAGAGGACAATCTGAAAGCTCATCAGTTTTTCATGCTTCCGCATTTTGATGTAGTAGGATTTTTTCTGTTTTCTGCAGAGCAGAAAAATTTTTCTTGGGGAAACAATACTCTATGTGAACAAAAAGAGTTTTTCTTTTAAGTCAGAAAGTTCCTTTTTTTTTTTTTTTTTTACCCTCCAGATTCTTGTCAAATCATTTGCTTTGCTGTTTCAGAACTGCAGCCCACATTCATTAGCATTTTAGATGTTTATCAAAGGAACGATCCAGTTTCTGCCATGCAAGATTATAGCTCAAGCTTCATTTTAAATTCAACAAGAAAAAAAGACCTGAGGACAGATGAGAAGAGGGACGTGCACTCTGACAAGCTTCTTCACAGATACACCCGAATTAATCCTATTTAGAGCAAAATTTGATTAATCACCAGCAGAGGTACCTCAGTGAAGTTTAGTGAAATAGTTAACTCTGACAAATTTTGGGGACCTCTTTGGCACAGCCTTTCCAGGATGCAAATAAAGAAGCTAGGTAGTACAAATGAGAGAGCAGATAACTTTAATTTATTTTTTTTTTAATGCTCTTGTTTAGTAAAGAGATTGTTGCTATTTTCAGGCATTTAGTTTTGCTTTCCAATTTGTTATAAGAAAAGGCAACATAGCGAGGAAGGCTCTGGAGGTAGCAGAAAACATCAGTTTTTTAATTTTGTTTTTGTAATGTATGGACTAATATGCCCAGCTCTGGGGCCCCCAGCATAAGAGGGATGTGGAGCTGCTGGAGCGAGGTCGGAGGAGGCTACGAAGGTGATCAGAGGCCTGGAGCACCTCTCCTGTGAAGGCAGGCTGAGAGAGTTGAGGCTGTTCAGCCTGGAGAAGACAAGGTTCCAGGGAGACCTTTTATCAGCCTTCCAGCACCTGAAGGGCACCTACAAGAAAGCTGGAGCAGGACTTTTTACAAGGACATGTAGTGATAAGACAAGTGAGAATGGCTTTAAGCTGAAAGACAGTAGTTTTAGTATAGATAATAGAAAGATTTCACTATGTGGGTGATGGAGGCACAGGAGCAGATTGCCCCAGAGAAATTGTAGGTGCCCCATCCCTGGAAGCATTCAAGGCCAGGCTGGATGGGGCTTTCAACGACCTGGTCTAGTGAAAGGTGTCCCTACCAATGGCACGGGGTTTGGAAATAGTTGATCTTTAAGGTCCTTTCCAACCCAAACCGTTCTATGATTCTGTGATTTTGTATATTGCAAATAGTATAATTAAAATAATTTACCATGTAAAAGGAGATAATAGTTTCCTGATTGTTTGCCACGTTTGAGAAGGTTGATCAGGATATATCTGTGTATTTTTCACTTTTTGTGAATGTGCAGAGTTTTTGTGTCGGATGTTATCCTTTTGGTACTGCAAATCTGAAAGACCCTAACTGTTGTCCTTCATTTATAAAATTTTTTGCGTTTATAGTACTTGCTGAACATTACCATAGTTCATTAATTCTTTAGCCTCCAAAAGCTACTATTTAGTTTTAATTGTAATTATTCCTTCTATCTTATCTTTCAATTCATCAAATTCCAGTGTATTGTTTAGTAAAACAAAGGCAAAATACAAGTTATGTCTGTACATCTGAGTTAAAATTCAGAAATTAAATTCAGATGGTAACATATTTAAATGATTCTTCCAGAATACTCCTTTACACTTTGAATCACTTTTTACCCGCAGGAGCGTACAGCAGCACTGAAGGCTTTATGCATTTCAGAGGTGTTACAGAAGAGAATTTCACTCAAAGACTTGGCTAGCATTGCAGTGAGGTGCTTTAGAACCACTCAAAGTCAGCTAACAACAAGTGTATACCATTTTTTTAACATCTCCTGTCTTAAGGCAGTATTCTTGCTTCATGTACTTGAAAATAAAATATCCGTTTCTTCTACAGTTGAAGCAGATCCCTTGTTTCTTTTACTGCATTGATGCCTGGTGGTAGATACCTTATTTCATCCCCTGATGAGAAAGAGAGGGGGGTGGTAGGGTAATCATGGAAGGGGAAACAGTATGAAGTGTCAAGAAAGGAAACTAGGAGAGAAAGCATCTCACAAGATCATAACTCAGTCTTGCTTGTCCACTTTGACAGGGAAGTTATGGTACAGTGGAAAGTGTGGATACAGTGGTATTCTTCCTGAAAAACCCTGCTGAGATAACCTAACAGAAAAAAAGACCTGTGGTAGGGCAAGGCATAATGGCCTTAAGCTGAAAGAGGTTTAGATTAGATATTAGGAAGAAATTCTTCTCCATGAGGGTTATCAGACACTAGAATAGATTGCCCAGATAAGCTGTTGGATGCCCCATCTCTGGAAGTGTTCAAGGCCAGGCTGGATGGGGCTTTGAGCAACCTGGTCTGGTGAAAGGTGTCCCTGTCCGTGGCAGGGGGTTGGAACTAGATAATCTTTAAAATGTCTTTCAACCTAGGAAATTCTATGATTCCATGAGATTACTAAATTAAGAATGTGATTTTCCTAATTTGACATCTCATGCAATCCAAATTGTCTCTAGAGCTGGTTTCCTAATCACCCCTGAAATTCCCTTTGTCTGCAAAGATCTCCTGAGCCAGGAAACTACTTTTTGTGTTCCCAAGTATTTACTGTCATCCTTGCAAAGATGAGTGTATTGCCTATGGTGAATACACTTCTTTTCAATGTGAGGATTTGCAAAGGCTTACATATGATGACTCTTCCAAATTATAATTGCTTTGTTTTAGATTGAGGTATTTTTTGCTTTATTGTCCTCAATGATCACTGCCTGTGGTAAGGAAGAGTTTTGCCCTTCAGATTTTTTTTCTTCAGTTGGTCCTCCTCAATTCAGATTGAGTATCTGAGACCCTTGAAACCAAAGCTAACAGCAAAGAAAAGTAAAAATTTTGGAATAATTTAGATGCCAGCTCAGTTCCCCAGGATAACGTAGTTAGTTTCTCATCAATGGTAAGAAATCATGAGCCTTTGCTGCTTACAGTTCAGACATATTGAGCTGTACCTCTTTCCCTCTCTTGGCAAAACATCGTTTTCACAGGATTCTCATGACCTGTTTTGGGGGCAAGCCAGTACTTCCTCATCCTTCAATAGACACCTTTGCTAATCACCTTTTCCCCTTCAGGGAAATAGGCTATCAATACATATTGGAATATAATTCAGAAACCTCTGGTCTGGAGGTGTCATGATCATTTCGGAAATAATTCTCAATCTTCTTCCTGGTCACTTCTTTATCAGTAAAGATTCTAGCTTGTCAGGCTGATGGGACATTTACTGAGCTGTGAAGTTGATTCTTCTCAAGATTTATATGTTTATATGCTGGCAGACAGCCTTCCTTGAAGCTACTTCAATGTCCCAACATATCTGTTCTCAAATGCAGCAAATGAGCAAAAACTACCTTCGTGAACAGAGTGCCCCAAGCATTAAAACTGCTGTCTGATGCTGTAATTGTAGCCACCATCCTATGTTTAGCACAGAACTGGGAATATTTGACTACAAATTTACCTGAATGCTTGCAACATACTGTCAGAAAATTGCTTTACAATCACTTAGTCTTCCTGGAGATTTCTCAGCACTTGCAATTTCCCTTTTATAGATCAGTTTTGGTCAGTTATTGCTGAATTTTATGTGTGCCAAGACCTCTTCATATAGATTTCTATCTGGCTTGCTTTACTGGCAGATTGTTTGCTTTCTCCTGTTCTGGTAGGAACCATAATGTTGCAAATTCTTATTGTCTTCGTAACACACAAAGTAAAGTATGACAAAAGGTATTACTGGGAATAATTTTCCATTCTTCAGTTTACAGCTTAACACCAATGTAGACAAAGTCATGAATAGTTATAGGAAGTACTTTAGAAGTGTGGTGTTACATTGCCATGTTCTCTGTGTGAAACTCCCCTTGAAGTCAGTAAGAGTTGTGTATGCTATTCAGTGGCATAATCAGGCAATAAATTATGAAAGCTCTGCAAACACCAAACATAACAAGCCACAAACAAACGACATTAACAAGTGACAAAAATACCCAGTAAAAGAGCTAAAGCTAATAGTTTTGAATGTGATAAAATTCTTGTGGCTGGTAGGATTTGGCAACCTCTAGTAAGTAGGCTAAGAGGAGAAGCTTACCTTATGCACCTGCCTACTGCAGCGCTTCAGGCTCTTCCACTCAGAAGGTGAATCTCAACTGCCACTATGATGGAAAACAAGGCTGAATGGAGACTTACATGCTCCAGCATTGCAGCATTTTCCTGCTCCAGGACTCCTCATGGCTGGCTTTGTTGGGCTCAAATTTAATTTTCAGAAGAGTTTAACACAGATCTAACATAAAATAACATTTTAAGTCAGTGGTAACACTAGATGCCTGAAATGTCCTCCCACAAACTTTGCTTCAGGAAAACCTGTCTACAAAAAGTGCATTTGAAAGTCTAATTTTTTTTTCACAATACATTTTAAGTAAAATGTTGAAATAGAATTTTTCAAAATGACCACTTTAAGCCTATAATCCAAAACGGAATTGCTAAAAAATTTAGAAGATCATGACACAAACAAAAGGGACTGAGAAATGTGAGCCTTGTATTGACTAAAAGTGACATTCTGAAATTGTTCTCTCAGATCTTAAAAGCCAATTAAGAATAAACAAAAGATCCCAGAGGTCTGAGATTGCTGTAGGCTTTAGAGCTGAGTCTGACTTACAAGAAACAAGATCTTTGTAGAATACAGCCCTGCTTTTCCTCAGAGTATTTGTAATGGCAAGATGATTGTGTGCTGAGATGCTGCAGCTGTTATCAGAAGCCAGCAGTTTACCACAAAGCAAAGGGGAAACTGGTTGTCACTGCAAGGGTTTTTCTGCTTTTCCATTTGGAGGATGCACCCCTGGTACTCTCTGGACAGTAAAGACTTCTGACTCTGACTGTGAAAGCATTCTTTCTTTACTGCTTGCAGAGTAATTCTGAAGCCCTGGCTATAAGTGGGGGTGTGGAGCTCCAGCCAGCCCTGCTTTTAGAGTAGTGCTAGACTGGCCAAAAATCGATTGGGTTGACTCAGCCTCTTCTGATACCTTTTTCTTTTGGCTAGAATACTCTGAAACTACTTTTAGGTTATTTTCTTTGAAAGAAGACTCATGACTTCCTGCTCACTCTACCTTACTGTAAAAAAAGAAATAATGATGCAGAAGAGGCCTTAGTCTTCCAATACCCTCCACTCCTTCCCCAACAAAAGCAATTGAATTACCAGGGAGGTGGTGACTTCCTCTGTCAAAGTTCAGAATGTGTGGCCAGGGGTTTCACCATTAGCTCCTGTTATAGTTCAGTGAATCAGTTTACTGTAGGTTTGGGTATCACTCAAAGAGGATGAGCATTCAACAGAGGAAGGGTTCCACAAAGAAGACAAATCCATTCTATTTTGGCTTGTTTTAAACTGTATCTGGTACCATAGACCTCATGTAAGCGTTCAAAGCTGAAAGCCAGATTGAGCCAGCATTCTCTGCCGAGTGGTCCTTCATTCCAGAACAAATGAATTACACCACCAATGCACGCAAGGCTCAACCTCACTCATCCCAGGCATTCTTGCTCCTCTTCCCCAGGGAGAGCAAAAGAAGGAGACATTTTGGGAAACAGGGAGCAGGTAAAAATCTAACAGGAGGCAGGGGAGAACTCCCTCCATGTGTGGGTAAAGAAATGCTCTCTCATTGGGAAGATCCTTCTACACTTCTGAAAATCTCCTCACTCCCCTTTGACCTCACTGTCACAAGGCTTAGCTCTTTGTTTGCAGGAGCAATCACTCACATAATATTTTGATTTCACTTAAAAAGAGGAATTTTTTTTAGGCAGGTGATAAGCATTTTTCAATTCTGACAAAATCAAGGGCTCTTATGTGAAAGAAACCACTGTAGTAAATATTATTTTCTGGTCATTTATCATTTGTGTGCAGAAAAAAAAGAAGTGTGTGTGTGTTCTTAATGGATATTCATTTGGTCTTTCATAAGTTATTTAATTTTCTTCGAAAAAAATAAAGGAAGATAGAGGGAGAGGGAAGATGTATAAGTCCCACAAAATATTTCATAGCTGGGTATTTTTTTCCACAATTCAGTGGTGTTGAGAGTAAGAAAATGCCTGTTACGGTATTAGTAATTACAGAAGCACTTTGCTTCAGTCTACAGTTTCCAAAAGACAGTATACATTTTTCATGTCTGAAGAAAATTATTGTGGACATTTAGCCAGCAATAAACTTAGACTTATAAGCAGGTCCTACATTTACTTGAATTACTTTTATGTGTGCCAAGACAAATTTGGCCTACCTTTATATTTCTGTTTACCATTTACTGGCTTATACTGTCACAGTAGTTGTTTTATGTGGAAGGGAACATGGAATCTTTTTTCCTGATCCACTCTGGGTGAGTAGTTGGCTACAGGTTTAATGCGTGTATTTCGTAAGTGCTCCTGAGCAGACTGGAAGGCTCAGAAGGTGATGCAGCACTAGAACTGGACACACATATGATTGCTCATATTTCTTAACATGTACCTCACATCTGCTCCAAGGTAACTTCATGCCTACTCCAAGATATCACTTTTAATCCTCCAGTTTCCAGGACATTTAGATTCATCCCAGCACTTGGTGTTAGTTGCTCTGTGTCCAAACTGTCCAGGAAACAAAAGTTCTCTTCTGTGAAAAAGCAAAGCTTTAGAATTTGGTGTTACATGTTTGGATAAAAAGATAATCTTCTGAAATTTCTTGAGGTCTTGATTTTTAAATGAGGTGGCAAGACAGGGCCACATTCATTTGCCAACAGTTCCCTGGTTAACCCACTCACCTACTTGGAGTGACTTACTTGACCTCACTTTGCCTTCTCCCACGCCACCAAAGCATGGAAGCTTGTTGTTTGCTCTCAGATTAGTGGATGTTTTTCTCCCAAGCAGGGCTTGAGAAATTTTGCAGAGGTTTCTGAAACGTCTGTTAAAATATCCCTACCAACTTTACATAATTAGTTTCATGTTAATTGCTCTGATTTTTCAGGAGTCTTCCATAGATGTTCTCACAAAGATGTTTCATATGTGTATGTTCTCAGAAAGCGAATGACACTCCTGATGAAAACTTCATAGAGCTAGTTCTTGTTTTTGCTTAATGAAATTTAGATTTGATTTTTCTTCAACAATTTTCTAGATCTCCCCAAAAGAATAATCTTTGAAGGCAAGCTCTGAGTATAATTTGTCATCTAGTTTCTAAATAGCTCCAGCAAAACTCCTCTGCTCTTTGTGAAGCTGATGTGTCATTTTGCACATGTTCGTTGTGTAGATGAGATATATTAATCTGAATCCTGATCATTGTCCCCAACAAAGGGATAAGGGTGATAATCTTTTATATTCCCTTCTTGGATTTATGTAACTCTATAGCTGAATACTAGTTGTTGGTTAGCTTCTAGTGACTGTTTAATGAGTAAATAGAATAAGGGTGAGAGAGAGATGCTTCATCTGTATTTATTTTCTGACATAGCTGACAGCTAGAGTGATATCATCTTCTTTCTTCTTTTGTTACAGCAGTACTAATCATGCCACCGAGACAAGTTTGTCATTATATGTAATTATGTGCAATATGTTTATATTATAATATTTTATATTGGAGAGGCATAGGTTTCATAATGTTTTTACTCAAAAGTTCTTCCTGCTACAGATTATTTCAGTTTATGCATATTTATACATGATATTTAAAAGTACAATAGCACATTAATTATAATTAAACATAGATTTGAAAAATAGGAGCAACTAGAGAACTGGTACAGGTGACTGCATAACTTGTGGCTGAGGGGCAACATTTTGTTAGGACTTGGGGAGCTTTACCTTGACTCCCTTAAAATATAGAGAGTGACCAGAAATTATTCAGAAAGGCTGCAAATTCTTATGTGGTTAAAATAGGTCAGAGAAAACCTTGATCCTTCAGAAGCCTTTGGAAGACCTACTCCTCTACGGACCTATGATCCCAACAGCAATGGGTTTTCACTCTCTCTCATCACCCTTTCCCTTTTTTCCACTTCCTCCCCCCTTTTCTCCAACTCAATTGGCAGATTAGCCAGCAGGCTGTGAAGCCTGCAGAAGTAGGAATTAAACTGACTATTATCACATGCCAAACTAACCATGGAGTTACCCAAGAGCACCAGCCATACCCTTAGAGAGTCGGGTCCTTAAGGACCCCCAAGGGTGGCTAAGGCAATCAAAGGTGCCATCAAAGACTCCTTCAAAGTTACGACATTATCGTCCACAAAAGCTCTTCCCAGTGGTGAAGAGGTGAGGCCCTGGCAGCCCAGGTGAGTGACAGGTGGTGGGGTCAGCAGCAGTGGGAAAGCAAGGAACTGTGTTAGTGAAGCTGACCCCTAACAAGGGTGTGTTGTAGGGCTGGGCAGTGCAGGTGAGAGGCAGCAAACAACAATAACTGTAAGTGAAACACAATTCCTACACGTGCTGCCATGGCAGAAGGAAGAAGATATTTAATTGTGGGGGTTTTTTTGACTGTGTAGTTGCAAATTAGTGTAATATGGACTGTGCTGACAAGGCAGATGTAGAGTCGTAGGTTTTAACAGATTGAGGCAAACCTCATTATTTAGGCAATGAAGTATGTTCTAACTAAAGCCATTTTTCTATATCAGTGTGTTACCTCACATTAATGTGCTAAACATTTTATTTAAATGTGAAAACATCTTCAGAGGTCAGTTATGTACAATTCAGGTAACTTGTAGGATATGCACGAAGGTAAAAGACCTGCACCACTTTATCCAGGTCTCTGCAGCTGTTTCAGATCTCACTTTGTATAAAATTGAATATACAATTATTGCCTAGATTGTAAGAGAGTGGACCAGACATGAGCTGCTCTGACAGGTGAAGAACAGCTCTTAAGATTGCTGAATGCTTTGGGTTTGAAAATGTTTGGGAATATACTGTATAAAGTACAATTCCATAAGATAGCTTAAACCAAGCTATTTCTGCATTTAGAGGGATGAGTGTGGCTGGGGGAAGCAAACACAAGAGAGGAGTAAGAAAAGGGGGAGCATTTCAGCTACTGGACTGCATTGGAGTTGCTCACCCCACACCTTCTGGGCTCTGGCAGAATGCTGGGATCTACACAGTTTGAATATTTTCACCTCTACAAAAGACCATTGGATGTCTGCCTGCACACAGGGGATCATACCAGTGTGAAGTTTGTTTCTACACATGAAACAACTGACAAACCTTCTCTATCTGTCCTTTGGCTTTCTTCTGACTGTTAGCTCTAAATCTTAATGATGACACCCTCTGTAAAAACAAATAAAATAATTGTAGCACAAATGCTTTGCTAATGAACTTTATTATTAATCCAATCATGCTGATAAAGAGCATTCAGTGTGAATATCTTGCCAAACTAATTAAGGTTTGAGGTTTTATTTTTCCTTATCTTCATTAAATCAGAGAAACTGAGAAGATCCAAGAATTGAAAAGATCTCTGTGGAGAAGTGCAGAAGAGCTGAATCACAAAAAGAGAAGACAACAAAAAAGAATTTTGGAAGAACAGGAAGGTAAAAGAAACCTTTAATAAAATATTTTTTGTTAAAAAGAGAGGAAGAATTTTACAGTGCATAAATATGTATTTATAGTTCACTGTGCATTTTTCTGGTTTGGTTTGCATTAATTTACTTAAATATTATTGTACATATTTTGACTGCATGTTTTCTAAATCAGTTTGATTTAGATGTGGGAAAATTCAGTTAGGCAACAACATCCTGTAAAACTTCTAATGGTCCAAGTGATCAACACACAGAAGATTTAGATAAATACATATAGAAACACACAAAAATTTGTCATAAACACAAAATAATTCATGATAAACAGTAATAATGCTACATCATCACATTACAGTTATGGAAGATGTGCCACCAAAGTCTGGGAACTGATTCATTTTAAACTTCAGGGGAAAAGTCAATCTTATTCCTCTACCCAGCCACACAGTGTGTCATGTTCTACCTCTTCTGCTTCGCACAGGCCACTGTGACAATTTATTTAATGTATGCTATACAGAGAAGGCTTACTTAGTTATGGGTTATAAAAATTAACTTTTAATGGAACACTGGTGTTAATCATCTCTAAATAGTTGCAGAGTTCTGTGGTACAAAGAAAATTTAAAAGAAGAGGATAGTAAGCAATGATTGAATTTGTACCATTCTCCTGTTATATTCCACTTGTTCTTTTCATTTCCTTAACACAATTATTTTGTAACAGACCTTGATAAAGTTTTACACCTAAAGCATTGTCATAAAATATTCAGAAGTTACTATATTTTATTACTGCTGAGTAAGTACTTTGCTTTTATTCTCTGGTGGTTCTAGTATGGAGCTGTATTGCTGTATGAAAGGCTGAAAAACAGTAAAAAAATATAGACTTTAAACTTAAAGTTCAGCAACAACATGCACACACACTTTTGAGGGCATGTGAGGCTTGAAAGGCCAGGTACTGCCAGCAGGTACTCTGGCAGGTTGAGGTCTGCAGGGAATAGCCCACTACAGAATAGAGAAAGTGGAAAAATGCATGGCTCTGCCACTTTATAATGAGAAGTGCTGTATGTATCCGCTCAGGGAAGAGTTGCTCTTGCTGATTGCCTCCTTAACATCTTTACTGCATCAGACCTCAGCTGTGGGTGCAGTCCCTCCCATGTACAAAGGACACTGACTGGATAGGAGGGTGACATTATGCTTAATATTGGTATAGGCCCTTTTAAACACTGATCTGCAGGAGCACTGTCCCTGCACAGGGACATAAGCTGGCAATTGCCGGCTGGTTTTCAAGAGATTTGCACAACTCCCAGAAATCCATTTTCTCTCTTTTTTTTGTGCCTCTAAATGGTCATGCCTTGAGGATATTTTCAGACCTTTCCTTTACTTGTGATGGCTAATCCTTTTCTGGAAGTAAACAAAGAATCCCTTGTTATACAACAAACATTACCTACAGTATTTGTCTGTGGCAGGTTGCACTAGATGTAGAGAAATGAATCCACCTCCAATGCCCAGGCTTTGGAAAGCACACAGTGGCTTCAGTTTTATGTGCCTTGTCTGGCTAATGCCAGGATTGTGTTCATATGATATGAAGCTGACATTTGGTTTTTTAAGAGAATCATATATGAAAACAAATGAGTGAAGCGGTTCTCACCCCAAGCTCATGGTGACACACAATTTTCTAAACAGAAACTGTTCCTTCCATAAGGACAAATCTGGAAAATTGAGTGCTTCTACCCCTTAGTCAATGAAGGGGACATAACACTACTAGCTCTTATGCAAGGAACAGGGAAACTTCCCAAATGGTTCAGACAGAGATGCCACCTTCAAACTGCCATGGGGGACAAAAGGCTCTGAAAGATGCTTCAAACTCTAGACACCAGGAGAGAGAAGCATAATAAAGCATGACAGGAGAAAGCACGCAGATTTCAGGCATTAACAGGACTTTTCAGAACTGAAAGGTCACACAGCTTCTCTCACCTAAATCTCCTCTGGTTCTTATGGCTGATATTGAATTTCTGAGTCTTGAGGGATGTTCTGGTTTCCACAAAATTTCAAATGACAATGAAACATTCTGCATGGATGGTTTAATGAGACACTTTCACAAAGTTCTCAGGAATGAAGTCCACATCAGCTTTAAACAGACTTATTTTCCACAGTCCCCCAAATCCTAGTGAAAAAAACCCAAAATCTATGTTGAGGAGTGGTAAGGACTAGGGCAAAACACCACACCTTCATCTTTCCTTTACCCTATTATTAAGGGGATGGACAACTGCAGTCCTTCCTTCCTAACTTCTTGCCTCTCACCATGCTCTGTCAACAGTGCCTATCAGCAGTCCACAGGACTTTCATTTCCAGCAGATGCTGGACAGAAACATATTCCTTTTGTTCTTAACCCAATACAATAGGTTAAAACCTTCACCTTGACATCAGTGATGTTAAAGCAGAATAAATTCCCATGGAAAATATGATATTCAGATGTGCTGACACCTTGAAATAGTTATCAAAGAGCACATCAAATCATTATCCAGCTGCATCTTGATTGTCATTAAATGTGGTTATTATTATGTTTTTCAGCGAGAAAAGGTTTTTACAGTAGCAAAGACACCTCTCCCAAATCATATTTTGATTACATGTCATTATAAACTTAAGTAATTATGGTTATTTGAAATGAATACAACTGTGTATTTTTCAATATTTCAGTTTAGTTTTTAGCCTTGCCCTCCAGCCCATCCTGTTGTAGGCTGCTAGAGCAAAACTGCTGCAAAGATATTTTTTTCATAGCCTTTTCAGGTTTTCTACTTTATATCATCAGCATCTTTCAATCAAATTCATAAAGAAGCTGGGACTAGCAACTGTAGTATTTAGATCATCTAGAAATAAAAATATTTGAGAAAAATTAAATTAGTTCTCAAACAATGTCATCTTTCTTTTTAGGTTATAAAGTATTTTGGAAAAACATACCACTTTTCACACAACAGATATCAAGAGTTCTAGTTCCCAAACTGAACTGAAAAAAAGAAAAATATAATTTTGATGTTCGGACCAAATTAAGCCATTTTACCTCATAGAACATATCAGTCAATATTATAAATATTAAATTATACTTATTTCAAATGGCATTTTAACAAAGATTATGCAAATAAATAAATTTTAAATTTATATTTATTATGAAAAAAATCTTGTTCAGAGACGCTGCTATTTGCAGATTCCATCTCTTCTGCCCAATCTCCCAAATGCCTCAGGAATCGATGTTCACTGTTTTCATCTACTACTGACTCTAAAGAATTACTCCCAAGTTACAGAAGCATAAATAAAATGAATTATGTGCTTTGGTCTCTCATCTTGGTGCTCAAGGAAAGGAGAAGAAAATGGGAACCCTACTGGCCCTGGGAAAGTGCTGTTCACAGGCTGCATGTCTACTCAAGCCTTGGAAAGAGGGATTTTCTTTTATACATACAAGGCAGCGTTGTCCAGAGCCTCTAGTGATGAGGCAGGATGCTGAACCCATGCACGGCCGTGATTCTGCCTCTCCTTGCAGGACTGCTTCACACAGGGTGCCTGGAGGAGCTCAGCAGGAGCCCCTTCTCCTGCTGCCTTCCTGCAGGCTTTGTGAAGCAGCAGGATCCAGGGCTGTAGCACGCTCCAGCTCTGCTCCTCTCCCAGCCTGACTTTGGGCTCCCTTGCCCCTTGCTGAGCTCACAGTGAGCTCCTGCGGGCTGAGTCTCTGCCGCTCGCCATGGCAAGGTTACGGAGGGAGCTGTGACCCAGGAGCCCCTGCCTGTCACCAGAGAGAAAATCCATCCCCTTCTGCAAACCAGAGTCTCTGCCTCTCAGATAATAGCTGGGATCTTTTCTCTCTCAGATAAGGCAGACGAATCTTGCTCCTTGCTTCTGATGAGTTTGGCATATGTGGCCAAGATATTACCCAGCTGCCTCAACATGACAGAAAGCACAGGGCTACACAAAGGTACCTTAAAAAAAAAAAAAAGTTGAAGTGAAATAACAATTGTATTTTCCTCAGATAAACATGATAAAAAACTGTTTATTTCACTCACCTTTTGGGAATGAGGTGCTCAAATGCAAAGGTATATATTTCTGTGATGGAAGATTGCGGGAATGCCTGAGTAAGATGACACTGAGTAAAATGACACTGCAGAATTAGCTGCTAGATCCCATCCTTTGCAGAAGGAGAAACTGTCCTTTCAGAAGGGATTCAATATTTAATGACCATCAAGACATCATTGTTGGAAGAGAAATGTAAAAATGGAATGCTAGGACTTAAAAGAAAGTGAAGAAAATGAAAGTAAAGAGCCAGTCATTTAGTTGAGGTACACAATATCTTTATTTCTGATAGCGTCTTTGCTTCTTTCACTCCTGAAATGCATTTTTATTGTGTATGTGGATGTTTGTGTGTGATACTGATCAAAGCCTACACTGTAAATGGGCTTGCTGTGTTTAATTGGATTTACTGAGGATTCGTGATGGATGTGCTCCGATCTTGTTTTCCTTCTTCTTTAGGACCTGAGACCTATGCAAGAAGCAGCAGCAGCAATGGTTAAATAAGCAGTTGTTGCAGTGCACAGGTCTGTCTGAAAATCCTGGTTTACAGCACTGTGCATGTCCTGGTATCATGTGGCCAAGCAAAGAGGGATGATATGCTCATAATTCCTGAGCACTTCTTGTGCCTTCTGATAATTGTGCCTTCATGTGTTTCAGCATCTGTGTAGCAGTGTAAACCAGTGGTTATTACTCAAAAAATGCTTGGGATTATTTCCTAGAGATTTGTGGCTGGTAGTTTACGTGTGGTGAGTATCTCTGAATAAAATAGTTTACTTCACATGATTTTACATGTCTATCAAAATGTGGATGAGCGTAAACTAATTTGTGTGTGTGTACAGCTGAAATTTTTCCTCTAAACTTGGTCACCTCCAACAGCTAAAAACAAAAATCAAATAATACTCTTGGTGAAACTGTATTTTAAAGTGAAGCAAACAGTAGAGCAAAAAAATCTCCAGAGACATGAAAATTTGCAAAATATTTCCTGAAGAGCTACATATGAGATTGTGTTTATTTTGTGGAAAGCTCTAATCTGGATTACTGCTCTATTGTGTTCAGCCATAGAGAAATAAGATAAGAGAAAGTAAAAACTAGCTAACCGTTTCAAAAAGGAGTTTTTAATAGACACAAGATGGCAAAAACCAATGGATTAGCACAATATAATGTGTCTTCTTAGAAGTTATCATAGAGAAATAGCTTGTAAATATATATTGGGCATCAAGACAAAAATTCCATAGACAAATTCCAGGTTCCAGATGAAAGATCCACACAGAAGTAGTGCAGGACTGATGCCTCAAACAATTCTTGTTGATGAAATAGGACTTTCCTGAAGTAAAAGAATGATATACATTGGAGGGCTTCAGGCATTCTGTTGTAAAGGGACCCCTTCCCAAAGAAGGGTATCAGAGTGGAGAGACAGATTAGCACTTACACCTGTTATAGGCTTGCAACTGTGAGTAACACTGATGAGCTGGAGCTCTTTAAGACTTGCTTTTTGGTTATGTGCTTTAGGGAGAAGTAATGAAAGTGAGTCAAGTGCAAGGCCAGCCCAGCAGCCGGGGTGATTACTGTGAAGTTTCCTAGGAAAGCGAAAGGTTGGAATTTTCTATGGTAATTAAATTGTGTGATATTTGCCGCAAATACTTCTCTTTTCAAAAGGGTTTTATTTTTCTTAAGCCACTCTACATCTTTCTTCCAAGTGCAGTTTTGCAAATACATTGTCCAGAATTTCCTTCTCTGATCTTAATTATCCATCAGCCAGCTTCCCTCTTATTAATTAGTACTCAAATTTTAGCAGCAGCTTGAACCAGGTCACTCTTCACATGTTGAAACAACAGATGCAAAGGAGTTTGTGAGTGACAGGATAAAAATTAGGCACCATCTTGGCATGAAGTTTGAGAAAGATGTTAAGAAATATCTCTGCATTTCGTATTGGAATCTATTTCACCTCTCCAAGTACTGTATATACTGTACAAATGCTTCATTTTAAGTCTGCCAACATTGCCTCTCCAATTTGTCAATCCTAGAATTCTTTTTAGTAAGTGCTACAAATGTACGACTCATCATTGTTATTATGTTCCATTAGAACATTTGCCAGTTTTGAGTTCTGTCAGATATACATGATAGCATTTGATGAATCACTGCTGAAATGATCCACTACAAACAACATCCAATTTTTTGGAGTGCTTTCCACCAGTATTGATAAGTATCTGGGGTTTAAATGCAACGCTGCTTCTACACACTCAATCATATTTCTTGTTGCAAACATTTGGGATGAGTTTGCTATTGACTACTTAATTAATTGTCTTGGCTCATACTTTTTTCTGTCAGTCAAGGATTGCACAAGTCTACTGTTACAATGATATTTTTTTAGAGAAAAGGTGGCACATTCAGTTTCATGACTGATTTGGTAGCCTGTTTCCAACATCGGGGCACTACAACTACAGCAAACCTTCATTTGTGCTTGAGGCTTCCATTTCTTTTGTTTGTAGGATGTGTTCAGCATCGAGGTTGCTGCAGCAGACAGGTCAAGACTTCGTAAATATTCACACAAACTCCCTTGAGCGAGTCATCGATCCAGAAAATGTCCTGTTGAGCAAAATCTGCAAAGCAGAATGCTTCACCCTGCAAACATACCTTCTCAAATACAACCTTGTTTAAGTCTTGGGGTAGGGAAAGAATCAAAAAGTTAAAAAAATATAAGCGGGGAAGGTACGGTATTGGTAAAACTGGGATATGTCTGTATTCTACTTGTCAGTAGAGATGAAATTATTTCAACTAAAAATTAACAGGGTTCTTGGAAGGATTTCTATAAATCACATAATCTTCATCATAAAAATTTTGTTGAGTGGCAAGCGGAAAGCAATTAGAGCCTGGTAAGATACATACAAAGATGAAGTCAATAAGAATTATATTGTACAATATATTCCAAAAGCAGTATTTACACCTGGTTGTACTTTTAGTTACACAGTCAATACATTTTTTTGTCACTTCCTTGTTACTAGGGAGGGTTCTCTTATTTTTGGCTGGCCATTTACTCATTTGTATTCATTTTCCTTCCCTGTGGACTAGAAAAGACCTTAGACTTATGATGTTAATTCACTGTATTACCAGTGTGCCTGGGAAACCCAGTGAAGGGCCAGTCTTCCGGCTGGTGAGGCCCTGCCCACGAACAGGTGAGAAAATGGACTCTGACCCAAAAGACTCACCACCTGAATTCAAGGCAGCATCAGTGCAAGAACATGAAAAGAGGACAGACAAAGGAATCAGGTTAATTTTTGTAACCGAGAGGGAAGAACCAATCAAGGAAAGAGTAAGAATCGCTTTTCACATTTCTTCGGGAGGCAGATCTTAGACAGGGAGAAGAACCATGACAGGTTCAAGAGGTCAAGAAAGATGGCACTTTAAGAGCGTGATCAACTGTGCTGGGAGAGAGTCAGCTCATACAGAATAAAGACAGACTTTAAAAATAAAATACAGAGGCTAACACTGCATCATTTTGTAGTGAGTATGTTCATTCAGTATACTGGGAAGCAAGTTAGGGATAACAAGTGTTAAAAAAATAACAACATAGCAGCCACATCCAGAAAACATCAGGTTTTTCCTTAATATTGATTATGAAAATAGTTGATAACTTTTCTTATTTTAAATTCCAGGGCATTATTTGGACAGCTGAAAATACTGAAAAATGAGATATATTTGACTTAGATGTTTAGGAAATTAGAGATCTTTATGAAAAATTAAATGCTCTTCTGTCCACTCTTAAAACAATATGGTAAAATTCTGTGTTAAATCTCTAAGATGTCCTTTTATTCTTTCTGTCGTTAATTCTTCCTACCACCCATCATTGTGTTATTCTAAGTAATAAGCCTTCCATGAGCAATCTCATTTCTTCCACCATTATATTACTTCTTTTCTGGGAACAAAACTATTTACTTTTCGGCATTATGGAAGAAATTACTTCTGCTTTAAAGGTCTTGAACTGACATAAATAAATTTGCCATATATCTGTAGTGCAATTTGTATCAGAATCAGGAACACTTCTGAAAACCAATTTTCCCCCAGTCCCAAGCTTTAAACCCAAAAGATTTTTGCTGTGGTTTTTTTTTTTTTCCCTTTTCTACCAAGAAGTACTCACAATTCTTCTCAAGCCCTGTCCAGCAAAGAGTATGAAATAGAAATATAGACTGTGGAGAAAATGTCTTCAAAGAAGCAATAAAACTTCACCTGTATAGCAACCTTAGACAATTAAAATATACCACCAGCTTCCCCAAATAGTTCTGCCAGACTTTAAAGCTACTACCTCCTGCAACTGAACTTAGAAATTTCCCTTCAACAATCAAATTATACCTCCTTTCTTCTTCATACGTAAGGAGGTATAATTTTCACTCCTGTTTCCTGATATAACTTAGTCATGCTGTGCAGTCATCCAAATCACGTCTTAAGTGCATAGGTTGTTGAAACAAGATAGGAGACTAAGAGTTCTTACCCACTAGTAGAGTGTCTCAAGGCATCCCCTGAAGTTCTTCAGCCATTTTTTTTTCCTTTCTTCAAACTCCTTGCTGGCTATGGCTCTGTCATTGATAAATGGCATGTTTAAAACAGGCACACACTGTGTAGTCACCTAACAGCCTACCTATCCACAGTCCCATTCAACTGATGTTCCATCTGTCAGCTAAATACTTCTGACTTTTCTTCGCAGCTTTACTTTCTGCTATTTGTTTTCTCCTTATTCATTGAATCATCTTTTACCCACATCCTATTTTCCCCATTTTCTTCCTCATATTTTCTGGTCTGCTGCCCAACAGGTCGTTACTGTGGGTGAGTCTGTTATGACACAAGAGTAAGCCAGCAAGTAAGTGTGATGTCATCAGTAATATTAGCAATAGAGGCAGCCTTGGAAATCAGAATAACTGGGCCCTGCCTCTGCCTCCAGGTCTGATCTAATCCAAGATGATAGGTCATTCTCTGGGACCTTTGGATCAGCCAGGGCTACCTGACTGTCGGCTTTGATTCCATGCACTTTCACTCAGCATGTGCTACACTTTCTTTCTTCCTTTAGCTTTTTGCCTGTGTTAACCAAGCCAGCCAATGTTGTTTCAAATCCACAGAGGCAAATGCACGTTCCATCTGCTTATAATTACGGCAGGGGGAAGAGAAGTTATATTATGTGCAACAAGTGCAATGTGAAATAGAGCAGAGGTGTAGGTAAGAGTGCAGCATTTTTGGTAAATGTAGTAATATTGTCAAATTTGCACACAATCAAAAGGGTGTAGGAGTTTGTGGACTATATCTTAGAAAAAAAAACAGTAGTTATTTTTAAGGTATCATCTTCCCCTACCTTGCATAGCCTGTCAGCATTGCGAAGACTTGATACAACAGCCCAAATTAGTATTTTGAAAATGATCTTAATATCCTTCTGCAGCTGACTGAGTTTTTGCACCTGTCTGCCTACTCATCTTTTGCAAGAAAACCTCACAACCTGGAAACACACCTCATGCTTACAAAAGACCACTTACACCATTCCGGTGGCAGTAAAACACACGGCAGTTCCCCCTCAAAGTGTGAAAAGATCACATACTTCACCAATACAAGAGCTTCAAAACTTTCAAGCTCAGATAAAAGCATGAGAAAAAAAAAACTCTTTGAGCTCGGTGAAGGAATGATCAAAGTTCCCTGAACATAGAAATGGTTCTGTCATAACCTCAATCTCAGACTGAAAAGATCTGAAGGTAACAATCACCTGTATCTGCACACAGGTTTACGTGGTATGTTCCATACAAATATGGTACCTTCAAAGAAATTTGAGCAATAAGGCAGAGCATTTGAGAACCAGAAAATGTCAATACAGTAGAATTCTTATGGTAAACTATCAGAAGATATAACTTCTATTAAATAACTCATGCAATAATGAAATTAGTTGAGGGAGTAAAGTTGTCTCCAGTAGCTTATTAAATAGAGTGCCATCAAGTAACCTCATCTTGCCAAAATGTGATCGCAATCTAAAATTCCACCAAAGGTGATATGTGGAATGTGCCTGGGAAAAATAAAAAAAAAAAAAAGGCAATTACCGCAAGGTTGATAACTACTCTTTTTTTTTTTTTTTCAAATGGTAACAAAGACAAAGCATAGAAGAATAGGTATATAACCATCCAGAAAATATTTCCATCAGAAGAAATTTTGGATGCCATCCCCCAGGGAGGACCCAACACCTTGTGAAACATAAAATCAGATGAGAAGTTGCCTTCTGAAATCCATATCTGTTGCTAAAACATGAATAAACAAGGTGCTTAACAAATTTTATGACTCAAAAGAACGGAAAAAAAACCCCCAGAAATCTGAAAGGTAAGTTGAAATGTTTCTAATAGTTAAGTAGCTGATTGGTGGTGTCTAAATATGGCATACACTGAAGCTAATGCTTTTCTAACAACATGCTTTACAAACAGACCAGTTTGCACTAGAAATACAGCTTCATTTTTAAAAATATTAAATTTTCATTATAGAGCACTATTTCATTGAAAAATTCTCAGGTGGAGAAAAAGTCTTTCATGC
Source organism: Dasyornis broadbenti (assembly GCA_013397935.1). Taxonomy (NCBI): domain Eukaryota; kingdom Metazoa; phylum Chordata; class Aves; order Passeriformes; family Dasyornithidae; genus Dasyornis; species Dasyornis broadbenti. The sequence goes on along the minus strand of VZRN01005839.1, from coordinate 974,800 downwards.
AGAGTGCTTGATTTGGATTAATATTCATAAAGTTTATCACTTATGCAACATTGGTTGTTCATGGGGCATTAAGCTGGACACCACTGACATTTTAAAGGATTTCCCAAGTTTTTATAAACTGCCTAGAAGTTTAAAGAACCTGTTTTTCTCTCTCTAACTACATTTAACATCCTATAAAATTCCTTGCATAATCAGAGTAGATTGTATGCTAATTGCAGTACAGTTGCAGTTGCAACATGAGGCAGACAAGTGATATATGGATGATTAAGGTCCACAAACATTTTTTCTGTTTACAATCTCTTTCTTTCAGAGACGAATACAGAACCCAGGCATTTAATATAATAGATGAGACAAATAATCTTCCCTATCTTCAAATGCCAAAGACCAAAATAACAATAAAAATTCCTCATAAAACCTGGATTGGTTGGAAAAATGTCTAATGTGTTGAACATTTTGAGATTGAAACTTTATCACGCTATATTTTCTTTTTCACCACTTGTATTCAGCACTGCAGTAATCTTACTTTAAAGAATTCAAGGTTTGTAGCAACAACAGCCCATCTTCAGCAGTCAGGAAACAGGGAGAAGTCTGTCTCTATTTCAAGAAAGAAAGGCACAGGAAGAATTAACTTCATTTAACTGAATTCTATTATTAGCCAGTTAATCACATTTAGAGAAGTCATTGGCAATTCCTGACCTATGAGACAAAAATAGAACGGGGTAATTTATTTATATTTTGGGAAAAGGAATTTGTTCTTTTTCTGGATCTGAGCCATACACAAATGAGGATTATGTGTAATAGTTTCTGTCAAAAACAATTAAAAAAAATTCCTATGTCGGAAAAGTTCATCTCAATATTTCTTAAATTTTTAAAACCTTTGTATTCAAGGGCTAAGAATTGGATGTATATTTTGGTGCAAGCAAGAAAGGGAAAGGATCTTTTTGCCATTAAATGAAAGAATACATTACTTCAGGGATGGAAACATGGTGGCCTTACCGCCCTCCGTGTGGTTTTATCCAGAAGTTTAAAGCCAACCCTCACTGTCTTTGTAAGCCGTTGACTATTTTGCAAGATATTCAAAGCAGAAAACTTTAAGACAGTACCTGCAGTGAGGAAGCTCTCAGTATAAGTCTCTTGCATGTAGAGTGTGTGTCCTGTGAATATCTAAATTATGACATCACTTGGTCTTTAGTGTTAAATTTTGGCTTACTGAAATTAAGTACAATGGGTAACCTTTGGCAGATGTATTAAGATTTCAACAGCACCACTAAACTGAAAAAGCCTGAAAAATGCAAATGAATAGAAGTCCAAATACATTTGATATAGCATGATTATATGCAAAATTAATTTGTTCATTAAACCTTCTTTTATACTCTATCAGACTTCTGTTATTGAAGAACTTCTCTCATACTCATGTAGTTGTTTAAATCCTTTCTTAAACTCAGGCATTTATTTTAAAATCATATAAACTGTGTGATCCACAATTTATATTTAGAAAAAAATTACTTTCTGTGGACTTGTCTGAGCTGAAATGTAGATGTTTAGCTTGAAATTAATAACAGAATAATGTAAAGGTAATATATTTTTATTGTTATAACATGTTTCTTTAGCAACAGCTGTTACTTGTTAAGTCAGTGTTTCTCAAGAAAATTAAAATGTTCTATTAATCAAGAATACTATTTACCATTGAGTTCCATTATGCCTTTATGCACAAGTGATGACAATTTCTACAGTGACAAAATAAATATTTGTTATCTTCAAGTACAGGGACAAAAGTGGCCCTAACATGTCAGGCCCTTTTATACGCAAAACAACTCAAAACTTTTATTTGTTTGCATCAGAAATGAGTACAGCTTTGTAATATATTTTACCATGTCAAATAGTGTATTAAAATATCCTGCAAGCCATGCAGAACAGAAAAACTAACTGCCAACTTTAAAAAAAAAATATTGCCTGAAATTAATTGTACTGTATTTTAGGCCACATCTAGTATATCTGAAAATAATAAGAATCAGTTTGTTCCCAGCTACCATATACTGAGTACTGGAAAAATCACCAGTAGTTAAGAGCTCCTTGATTCAAATACTTTAATTTTAACACAATTTATACCTGCATGACTGCTTATGGAAATTGTAACGTAAACTGCTAAAACTGCTAAAATTATTTCAATCTGTTGTAATTTGAGCAGAGTTTGCCTCTGTTAAGATATTTTTATATTGGAAAATGTGTTGGTTTACTCATCATGTATGCTTTTCTCCTGTCTGCTTCAGACTGCAGTTTTTGCAATAATGCCAAGACCCATGTGTTTTCCTGCACACTCTCTTATCCTTTCATCCTCTACTTTGTTTCATACCCGCTTTCTGCTCTTTCATACCTGATACATATTTTAGATCCTGCTCTGACTGTGCAAAAACCAGAGCCAAGGAAACCATCGATCATGGAGGCTGTACCTGCAACAAACATCCTCAGGAAGAGCCTGGTACAGCTCTACCTTCCCATTTCCATTCCAGATAAAAATAAAGCCGTTTGGAGGATACCTGCACCTTCTATAAATAAAGTTGCTGTGATTCCTCTGAGCTGCACCCATGTGACCCTGCAGCTAAGGAGGCCCCACTGCTTTTCTCCATCCCCAGGCAGGGCTGCCGTGCAAAGGGTGCCTGAGAAACCTGGTTCAAGGGTTTACATGCTTCAGGGTTTCCTTGGAAATACACGTCCTGGATGTCTGTGTTAGAGCTTTCAGGTACCTATTTCATTAACACCAGTCCTTGTGCAAGTGGGTTTTTTTTTTATTTGTCATTTCTTTTTAAAAAAACCCATTCAAATCTGTCACAGCAATTTGGTATTTTCACCATACCTTCAATCTTAACATCAACCACTTCTGCACTTTGAAAGTAAAAGCCAAACACAAAGATTTTCACAATGCTGCAGGAGTTCAACGGGAGTTTGGGTTGATTGCTTTTTTTTTTTTTTCTGCCTAATCGTATTTTTTAATACCTGAAGTGCTTCTAACACAGAAGATCATGTTTAAGCTAGAGTATATGGAAGAATGCTTGGAAAGCCCCACAGAAACATAAAAGAAGATTGTTCAATGGGCAAGAAGGGGAAGGTATAAAAAAGCTTGGTAGAGACATGAATTTCTGACCAAATGAGGCCATGTGTCTGGTATGTACGGAATGCTTAATATCCAATACGCTGGGCAACTGCTGCTTAGGGAAACATGTGAAACTGTGAACATCTTTATTACAATAAGTGACCTATCTCTAGATTCCAGTAGAACGGTGCACAGAAAAGAGAGTTTCAATGGTTTTTTCTGTATTTATATTCCTAATGTTTTTATAGTGCTTGTGTTTAGAAGTAAAAGCATAACTTGAAAATTCTTTTTATTCTACGGTGCAGATATTTCAGGTGCTCTCAAGGTATGCTCAAGGGATTGTCTTTACATTTACTGGAACCTCAGTGGTGCTGTTTTATCATGTCCAATATGTGTGAATGCAGTAAAAATACATTCAGCTACCCAGTATTATGTAAGGTGCATATTTGGCTCATATGTGCTTGCTCTATTTAAACATTAATACTACACACACACACACTATGGGTCCAATATCAAATATAGATGTTTTAATGGAATGTCTAAATCTCAGACATGAATGCTCAAATCAGCACTTAGATCCACAGAGTGGGCATTTACACATCTAAGTGTCCGTGTAAGTACCCAAATGTGCAATTTGGCTGTCTTATTAAGATGCCCATATTTGAAAATTAGGCTGACTTCCCAGCATTTTTGGCAACATGTAGTGCAGGGATTCTGGCAAAAATGCAGGCTTTTAATTCTTCTGCACTAAGGGGTATTTGATTGTTTGTTAGGTTAAAAAAAAAAAAAAA
>VZRN01005839.1:919333-964866 GCA_013397935.1 Dasyornis broadbenti | reverse complement strand
TTTTTTTTTTTTTGCCATATTCATGAGACCTTTATAGAGCAGAGAGAAGCAGCAGCAGTCTGGACAAAGGGGAAAAGATTTTCCAAAGAGAGAAGTGATATCAGTACATTAAGAGATAAAATAGTTTTTCAGGAGCTAACAGAAGAAATGAAAAACTGAAGGTTTGTTATGAAAAGGAAGCTGCACGGAACAGTGCAGGCAATGTTTAAATTAAAATAAAGTGCTTCTAATCTAGAATTGCTTTGCCTGAGCTTCTTAATGTTGATTCTGACAACAGAACTCAGCTGTCCTAAGAGCACTCGCATGTGTATTTCTTCCTCTCAGGGCATCCTGATCCAAGGGACTAAAGCAGCTTCCAGAAAGAAACATTTCCTTTCTGGCACAGGCAGCAACAGGTTATTTGTCACCGGAAGCCTTTCCTTTCAGACATGGCAACGCAGCATACCCAGGCTTCTCAGAGAAAATATCTTATGGTAGAGCTCAGGAGCAAAGAGCTGCTTGTTAACCAGATGGTGAAAAATGGAAACATGATGAGGAATAACCAGGAGTAGGAAATTTCCCCCTCAATCTCTTCAGCTGGGGAGGGAAAGAAGATGGGAAGGAAGTCAACAGGCTCACCTGGATGTGGGAGTTCCCCCTCTGCTGCTCCTCCCTAATGCAGATGAATGCCCGAGTCCTCATTGCTCAGCCTCCTCGCTGGAGTCGCTCCTTTTCGGGCAGCTCAGCAGCCAGTGTGCCAGCACAGGGTGAAACTGCCCTACAACGCAGTGGAAGAGAAGCCACCAGGAGCACAGAAGAACAAGGCTCAGGTCTCTGCTTCACACTATTTTAATCGCACAGAACAGAACAGCTCCCCTGAAGCAGAAAGAGCCCCTTCCAGAGAAAACTCAAGATACACGAAGGATATTTGGAAGATCAGGATCTGAGTCTCTGGTCTGAAACGGGCCAGGTGTTTTTGATAAACTCTCTTATCATAGCAATGTTGACCAGCTTTGTAGCTTTTGTCATTATTTCTACCCTGAGCCTGCAAAACCTTTCTCCAAAAGGTAGGATGAAAGAGAAAGTGTCCACTGAAAGTTTTAGGCTTGATGAATCATTTTGCTATGATGAAAAGCCATTTTGTCACAAAATTCCTGGCTAGCTCCAGTGGTGATACTATTGTCTAGCATATCTGTCAGGCAGCCCTCCTAATTAAGCTATTTTTGTAGAAGACTCTGGGTATAGTTTGTGAATCACAAAACTTGTGACTCCGGTTCCATATCAACACTGGGAAATTCTCCCAGAGCAAAATCATAATACCGTGCTCTACAACCCAAAAGTGCTATATAAAGCATCTACTCTTCCATATTGGAACAGACTGTTCTACTATCATAGCAGCCTTTCAATTCCCTGAAAATACAGAACAAAAAGCAGAGGTCTTTGTATGATCAGAGAGGCATTTGATCAAAGCTTTTCGTGTGTTGCTGGACACAGAAGTATTTTATAACATAGCAATTAGATATATTCATGTAAAACCTCAGAAAAGGTAAAATGAACAGTAAAGAAGTCTGATGTTTATTTGAAGTGCAGACAAGGGATGTAAAACCATGCCAAATCATCATGTCAGCACTGCCTAGGGAGTTGAGTCACTCCTGACTTCTACATCATTTTTGCTCCATTAACACCTGAGTGATAAAGTGGAAGAAGGGATTTGGGTGAAACGAATGTTACCCCCCAGCTCTGGTGCACATCATCAGGAACAAGTGTTGGTTTGCCATAATACCACCTTCTCTGGATTTGTGTCTTGCCTCAGGTTTGTTCCTGCTTTCAAAGTGGGTGACAACAATTATTTTAAACTATTACTTCCATTTTTGTCATTATCCTTATTGTCTTTCCCTTCCCAACTGATTTCCAGGGTCTCCTTCAGCCACTGGGAGCAGGTCATCCACGTGTTCATGGTTTACAGCGCAAACTTCATTGAACCACCACTATTTTTTCCCCTCTGTTGTTTCTTTCTTTTTAAAGGATGACATGAACATCAAAGAGATAAATAAAGCTCAGAAGAGATGAAAAAACATTTAAACAGATCTCTGGGCAGTATGTCTGTATGGGTTTTGTCCATCTCTACATCTTGCTGAGTTCTGTTTAACTGTCCAGCTATGCCAGTACAAGGTGGAAACATGTCCATCACAGCAACAAACTCTTGCACAAATTGTGCCTGAAGACTGCTCAGGAATTGATCAAAACCAAGACTAATAATTTGATTGGTATTCATTACTTTCTCTTTTTATAGTCTCTTTCAAATCCTGCCCTACTGGACAAAAAAGCACAACTTAAACCTAATAATCTGAGATGCCAACTTGTCATACAGAAAATCATTCCTTGAAAGTACTTGTAGATTCCACCGAACCTCTTATTTACTTTCCCTCAGAGAGTTACCAAGTCAGAGGGAAGTGATGAGAGCAGATTGGGAACAGCACACCCCCTGGAATCCAATAGTTTGTGCTGAGCTTGGCATTCACAGAGGAGGAGAAAAATGTACACAATATCAACATGTATTTCCAAGTGATGATATGTAATGTTTTATTGAAATTGTTCATAAGAAGATATAAAAGCATGATGCCTAGCTCCTAATTAAATACAAGTGCTTGAAATTTATAGCCTGAAAACTTGAACTTTAAAACAAAAAATATTCAAGTGTGGGAACCTGAAGTTAAGAACCCAGCAGATCTTAAGGTTTCTTTCCTAAAGAAGAAACTGAGAATACTAGTGAGGGCAGAGAGCACCAATCAAGTTCTCTTGTTGGCTCCTGCCACTGTTTTTACCTTCCTGTAACAAGAAATTTATTTTTCAAATATGTATATGCCATTTCAGTTCTATAGCTGAAAAAAAGTTTTATTTGTTGAAAGCTACCTGTGAGCAAAATCTATCCTGGGCTGTGTGTCTGGATACACAGATTAATTTTGCATTTTTTAAGGATCTCCATTACTATTTGCTCTCATTATAAGGAAAAAACCTAGTTTTCAACACCTGCTACTGGTATGCAGTTCCTGAAACTGTTATAAGTATACAGTAAATATCTGAATAATTTAGAAATTGAAGAAGCAATTAATTTTGGAGCTGAAATTTGAAACTCCTTAAAGCTGAAAGAAATTTTTTCTGAAAGTTCAGAATCATGTATAAACTTGGCAGCATACCCTGGTTCTAGGTCTCTGTCTGGATAGTGTGTTCTCTCAAATACAGGCTTCTCTGGATCCGGGTCTGTGTATAGATAATCGTCAACAATTTCCTTTTTGATTCCATACAGATTTCACTTCTGCACACCTTTTCAAAGAAACTTACTTTGACACCTTATATTCAATACACACACGTACCAGGTTGCAATTTCTGCTTTCAGATTTTGTGTCTACAATCAACTATATTTTGAAAGGAAATAAGGAGACATTAATACAAACAAGTATTATTTGAAGGTTCTATAGTTCTCTTGAAAATACAGTATGACCACCATTTCAAGCACTTTTCCGTAAATGTTACGTAATTATCTCCTACCAGCCAATTTAAATCCAGAAGCATTGCTTGTCTCAGAAAAGCAAAGCGAAACCTGAAATCAGAAAACTTGGCTTCTTTCAGATGTTACTATAATAACAAAATTCTTAGGATATGTGCTTTTAGAGAATCATCAGAGGCCATAAAACTTAAGAAGCAGCCTGGGCCTCTTTTTAACTTCCACTGAATCAATGCACCTAATCAGTGACATTGTATTTAGTGGTGGTACCAGGAGAATTCTGGCTGCTTTGACAGAGGGGCTTTTATGGTTTTTTTGTTTTTTTTTTTTTTAAGATTTGGTGCTCGCTCTTCTGTGAATCTCAGGGGGAGGAGTGAGATGAAGTTTCACATAGACTACAGATATGCATATATATATTTGTACATGTACTTGCAAATGTAAAATCTCAAAGTTTTTGCAATACCACAAGTAAAGCTTATTTCACAGATTTCCCTAAAGTATGGTCTGATGTAAATCCCAGCTGCTACAGAATATAAGCCAATCAAGTTCCCTCCTTAACATGGTTGACATTGCTTATTGCTATACAGGAGACATTTCTTCTCCTGCATCATCTTTCTCCCTGCAGCACAGTGCTTCTATAGACTTAGTGCTGTTGGAGCATTTCAGCTGTAAGTCTCTGATTTGTTTATGCAGATTCCTTCAGTCTGTGCAGTGCAACTTGTGCAGCACAGCTCTCTCAGCCAGGCTTTGATAGCTTTCCTCCCATAGCTGTTGCCACTTAGCCTGCTGCAAATTGATGTGGATGGCTCTCTCACTTTGGAGACTGAACATTTTCACCTTCACAGTATACTCAGCTTTCACTGGCCTGGGGCTTAGGAACCTGAGATACATTCTTAACTAGGAAATTCCACTTTGCATTGCAACATGCTATAATCATACTAGTGGACTGAAATTTCAAGTATCCTAGAAAATTCCACCTTGTCACTCTTCAGAAGGGCATTGGTTCTAAGAATTAGCACATTTCCCTCGTCCCCACTTCACATTAACACTTGAAACTAAGTACAGATTCTTACTCAACCGATGAAAGTCAAACAAGTCAAGTGCAGCAGTATCTTCCGCACGTTTTGTCTTATTAATGATATGCACAGTAATACTGTATTTATGCAACATTTTCACACACCCCTTTGGCACTGATGAATGCTTATCAATGTTAGCATCATGACAAAAATGACAAAAGCCAGGAAGTTCAATGGTAGGAGTGGAACTTTGCATTTGTCTTGTGCTATTGCAAAGAAAAACACAGGCTGTGTCCTAGGTCACACCTTCAGCCTCTTGGATTTTGTCAGCTGATGTTACAATCTTCTAAGCTGTGTTTTTATCCATGGATTCTTTTGATTTTCTCTTAACGACAATCAAATTTCTGGTGAAAAGATGACACCATTCAATGTTTTGAGAGATGCTGAGACAGAATGATCAGACACATATATCTGCTAGCCACTCTGGGGTGCTTTATGACCTCTTAGTAAAAATATATGTTTATCATTAACCTAGGGTCATTTATTGACCTCCTTAACCTACAAATGTTGCTTTGTATACAGTTGACATCAATGCAGCATAAATTACTGAAGCCTCTCCCTGAAGGATTTGTAAATGGCATCAATTCTTTCACTATCTAGATGTCAGCTATCAGGGGGAAATTCATGTGAGAGTTAAAAAACACGAGGTTAATTGAAATTAGCCCTCAACTGAAAAAGGAATCTTAAAGGAGTTTTGAAGTTCCATTAAGTATGAAAATAATATTTATTCCCATGGGGGAGGCAGAAATTAATCTCAGATAAAGAGCTGTGATGGTATTTCTGTTTTTCACTTATCTTCCCATCTTGGTTTTCCTTCAACACCCTTGCCACATCCTTGGAATTGTTTCTATCCTGCTTTCCTGTATATTTCCTTTTTTCACCTTCTTTTGTGGTGGGTTCCTTGCACTGCTCCATGAAGGAGACTTTTGTTCTGACAATCTGATCCAACAGCCTTTCTGGGGTGGATGCTGTTAGTTTCTCAGTGAGCAAAAAAAAGCCTCAGTCTTCTGCTGGGCAAAAAGCTTGTTTTACTGTCATCACGTGCATATAAATTCACACTTGCCTTTCTAAAGCAAACACTGAAATTTATGGGCTCTGTTTTAAAAACTTTTTTCCATAAAGTTTACATACTGTAAGATCAAGATCCAGGACAGCTGACAGGCAGTGCTACAAAATGCCTGAGATTATAGATTTCTGTGGAGAACGTTCAGTTATGGGAGAGCAGGAATTGGTATTCACTACAGTTCTGCCACCAGCTTTGCTTCTGAAATAAAAATCTAAATTCCTCATGGAGCTTCATGTTCAAGAGCAGCCACAGACAACACATTTCTCTTTATAGTGCTCCCTCCTAGAGGGTGGTTCCCAAATTGATTCCTGAGGACCAAAATAATACATGCTGTTGCTGTCAAGATGGTGGCAAATTGCCAGTTGGCTTTTCCTCTTTCTCACTGTTAAACCACATTTGGTGACAGAGAAATAAAATAAAATAATATGTTCTTCCTGAAGAGTATGTTTCCATATAACCAACTGCTGTAAATACCACTAAGATATTTCCCAGTCAGCAAAGAAAAGAAAAGACAATCCATGAAATCTCCTATCTTTCAATATGCAAACAAAGCAATTGAAATATTTGAAGACACCAGTAACAGTTCACTGTAGGCAATCTGGTTTTCACAAGGGCTTGGGTACCAGGGTGACAGGCACCTCATGCCCATTTGGTGGAACAAGTCATCTGCTGTAACGCCACAAACCTCCATCTTCCACAGGCACACCAAACTCACTTGCACCGCCATGTGATATTCTACAATAAACTAAAGACTGTGTTTTATATTATCCTTCCTTTTGTATTTACTAAGAGTGTTCTCCATGATTAGCAGATCCAGAAAGACAAACGAGGTGGGAAAAGGCGTAATTACAGATGGGAGACATACTTTTTTGTGGGGAAAAAAGCACTAAATAGCACTATCATGAGCAATGAGTTGGGCCACTGTAATGTTAGAAACAAGGATGGTATAAACACCTAAAATGCATTAATGCCTTCTTGACATAACCTTTGAGTATGACTCAGGGAAACATGTCCCTGGGTTTTCTGAAAGGAAGCAAGCAACAAATAATGGTCAAACAAAATTGCACTTAGATACCTTCAAACTCTTTTTAAGCAGGTTGAAGCTGTTACAGTATTTTTAGATTGTTTACTGGAGGTGACTTGATGGAGATTTTCACTCCTGTATAGAGCTCTCTTCCCTTTTCATTGTAACATCACTTTTTTCTCCACCTCTGCTCTGGTACAGAACAGTACTGTCAGTTCTCTGTTCATCCTTTTATGTCATCGTCTCTATCTCTTGCTATATATACATCCTGATTTGTCTCCTGTTCAGTAACCTACCTCTTTGTTTCCAGCCTTTGTTCCATTTATCTTTCTGATGGCTGACATCATAGAATTTGACAAGACTGACATAAGCCACAGTGGGATTCATCGTAATATTATAAAAGAATTCCAAGTGAAAAAATACATTCCCAGAATATTTTAATCACAATATTTTAATTGATATGTTACTCTGAAGGCATAACATTTAAGGCTGTAAGAGTTCATATATTTAGTCTTAAATTACATTAACAATTAGGACCACAAACAGATAAGAAAATTGCATAGTATCACAAAAACGAGTAATTGGTTCCTGTTACAAATAATCCTTCCCTTCAGCAAAAATATACAGGACAGAGTAACCTCCATTTCTCAGATGGGGTTGCTTCACTGCTGTGCTGTTAGTTTTTATCCTCCAGCCACAGTAGCTCTGGTCTTACAGCATTTGAAATCCCGCAGCCAACCTGCCTTCACCTGCGTGCCAAGGTGGGCAATATCATCATTTGTGCAACTGGCTTACTATCTTTTGATCTCAAAACAAAATTTTCTGGTAGCTTAAATCAAAGGCTTTGGGAATACTCAGAATTCAGCAGTATTTCTGGATGGGCGGATGGATGGGTGGACCAATGTAATGATTTTTATGCCCTTGCAAGGTATGTGGGACTGAGTTATTTTGCTTATGGTTCTTGAGCTTGGGTTTATGAAGCCTTCAAAAGTGAGCTCTCACATATGTTTTCTTACAATGGGAGAATCAGGGAACATGAAGTCTCTGAGGGCATTTTGCTAATGCCAATATGGGCTTTCCAAGCTACCATGGCAATGTAGCTTGGAGGAAAAAAAAACGTTGAACAGAATTTGAGTCTAGCAAAAACATTTCAATTAGATATAGAAAGTGCGGTTATTTTAATTTTTCTGCACTATTTGAATTTGTGACAATCAGTATTCATTGTAACCAACAAAACCATTAATAGCAAGAAACTAAGTAAAGTAACTCTTCTGTCAATAGACTAATATTGCTATATCCCTACTTGGCCTCCTGATGGTCTCAGGATCAGATTTGTTATAAAGCAAAATTAGAAACTTAAAAAGTCACTTGTTATGAGATGGCTTAATGGGTGCAGAATTATGAAACCTCTGTTCAAAAAGCTGATCCAGTGCCTACTTGAGACAACGGTTTCAAAAAGAGTATTCACCTGAAAAAGTAACAGAGCAATACCCCATCCTACTGTCCAACAAAGCACTTACTGCCTGAAGTTCAAATGCATCATTAATCTCTATTAAATACCATTGAATCTATTGGTACTCAAGGTCACAGCCACACATTTTCAGAAATAAAGCTTAACTTTGTGCCAAAGTTTTGTAACAGTTATTGCCACAAAGCCATTACATCTTCTATTCATCTTATGTAAATAAGACAGATATGCCTAAATGTGATAGATATTATATGGTAGATATTAATATTTCTGCAAGGAATACAATGATTAAATCCAAACAACACAGTTGTCAAAACTCCTTAAACACATTTGTCTGTGACAGAGAAAGAATAAGAAGAATGTAGACTTTATTTTATATTATAAGTAGTAGTTTCATAATATTTTTTTATTAATGTTTTCCAGATTTCATAGTACTTTTTATTAGCCAAGCATCTGATTTCTTACAAATGTGTTCTGATAACCACAAGAATCATGTTGGCAATACTGAAGAAGTAAAAGCAAAAAAGACGCTTTTAAACTTGAGGATTATCTCTAGTTTCTGAGCAACTTCCGTACAGGCACAACAGACATAACACTCAAAAAGAAAAATTACAGACAAGAAATAAAACAGGATTTAAAAATATTTCCAGCTCCTACGCATTTTCCCCCACAACTATAAATATAACTATCAAATTAAAATAATTTGATGACAATGGCTCCTTCTATCATTATTCTTCTCACAATCTCCTCACCTAGTACTCAGTTCTCAAAATCCTATCTTTAATCTGCTGGAATTAAGTGTTAAAAGAGATTTCAAACAATGAGTAGCTGCTGTAATCATTCAACAGAGTGGAGGGGGTTAAGTAGCACCACTTTAGTCATGCCTGAATTCTGTGATTTTTGAGCTTAAGTAAAACCTTTTAACATTATTTGACTATACAAGGTTGATTTTTTCAGTAAAATTGCTAACCAACTTGCTGAATCTCAAATTGCTCCCATTTTTACAGGAACCATGCCAGGGTATTACCGACAAAATGGCTAAATTGGTTCTGGGGGGAACCATAAGCTGTTTAAAATAAGATTACATTTATTTTTTTAAACATCTTGTTTGTATGTATGTATGCGTGATTTAGAGTGTTGGTATTCTGTAATTTAACTGTATGATGTTATGCTTGCTGAACTTTAGGATGCTCATGAAAATTAGGTTCTTGTTGCTCTTGTTCCTCTGATGAATGAAATTTCAATAAGTATTGTCTTAGCTCTTTTTGCCTGCCTTGTGTTTTCATGTTAACCATTTTAAATCACAGCCTGCTATTTTTTTTTTCCTGTTTTATTCTCCTATTTGCATGCATCTTTACCTCCTTTCTTGCAACACACTCTCTTTCTTAATCTCTACATTATATTGCCAATTTCTCTCCCCCTACCTATTTTCTGTGTGATATCTCTTAGAACACCCTTAACCTTTATCCTTTTGTGTATCAGCATCTCCACAAACTGCTGCAAAGCACATTCAAAAATTGCAAAGGAAAGCAGAATTCCTAAGGAACAGCGGGCAGGTATTTGTGAGAGTCTAGGAAGGACTGGAAAACAAGCTCTTCACTGTGGACCTGGTTCACCTCTGAAAAGTACCTGCTGGTGAAGGTTTCTTTTTTACATCACTGTGCGTGTTCAAGGGAAAGCCAGATCAGTCCCCTTATCTGCTCAGCTTTAAAGACAAGCAAGATCAGGTAGCACCTCTTATAGCACAAACACAATAGCACCTGCCAGAATTACACCGCATCACATCTGTGTTTAACTTGGAAGCGGCATTTATCTACAGGTATTTTAGGCCATATAAGTCATGAATTAGGAAACAGTGAAATCAGAGATGATAGCTAGCAATCTTGTCCTTCCTGCCTAGCATTACAATGTTGAAAATATTGTGGTTACAGACAGAAAAACGTTATTTTAACAGCAAGGTAGCAAACAGCCCCACTCTCTAAACATCTTCTTAACTTAGCTTTCTAATTCTGACAAGAAAATGGATGGTATGCTCTATTTGATCTCTAAAAGGAAAAGGAGGAAAAAATACCTTTCCCAAGCAATTGGAAAATTCCTTTAGTTGTGGTGATAGAATACCCAGTTATTTGATATACAAGCAGACTTTTCCCTTGATATAATTGTGTATTTAAGATACATAATTAACCGGTTTGTAAACTGATGTCTCAGCTGAAGATTCCATTCACTGAATTCATATCCCTGTTTCAATATACTGTTTAAATAGGAACACTGATATGTTTTCTGTGAATTCAAAATACACACAATTCCTTCTCAAGTGTTTTATTTTAGAATGAAGGTCTGTAAATTCAATGCCCTGAGTATTTAAAGACTGTTGGAAAAACCCCTGCAAGTTACACAAGCTTATGTACATCAACATACCTGTCCCACAGGATTAATTCTGCCAGACTTGAGCAGAAAACCCCCTAGCTATTGACAAGTAAAAAAACAGACAAACCTATAATATTGATAAGTGAGAAAACAAACAAACAAACAAACTAGCAAACAAATAACGTAACCAGCAGTATACTGTGTATAGAGTCTCTTCATTAATTCTATCCATAGTGTCACTGTGGTGGGTTTACCCTGGCTGGATGCCAGGCACCCACCAAATCCTCCCTCCCCTCCACAGCTGGACAGGGGAGAGAAAATACAGCAAAAGGCTCATGGGTTGACATAAGGACAGGGAGAAATCACTCACCAAACACCATCACAGGCAAAACAGACTGAACTTGTATGAACAGACCGAACAGTTTGAACTGTTGCCCTCTCTCCTTCCCAGCTCTACCTCCTTCCCCTAAGCAGTGCAGGGAGACAGGGGATGGGGGTTACAGTCGGTTCATCACACGTTCCTGCTGCTGTTTAGGGAGTGGAGTCCTTCCCCTGCTCCACTCTTGGGTCCCTCCCATGGGGGACATAAACTTCTCCAATGTGACTCCATCCCATGGGCAACAACTCTCCCCAAACTGCTGCAGTTTGGGTCACTCTTCCATGTGGTGCAGACCTTCAGGCACAGCCTGCTCCAGCCTGGATCCCCCCCACAGTCACAAGTCCTAGCGGGAAATCTGGACCAGCATGGGCTCCTCTCTCCATGAGTCTGCAGGTCTCTGCCAGGAGCCTGCTCCAGCACAGGCCTCTCACGGGGTCACAGCCTCCTCTCAGGCATCCACCTGCTGCAGCCTGAGTCTCCCTGGGCTGTAGATGGATCTCTGCACTCCCTCTTGCCTCTATGGACCGCAGGGGGACAGCTGTTTCCCCATGTGTGAGACTGAAATGTTAATGGTTAATGACTCAAACAATTGGCCATTTGCAAAAGCAGCAGGTGCTTTGCTCATGATGTGCAAGGTGACCACCGAGGCACAGAGGGGGTGCACAGCCACCACTGGAGGCTACAAGCTGGGGGTTGAGCAAGATAAGGGAAGAGGATGATAAAAAGCAGATCCTGCAGACAAAAGAGACCTGGTAGTGGTGATCTTATCCTAAAGAAAAGGTTTTTTCACCTTACTCAGGAATTCTTTTGAAATTACGCTATTATTTAGAACTAATTAAAATTGCTTTGAACTAAAGCAGTAAATAACAATCCCAGATCTTTATTTATCAAAACACCAGCAGTTTAGGCCTCTAAATTCCAGTTTCCTTCAGAAAGTTATTTCAATACAAAATCATGGTTTTCATGATCTGTTCTGTCTAAATACTTCCTTTCATGCTTTTTACATTCTCAATCACCCTGTTTTTCATTTCTGTATTGATATGTATTGTGTCATATGCATCTTTCAAAGTATCCAGGCTTCTCTTGAATGTATCAGAAAACTCCACCTAATCCTCACCCATGCAGAGATAAAGATCACCAAATGCCAGCAATGAGATCAATCAATAGAACAGTATCTGAAGAGTTAAGAACATAGATTAAAACAAAGTTACATACAAAATATACCAACAAAAGGTTTCTCCAACTAGGTTTGTTGTTGGTTATAATTAATACAAGTTATAAAAGCAAAAAGACTGTAACCTTCTATATCTGTACCTGGCAGGTCATGAAGATGCTCAGTGCATCACTAAATTGACTTTCTCACTGTAATTATCATAGAGGTGTTTCAGCTTATTTCAGATCACCTTCCCATCCAGCATTGTACTGGATGGCTGAAAATCAAGACCTTCATACCCCATCTTGTGTGCAAAACAGACACTTGGAGGCATTTACAAGACTAAGTCCTAAATTTGAGTAGTCACTTGAGAGGTATCATACACCTCAGTGCCAGTAGACTCTTTGATCGCTGGTGGCTGAGAAGTCAAGAACTCATTCTGGTGTTGTTCTCCACCACCCCGGAGGCATGCACAGAGGGGGCAGCAGATGTAAACCCAGAAAGTGACTGAGAAAATAAATCAGGACAATGGGCTACTCAGTTTACCCACCATGGCCAGCAAGTCATGTTTGCACTATCTCTATCCACCTGGCCAGCCCTCAGACACCCATTCTTTCCTCTAAACTGGTGTGTGCTGTGGATGAGAAAGTCAGAGAGCATTTTAAATTAGGTCAATATGGAGTCCCTTCTACCCTGGGTATGTAAAGTGGACATGACATACCTCAGCATCTCTACAGGTGGAAGTATATGAGTAGCTTAACTTTTGCCTCCTCAACACACTCAGAGTTCTGAGAAAAACAATCTCACAGGTCCCCTTCCTGTCTCAAAAATACCAAATTTTTCTCTGTGAAGACCATTTACAAAAGTTAGTGTCAGGGAAATTCAGAATTGGTTGTCCCAAAGATGCTGTGGACCATAGCAGCAGAATGTAGGACTAGTCCAGATTCACCTGTGTGAATGTCAGCCAGACTCAGTGTCTTTTCTGGAGCTCCAACATCAATGTCAAACATTAGAACAGAGGAAATTTTGAACAAGTCTCCTCCCTTGATTGCTGGTTATTGCACTAAAACTTCCCTGACAGAGCATGTAGCAGACCAGGAACAACCCTAAGTGGTTGTATCTCGGTTCTATGACAGACTTAAATCTTGACAGAGTGTTTCAAGCTGAGCTGTTAAATAATTTTACAAATTACAAAGGGCAGGAATTGTCAGAGTCATTTTTAGGGCTGGAAACAGAAACTTATTTGACTATGTTTCACTCACTGCCCTTTCTTTCATGCAATTTTTTTTTAATTCCACGTTGTATATGTGTTTTCTTAGAATCTTTCTTTTTGCTGTTGTGTGAGTAGTCCAGTATTTTACACACGTAGTGATGACTTCCATTCATGTAGCTCAGTAAATGGTAGGCTTAATGATCTTAAAGGCCTTTTCCAACCTAAATGATTGTGTGATTTCTGGTTTTCTTTTTTCAAGTATCTTGCTCTTCATTGTTGAGTATTAAAGTATGAGGAATGGATTTGTTCAAAGAGACCAGAAGATCTTTATCTTTTGACAGTGCAACAAATCCCTTATATTCTCAAATTACTCAGCAGGCCTGTCTTTTTCTAATACTTCCACCTGGTGCTCCATAACATGCTGGATAGATGTGGGGAACGTCTTCATTTTTAACAAGATTTCTTTATCCTGTTTTAATGTGCTCTATAGCAAACAGCTTGGTGTGTTCGTAAACTTTTCAGTGAACTTCAAAGTGAAAAATGCTCAGGCATACCTTATCTAGCACTGAATACTGTAGGTCTGATCAACATTTGTAGCAGAACTTTGTTGGCAACTGATCCCGTGACCTTTCAGGGGTCTATGAAACACTGTGAAATATCAGTGGTGTGATAACTCCATGCATAACATATCAATAGGAAGCGAGAAAATCATCAATGCTTGTGTGAACCAAACTGAGTTTTTCACAGCTCAAACAATCCATAAAGCTTTCTCTTTGATGTTTTAAGAACTTTTCACCTCTTTAGTAAAATAAAGGCTCAAAATGGAAGAAATTGAATTCACTCTTTTTCTTTCTTCATATTTTTACACCTATGTGCTCTGCCAAAGCATTTTTGCACCAAGCAATATAGTGCTGAACTCTCTCACACTTTCTGCCCACCTCATACCTCTGCCTACGCTTCCATCTTGTTTTCTGATCACAGTCAACATAGTAGATCAAAAAAGCAATGCTTTTATCTGCAATTGTCTGGAAAAAAAGACCATTATCTCACTGGACATTATTGTGCTGTTTTTTTCAGTGAACATACATGTGTGTACTCTATATGCATGTGTAAGTCTTGTACACACGTGAATATGTACAAGTGTCATAGCATGTGCCTCATGTGAGCTCCCACCTCTCTGAAATCACCAGCACTTTCATTGTGTAATTTGGTGAATTAAAAATATGTTAGTATTGACATCTTTCTGATCTGTGGAGTCAACCACAATTTCTGCCTGGCTCAATTGTTTGTCTCTTTCTCACAACGCATCTAACTAAGGCAAGAACAGCTAGAGAGAAAGCAGATGAAATTGTGGTGGATGAACCCTGCTACTTGAAGGCCAGCAAACCCTTAACTCACAAGAGTCTGCTCAAAAGCTCACAAGGTTTTTTATCAGTTTCTTTATAACCTTTGTAACAGGACATCTGATAATTTGTTTCTCTGCCTAAACAGAGTGAGGTGCATGGTTCTTCTCCATCTGTTTTCAAGTGATCTTAGCCAGTCTGTGAGGATCCCTATCCTCATCCACAAAGTGATCTACTTGGGCTGCACTTTCTCAGCACTCTGGGGCTGAAGCAGGGATGGGGTCAGTGGGAAAGAGAGAGCTGAAACAGACAGGTGTTATCTTCTGCCATGCATTGGGAGACAAACAGAAGGGTGATTATGAAAATCAGGAGAAGCAAAGGTTACCACAGCCCTACTCTCCAAAGGTAACTCAAAATTAGTCAATGCAGAGTGATTTTGTCCTGTGCATAACACTTCCTGCTTCACAGGGCATCTCTCTTAATCTTAAAAAAAATTAAGTGATCTGTAACTACCAGATCCTGTTTCTGGCTTTGACCTCTCTAATCTCTTTCTCTCTCTCCTCCACTGTTTGTGTATGTTATTGAGATTTAACTAAATCTCTGGGCTACTTGAGAAAGGAATGCCTGTCCTGTGACCTGTTGGTCACTGGCTTGCAGAAAATGATAAATGGCAGAGTAGTGATGCTCACGTATAGACCAGGATCTTTGGCTCTTTGAGTAGCACCAAGGAACCAAAGTTCAGGTCAATTTCAGCAACATTAATTGGTTGTAACTAACTTCACAATGAACAGTGGAGATGAATGGCCAGGGATTGGAACATTTTCCAAAAATTAAAATGAAACAATAAAAGGAACAGTTGCAAAATAATGACAAGTTATACAACCAGACCAAAGCTCAACCTAAATTCATAGAATATCCTCGGTTGGAAGGGACCTTCAATGATCATTGAGTCCACCTCCTGATTCTACACAGAACAACCCTAAAAACCACACTATGGGCCTGAAAGTACTGTCCAAATATTTCTTGGACTCTGGCAGGCTTAGTGCTGTGGCCATTTCTCTGGGGAGCCTGTTTCTGTGCCCAGCTACCCTCTGGGTGAAGAACTTCTTCCTAATATCCAACCTAAACCTCTCCTGACACAACTTCAGGCTGTTCACTTAGGTCCTGTCACTGGTCAGCACAGAGATCAGTTCCTGCTCCTTCATTTTCCCTCTCAAGGAAGACGTAGACTGTGATGAGGTCTCCCCTCAGTGTCCCACTCTCCAGGCTGAACAAGACAAGTGGCCTGGTCCCTATGGTTTCCTCTCTAGACTTTTCACCACCTTGGTCACCCTCCTTTGGACACTCTCTAGTAGCTTTATATCCTTCTTATATTGTGACACCCAAAACTGTACACAATAGACAAAGTGAGGCCACACCAGTGCAGAGCAGAGCGGGAAAATCCCCTCCCTTGCCCGGCTGGCCATGCTGTGCCTGATGCCCCCCAGGACAGGGTTGGCCCTCCTGGCTGCCAGAGCACTGCTGGTTCATGTTCAACTTGCCATCCACAGGACCCCCAGGTCCCTTTCCGTGGCTCTGCTTTCCAGTGTCTTATTCTCCAGTCTGTCCATACATCCAGGACTGCCTCATCCCAGATGTAGAATCTGGCACTTGACCTTCTTAAACTTCATGCGCTTGGTGATTGCCCAGCCCTCTAATATGAAGAGATCTCTATTCAGGGTCTCTCTGCCTGGGAACTTGTCCTTGGATTTTTTTTTTCTTTTGCATTTTCCTCCGTTTATTTGAACAGTAATTCTCTATTTAGCATCAAACATAGAATTGTGAGCATATGAACTTATCTTGGTCTATTTCAGTATCTGACAGACGAGTTCTGTTATAACAAAAGCTGTTCAGTGCTTTGCAGTCTCAAAAAAACTGCAAAAGCCCCTTCCACATCTGAGCTGCAAAGGACAACCCATCTGCCTTGTTGTATGAACACTAATTGCTATCTGACAGTCTTTCTTTGTGGGGTGACTCTGAGCCCTTCCTCAGTTCCTAACAGAGCTCATTTATAAAAATGCTCAGCTGGCATGGATGTTTTAATTGTCTTTTTATGCCAGGTGACTTGCTTCTCTCTAAGTGATTTTTTTTGATGCTTATTCCCTGACCATTTCCAATTCTCCAGACGTTGTAAGAATCTAGAGAATTTGGACCTGTCCTGGTCAGCATTTAGTCATCCTATTCCTCAGCCAGGAGTTGTGAGTCTCAAAGCCATTGAGTAAAAATATAACAGTGAAATAATTTCCTGGAGTCTAAGGCACAAGAGAGGTCAAGAGCTTACAGCCACCGGCAGCTTCAAGGGTTGTGCCCTGGGGAGCTATCTGAAAGGTCCTAGTTCTCACCTACAGAGTCATAGACTGCAGAGCCCAGTCTCCAAATGTATCATCTTCTGGCCTGCTGTGGCACTGTGGTCCCCTTTCAATACCAGCAGGACTCAGAGCATCTAAAATGAACCCTTGTATCCTGTGGCACATGGCAGTTATGATGTACCTCTTTATTGCATCCTAAGTGAAGCTTCCCTATAAAGAAATATTGATTGAAGAAAAAAAACTCATAAGGATCAATGGTTTATGTTCCAGCTGTGTTTTATGTTACAATAACAGCTCTTTGGAGACTTGGTGCTGAGTGCAAAGTAATACCAGTAATTCCTTTCCTGTTGGATCATCTTGAACCAAATTCTTCACCATTCTCACCATTGACTCATGGACAGAAAATAGCTACCGTGTTCTCAGGGGATAGTGGAAGAAAAAAAAAAAAAAAAAAAAAAGGGGAAGGCAGGGGATGGAATATAAATAAGAAATCTGCTCCAAAGAACAAATGTTTCAGGAGAAGTGCCAGGGTGTGCTGAGGGAGGAAGTGCCAGTCTGTCCCCAGGCATTCAAATCCAAAGTTGAGTAGCTTGCAGTTAAAACCTACTGACCTAACTCATCATTGCATAGCAACAGCTGCAGAACGGTACATGTCTGGACAGTGGTGGGAACCCAAAACTCCATTGCCCTGAGCTCGACATGCTTGCAAACACAGAGCATCCCTGCTGTACCTCTGTCAGTGCTTTTACAATAGCAGCACTCTCCTCGATTGTAAGTACGTGAGTGCAGAGCTAGTAATGGGTTGTTTACAAAGGGATTTAATTTGTGTGCCTCTGTTATTAAATATTATCCTTATAGAATGCACATGATCTTTCCTACCCAGGGAACAACAGGATTTCTTCCCCTTCAGCAAGAAACAGTTTTATTTCAAAATCTTAATCTTTCTCAAGCACCTCTTCCACTCTCCATCCCTGCTTATTCTATCCTAGACACTTGTCCTTCCCTGAGGTGACCTTTGCCATGCCACTTTTTCTTCAGAGCAGTTTCCCCTGCCCCAAACAGTGCTTATGATCCTCACACAACCTCGAGTTGCTGTCTATAACCTGATGAAAACAGCCCCGATGTGAACCCTCTCCATCTTCTTACCTACCATTGCAGCACAGCCATGCCTCACCACTGCACTCACCAACCTGCTGCATTTCTGATGCAGGGCCAAAGAACAGTCTGGAGCACAAATCTTATGAGGAGCAAATGAGGCAGCTGGGGGTGTTTAGTCTGGAGAAAAGGAGGCTCAGGGGAAATCTCATCGCTCTCAACAACTCCCTGAAAAGAGGTTATAGCTAGGTGGGAGTCCTGGCTCTTTTTACAAGAAACAGGTGATAGGGCAAGAGGAAATGGCCTCAAGTTATGCCAGGGGAGGTTTAGATTTGATATTTAAAAAATTTTTTGTTGTCAGGCTTTGGAACAGGCTGCCCAGCTAAGGGGTGGAGTCACCATCCTTGGAGGTATTTAAAAGATGTGTAGATGTGGCCCTTAGGGACATGGTTTTAGTGGTGGATTTAGGTGCTGGGTTAACAGCTGGACTCCAGCCTAAATGATTCTATGATGCAATGATCACACCACCACTTCATTATCATCTGTTATGCACATGCAGCTTTGCCACGTCATTTGTGACAAGAGACACAAATGGCCACGCACAGGATTAAAGAAAACCTCAATATGCCTGGTGAAGCAAATCCAAGCCCCCTAAAGGATCTTGAAGTCTTAAAGGAGTGGCCCTTCAGATCAGGGGTGATGGAAGGACTTTGTTGTGCTGTATACACTCTGTAGGGATGATTATGACTCTGACACTGAATGCATTCACAAAACCCACAATTTAAACACATTTTTAAAATGTGTCAAGGATTTATAGACTACTGTTTGAGAGAACTTCTAAACTGGGAAAAGGCAGGACTATTTTTAATGTAAAGCCGTTGCTACCTAGCAAGAAAACACTTTTGTATTCATATAAAGTATTTATTAGGTGTGAGGTTTTATAAATTGTTTAGTCCTGCAGCCTTAAAAAAAACCAACCAAAAAAACCAGGCTACTTTGAATGCATTACCAAGTATCCTGTGGAATATTTCACATAAAAGGAAACAGAAGATGTATAAATGTAAACAGGCTAATTGTATGCAGATATAAATTATGCATGTTGGTCTTATGAAAAAGCATCCCTAATTTGCAGGGGTCTTACTCAGCAGCTTTGTGTCTTGTCTAAGGGGATATTTAGTATGGCTGTGATGTGCAGAATTTAAAATAAAACTTTGAATTCTGCAGAAGAAAAATACAGTCCAACTGTGATAAGACTACACTGTTGGGAGTAGGAGACATTTATTTTATTATTTTATTTGTTTTATTTTATTTTATTATTTTATTTCAGTTAATTTAATTCAATTTAATTTCAATTCATTTTGTTTATTATACTTACTTTGCTTATTTTGTTTTGTTGGCTCTTCTGCTCATTAGCCCTGTTAATGTGTGTGTGCCTGCCCACAGATTCAGAGCCAAGCAAAAGACTGTGTTAAGACTTAACGTTTGCAAAGGGATTATGGTTATTTTGATGTTTCTTAACATGGATATGTAAAATATTCTCAAAGTCACAAACCTTTTCATGGTTGAAACATTTCTGATTAGTCCCAGACACGAGCAGCCCGGGCTGCAGAGGTGTGGAGCAGCTGCAGTTGCCACCAGCCACCCTGGGGACAATGAGGAGCCAGCACCTGTGAGGAGCCAGGCTAATCGGGACAAATTCTAGAACAGATTGAAACAGGTCCCTGCTCAGACAAAACTATGCCACTTGCTGTCTTTCCCCCCGCCCCAGTCCTGTAGAGTCCCTCTCCTACAAATAACAGCAGCAGCATATTTGAACTCAAGTTGCAATATTCATGCTGAGGGATCCTTCAAAATGGGAGTAGGATTATGTATCCCTTGGATACCCCCTGTGGGTATGACTCACATCCACGTTTCCTGTCTTTCTGGCATGGATTAGTGAAATGATGCTGAGAGTGGAGGCACAGGCAAAAAGGTTAATGGAAACAAGTCTGTGGAAACACAACGTAACACAGCTGAGGTGGAACCAAAACTCAAGGAGCTCACTACAGCCAAGTCAAGGTGAATGGTAATCTTCATCCTGAAATTCTGGAAGAACTGACATATGTATTCAAAAGGCCTGTAGCTACGATTTTTAATGAATATATCAAGCCAGGGTAATATGGAATGACGAGGGAACAGTAAGTGAGGAGGGAAAAAAACATACTGATCCAGGCAATGACAGTCCCATCCATCCATTTGCTCAGTCCTGCTTGGGATATGTCTATTAAAACACAGATAAAAGGGTACTTCAGTCTTAAGTGACAGTACAAAAACATGAAGACAAATAGAGAGAAAGGAATTTTTTCAATTGGAAAAAATGTCACAAAACAAAATGCAGTCTTCATTACCACTTCTGGCAAAATAGATGCACAGTGAATGGTTCAGTAATAAAACCCCAACAGCTTCTGACAGTGTGCGGTGGTACACAGCTCCATTAAGAGGAGCTACTGTACCTAGATATTCCAACCATGCAGACACACAGCGTTGCTGTTTCAGAAAGCTGGGGAAAAAAAAAAAAAAAAAGAGCTATTTCTGACTCGTTGTCTATTGCTTCTTCTGCTACATTGTGCGATGGGGCAAGAGGCACAGCTTGCATATTCACCTGCCATGATAAATTACATCAATTTCAGTCCCTCAAGACGGAGCTACTGGTGCAGAGAACCACTAAACACTACCAGTTGCTTTATGCTACAGATATCAGACAGTTAAAGGCACACTGTGCAAGTGAAACATAACCCTGTATCCTGGGACACAAATGTGACACAGGCTGGACACAAATGAGAGGAAAAGTGGGATACTTCCTTCACTCATACATTGTAAATATGTCCTCATCTTGCTGCATCCCTAAGAATCTGTACTCTATTAGAACAAGCCTTGAGACAGCCATTGGCATCTCTGACCCTGTCAGCTTTTCCATCTCCAGCAATGGCCAGTACCAGCTGCTCCAAAAGAGAACAAAAAAAGTCCTACAGCCGGCAGCTTTTCAATAACAGGGCCTTAGGGGAAATTTCTTCCCAAGCCTCATTAGGTGTTGGCTTCATTCTTAAATTCTTTTTAAACGTCTCAGATTCTATTCTGGCCTCTTCATCTGGTGTCTGCACTGTGGACTGGCCTTTTCAGCAAGGACTTTCCTTGGCTGGCCCCAGCAGCTTCTGAGCCCGCACTCACAGCTGGCTCCAGAAGGGACCAGAGGTCGTGCACCTCTCTTGCACCCAGTGACTGCTGGGGACAGTCACCACAATGCAAATCATGGCTGCTCTATTTAAATGCAAGTGAAAGAGCATTTCCCTTACCTGGTTCCCACTGACTGCCATCAGAATTTTTCTCTTTATCTTTGGGATGAGATTTTTTTCTTGGGGTTTGGGGAACAGCGAGGGGGACCGCTTTAAAGCTCTTCTGGGACCCTTCTCCAAAGCACTCCATTGTGCAGCAGAAGAGGGTGAGTGCATATCACCAAGTTCCATTTGACTCTGCGTTTCACAGCAGGGCGCAACTGGGCATTCAGAAGGCAGAAGCAGCACTCAAGTGTAGGAGAACCATAAATTGTTAGTGAATTAAGGCCCTAAGGGTTGTTTAAATATTGCAGTAATCATCTTGTCAGGCAAAGTCCCACATTCTGCTAAGATTAATCTGACATTCATCAGGAATGGCACAATAGAAGATTATTTAATTTGGATCACACTGGACTGGAAAACTGGCAGGAGGACAGAAATGACCCAAATTGGAAACAATCTGCAGAGAGTGTGCCAGACAAGAAAAGCAAGCAGAGAGCAAGAAAGTGTGTATCTGTTTATTGGACACAGATACATTAATTGCAATGTATACACTCATACATTAACTTAAATGTCTTGCACACAAATTTACAGGGCCATGGAAATTTCCAAAAGCATTCAGTATTGGTCTAACTACATTTTGGTATCAACTCCTTGGGATTCTGCTCTAGACTTAAATGAGAGTAGAGTGGCACTACTGACAATAGCATCTCTCCAGTATCACTTCTGCCCATGTTTTAAATTCCTCCCTCATATTATTGACAAGGGAAACAGCGTCAAATATCATATATATATCCTGGAGTAAACACTGGCCTTTAGGTGAATCACTTTCAGGACAGAAGTGCTCTCTTGATAGATAATATATTTTAATTATTGAACAGTTTAGTGGTGCAAGAAATGTATCTCCTCTTTTAAAAGTCCTTTTTAAAAGTGACAGCATCGATGGACAAGGAAAGGACTACAGAAGCCATTTATCTGGACTTCTGTGACACAATCCTCCCCCTAACATCTTTCTCTCTACATTGGAGGGAGAGAGATTCGATGGATGGACTGTTAGATGGATAAGGAACAGGTTGGATGGTCACATCCAGTGGGTAGTGGCCAATGGCTCAGAGTCTCAACGGATATCAGTGACAAGTGGTATCCCTCAGAGGTCCATATTGAGACCAGTGTTGTTTAATGTCTTCATTAATGACAGAGATGAAGGGATCAAGTGCACCCTCAGCAAATTTGCAGATTATACCAAACTTGGTATGTGGCTGACACAACTGAAAGACAGGATGCCATGCAGAGGGACTTGAACAAGCTGAAGAAATGGAAATCTCACGAGGTTTAACAAGACCAAATGCAAGGTGCTGCACCTGTTTGGGGCAACCCCTGGCATCAACACAGGCTGGGGAGGAACAGTTTAAGTCCAGCCCTGCCGAGAAGGACTTGAGCATGCTGGTGGATGAGAGCATGGACATGAGCCAGCCACACGTATTTGCATCCCTGAAAAGCAACTGTATCCTATGTTGCACTAAAAGAAGCGTGGGCAGCAGGTCCCTTCTATTCCAATCTTGTGAGACTTCTGCATCCAGCCCTGGAATCCTCAGCATAAGAAGGTCATGGTCCTGTTTGACCAAGTACAGAAGAGGGACACCAAGATGCTTAGAGGAAGGGAACAATTCTGTGAGGAAAAGTTGAGAGAAGTGGGGTTGTTCAGCCTGGAGAAGTCTTCAGGGTGACCTACTTGTGGCCTTTCAGTACCTGAAGGGAGCCTACAAGAAACATAGAAACTTTTCAAAAGGACATGTAGTGACAGAACAAGGGGGAATAGCTTCAAACTGAGTAGGTTTAGATTAGATATCAGGAAGGAATACTTTACTGAGAGGATGATGAGGCATTGGAACAGGTTGCCAAGAAGCTGTGGAGGCCCCAGTCTTGAAAGTCTTCAAGACCAGGTTGGATGGGGCTCTGAGCAACCTGGTCTAGTGGAAAGTGTCCCTGCCCATGTCATAGGAATTGTAACTAGATGATCTTTAAGGTCCCTTCCAAACCAAGCCGTTCCATGATTCTGCGACATGATTCTGTGATTCTTTTGGCAGCTTCACTTATAAATCCTCTCTCCAGCTTTCCATACCATTGCAGAATTTTTCCATATTGATGTAGTCTTCCTGTATGTTCAGGCAATAATAAATCTCATAACAGCTGCACATACATTATTGGTTTTCAATCCAGAGAAAATAAAAAATAAAAACACATTCCCCTGGATCATTGCCATTTTTTACCAAGTAAGTTACTTAGTACCAAATAAATAACTTGTCTAACAGCAAATACAAAGAAAATGATGGTTTATCTTACCGACTATTCAGCCGCTGCACACTGGAGTGGGAAAGTGCATGACTGAAACATTTATCAGTGTTCACAAGATATCTCTACTCTGCTTTCCTTTCTTCCTTTACCATTTCCACAGAACACACCCCCCCATGCCATGTTCCCCACCTCCCAAGAAAAAGCCAGAGTTATTTAGGAATGAAAAGTTTTAAATAAAATGCAAATTATTAATTGTGCCACAGTCAAATGGGCATATTTACGAAAGGTTTCAAATTCCCTAACAGTTATCTGCTATATTTGTAAGCTAGCAAACAGTGAAAATGATTTAGGGCTTTGAGCACCAGTGTTGAATATAATCAATGTGAATCAGATTCACATTACCAAATTGAAGATATTTCATATATACATTGTGTCAGATCACAAATCAGATTTGTGTAAACTAAAATCTTGGAATGCACAACCATTCACAAATTCAACCACAGCCACACCAGTATATGACTATGTTACAAATCAAACAGCCATACAGTGCAGCAAACTATCAAATTGAGAGACCTTTGCTGCTTTCAGGACATCTACAGAGCCTGGTTTATGTGGCACATTACTGCCAGTTCATCTATACCCATCTGAGTAAATCAGTTGGCAGAGAAGGGCAGATTATCACTAATGGCTCTATTATGGAAAGAAGCTGCAACCATTAGCTATTTTACATATGGACAAAAGAGAATTTAATTGATGGCCCATTGCCCAGCAGGCAGAGAGAAATGATGACTTTCACCTTAATGCCAGGCATTAAAAATTCACATGGCTGTGGAAGAAAGAGATGTTCATCCAGTCTCACCCTGCTTATGGGTAATTTTAAACATAACTTGAGAAAAGCAGCACAAGGGGAGCTGTTCTGCTTTGAGAAAGCTTGTGTCATCTGGGAAAAAAATTCGCAGGTAGTATTCCAATGTTATGATGTTAAAAAGCCAATACCAGGCCCTTCTTATTTTTCTTAGCTACAATTTTATTGTTCCCAAATAGTATCCAAGCATTCAGCAAAAAAACATTTTGTGGGTGTTTATGTTAGCAAATGAAGGAAAGAAGGAGGATTTTTGGAATCATAGTACATAATAATAATATTACAATTTATTTTCACATGCTTAAATACAAATGTATACTCATATATTTATACACAGTATTTACTTAGTTTAGCATATATGGTAGGCTTGTCTGTATTTGTATGTGTTCAGATGTTCATGTACCCAAATGCAAAAAGCCATTGCATTGCAGTGTTGTATCTAGTTTTTGCATTATTCTGGTAGGTCCAGTCTTACCTTCCATGTTCAACTCAGAAGTTTTTCTTATACCTCTCCTCCTGGAAGACCCCTGCAGATTTTGCTGTCTTCAGGGTGTCTGCATTTCTCACTTCATCTCCTACAAAATGGTGACGCATGAAGCTGCAGGGGACTCCAAACAGGAGAAGCATTCACCCTGGGGTAAGTCACAGATTTTGATGCTGAGGCCCCTCTCCCACTTGTTGCTTTCTTGTAAAGGTAAAGGCTGCTATGTCTGCAGTAATTTCTAAGATGCTCTAGATAAGCTCCTCCCTTCAGTCCAAAGACACTGCAGGTTATTAGTAAACTCTGAGATGGTTATGTTTGCGACTAAAGAGCACAGTGACATAGCAAACCATATGCTCTGCAGGGCAGAGACCACCCAAATGGAAAACAGAGCTGCTGAGCTGGAGAAAGGGTCAAACATACAAGTCATGTGGCCTGTGGCAAGAACTTTTTACACCCCTAACTGACGTAACAAGATGAAGTTAATCTGTCATGTCTGTAATTTGTATTTTATATGAGCAGTGGGGGAATTGTAAGAATATATGAGCCTTGTCTCTTTTATGCTCACATAGCTAGAGTCAGGCTGAAAATCTCTAGCCAGGTTGGTCTGCATACAAAACCTGAGTTGTCAGGCTAGAACAAAGAGCAGACGGCTTTTTGAATTGGAGGCACTAGAATAGAAATAAGATCACACGACTTACTGTTGTAAAATTGGACAAGATAAATAGAGAAGGGAAAGTGTCTGTATGCAATGCTAGACACAATATTGGATGGATTTTTTTACAACATGCACAGGAAACAGAAGGTTGGTACGTCAGTCAAAGAAATTTCAGAAGGAATTGCTCATGGTCATTGCAGAAAAGTGAGGGGAAATGGGGAGGTAGGAAAAAGTGGGGTAATAACAGACTATTCCAATTTGGTTTTCTTTTCCAGTATTTTGTTGCTGTTCTGGAAGCAGAAGTTGCCTTCCTTAGTCTGGACTTCATTGCTTTAATCCATAGCAGTGAAAGACAGAAAATAGTCAACAGTGGCTGTCAGTCTACTTTGTTCCCAGCTCTTCCAAGAATCCAGAACATTGTCTAGCACTGTGTAGGCTGAAGTGGAAATCTAGCATGGATCTGTAGCAAAAGCAGTGCCTAGAGCCATCTCTGGGTAGCTTGAGGCGGAGGTCAGTGTCCTCCACACTCCGCTCCTAACAACTGCTAGGAAATGGATGCTCTGGGGACTCTTCTAGAGGATGGCTGTGTGAGGTCCATTGCTGTGAACCTCCAGTGGCAGAAACCAGAGTTTTCTCAGTTCCTTTAATCGCTCTGGTCCTTTTTCAGCAAGAAAAGATTTAGTTCAAAGTGAAGATTTCACCTCAGAAATAAGAAAAACTGTACTTGTCCCTTTCAGGTAGCCAGCTACTGCTAACCTAAACCAGACGCAGTAGAGACTGAGGTGGTGTGTGAAGGAATCATTGCCTTTGTTGGAGCTGGTCTCTCTGCCAAGGTTCATGTGCACATTCCCACACAACTGTAATAAGTGAGTAGATATCTGCATAACAGGATCAAACAGCTATCAGTCATATAGAATTTCTGATAAGGAGGGATGCATCCACACTGCATCCAACAAAAATTCGGTAAGATGGAAGTGTGGAGTTTATTCCTTTCTAAAGAATCAACGCACACGTGAGAAGTGAAACTGTGTGTTCATTTAAAAACACTGACGTCTCTAGAGATTTCTGACATGTCAGCATCGGAAACAGGAAGGCTGGAGAGAACAGCCAGCAGTAACAAGGAGCAATAACCATGTGGCCTTCTCCTTCCACTCTTCCTTTCTTCCCCTAAATGAGACATCTGATCAAAGGCTCTTGCAGAATTGCTAATGAAGAGTTATTTTTTTATTTCCATGGAATCCAGCACCCAGGGGAGGAATAAATGGGCAAGAAGGGTATATCTTCCCTGGCAAGATGATGTAAGAGCAGGAGTCTGCTGTGAGAGCAGTGCTGGGAAAGCACCTGCCACAAGTCAAAATACCCTGATTATTTTCAGCTGTTTAGATTTTAAATTTCAAGACTGATGTTTTGCAAGTTTTATCAAGGCAAAGTTCCTTTAGGAGCAAGTAGAGGTAGCTAGAAGCCATCCTTAAAATAATTGTAAAGAACAGGAAACTGAAAAATCTTTCAAGCCGCCCCTGGTCAAAGGGAGAATATTCTCACAAAAAATTGCTATATTCCTACTGTAAATAAGACAGATGTAGTTGCACTTGTATGATTTTACTTCTCTTTCTATGGCCTTGGATGCTGTCATCAAGAAGAGTGGATATCACCTGTGTTCTTAATAAAAAACTAAAGGACAATGATTTCCCTTATTACACTCAAGATTGTGATCATCAGAATGAATAAAAATTACTCCTAATTTTCTACATGATTAAGCAAAGGCTCACAAGAAGCTACCCTGAAGTGGATAAAACTATGTAGGTACAAAATAAGTGGTACTAAGGTCAGAAGTAGTATAAGATCAGAAGAAGAATTTCTACATCCGTGGAGAAAAAGGAACCTTTTTAGGGTATGTGTGTGAAATTACTAAAGTATTCTGTGTTCATGTTCATTTGTCTTTTTAATAATAAGGGCAGAGAAGTGGAATTAACTGTTTCTGGCTTGATATCAAGGTTATGCAGGTTAAATTGAAAAATGTTAATGAATTCTTATAGGCAGTTAATGGACAGTTTGTGCAACCATTTCTTGACATGAAATTATACTGTATCTCTCTCTCCGATATTTTCACTTGACTTTTAATGATATCAGCTGATTACATTCATCTATGTAGGGCAGCTCAGTTACATATCCCTCTGATTTAGCTGTTTATTTCCTTGTACAAAAGGTACATTCTTATGATATTTTGTTCAAAATCAAATGAATTTTTCACCCTGTCTTTTAAGTATTACAAGAGCTGTAAAGAAAAGTACTTTAAAAGATATCAGCATGAAGTCTGTTTAAGCAAATATTGGTTTTAGATTAAAATTTCATAAGTGGGTCCAGCACTGATTTATACAACATTGCATAATATGGTTTCAAACTGTCTATTACAGGTTTCTTTAAACTATATAGACATAGCTAATGATTAAAGGCTTTTGTTCAAGTCCCCTGTTGGTTTAGAAAACGATGAAAAAAAGAAGCATTCTCATGAAACATTACATGATTAGTCTGAGAATGCAAAGCAATTCCTGAAGCAAAACTCATACCAAGATTTTGTGGGGCACAGTTTGTGCAAAAATAGTCTTCTACCAGTTGTATGAGTATGAGTTGTATTAAAGCTCCATACTCAATGAAGTCAACCAATATCTAGTCAGGGAGTTGGGATGAAACTTTCACACCCACTGGCTCATTTCACATGTTGCCCACTGCAGAGGTGCTTTTCTGTCCTCTGGAAAGCTGCAATATGCTGGAGACTCCAAGTTAGAGCCAATTGTCTCAGAATGGACCAATAAGACCCAATTCTGCTTCTTCAATAATGCAAAAGCTTTATCTCTGTTTAAGTTCTTGGATCTTCTTCTCTGAAGAAAATTATACCAATTCTATGGTTTTGTTCTGCAAATGAATATAACCTTGGGGTTTTTGGAAAAACCCAAACATTCTGACTTTCAGTGAGCTCTGTGCAAGAAAACCTGCATGCTTAAGGGAAGCACACATCCTTAAACATTGATCACCTTTACAACTTCAGTGACTTGCCAAAAGGCACCAGAGATGAAGGAAAATTCAAGCTGCCACCATTCTTTCTAAGTTTTCCTGTTTAAGTGCACCATCTGCACAAGAATATGTTGCTTCTGAAGCCACAGGTTCTCCCATCACTTCAGGCCTCCTTTCTAAGGACACTGGGAACTCCTGAGAGGGCATGTCTGTCCTGTGCATCCTGACAGCTGACATCACCAGATCTCAAATCCCTTCTAGCATGCCCCCAAATTTGCCTAGAACTCAAAAAGTAAAAGCCTTTTGTCTACAACCTTGCCTTATGTTAACCCAACGGAAATTAAAAGGCATGACAATTTGTCAGGTATATTGAATTAATTTGTCAAAAATAAACAAGATTAAAAACGGAAAAGAGTGTTACTTCCAGCAAGGCAAGAGGAAGTTCCTGATTGCAGACTGTGAAAGACAGCTCACCAGTACAGTGTGCAAGCAAGGGATCCAATCCTAGAGCACCCTCAGCATCATTCCCTTGGTCACAGTCTCCTAGTACTAGCCATGTACTATTTCTTGCCTCAATGACCCCAGAGCTGGGAGTTTGGGGCTTTTGAATGTAAAAGAAGGTTTTCATTTGTCGCCTCGTCCACTGGCCACTTAACTGGCCCGGCTGACCAGGGCAGGACGACTTTCTGTGGATGGGTCACCGGCACAGAGACTCTAGCTGACAATCTGGTGCTCTAGCCTCCCAGGGGCGAGCTGTCGCTAAGCAACTAGAGTCTCTAATCACTGTCCCTTGCAACTCTTCTAAGGGCGCAACAGTAGCCGCTGAAAATATGTGGCGACGGGAGCGAGAAGGAGAGAGGGACCTCCTGTGAAGGTTTAATTCCAGAGCCTTTATTATCCAGTCCTCGGAATGAGCGACGTGGACTTAGGGACACTGAAGGGGACCAACGCAGAAGGACCAAGAATGAGGGGTTACAAGGGTTTTTAAGGGGAGGTGGAGTTGGGAGGAAAGGGGAGGATACAAATCTAGGAGCCAATAGAAAAGGATTACATAAACAAAGTAAACCAATGGGATACAATCAGGGGCGGTCTCAGGGGTGGGTCTGAAGGACACAACCAATGGGATAACAAATTCTAGGGAAGGTTCGGGAACAAGGGAGGAGAAAGGGGAAGGATTTAGGGGATTGACATCAAATTAACATATAACTGACAAGTAACCAAAGAAAATTCCAGAACAGGGGGAGGAGAGTCAGAGTGAGCGGCGGCCCGTGGGAGTGGCCGGCCCTTCGGCACCGCCCTCGCTATCAGTGTCCTGGTCGGGGTCTGCCCACGCAACTTCATCATTAGTCCAGAAACTAAAGTCCTGTGGAGCAGACCTCTCGCGAGGGGCGGGCTGGGCTACGGCCATCTCAGAGTCCAAGGTCACAGATGTTGCCACATCCTGCGTGGCAGCCTGGGCCACCGCAACATTCATTTTCATAGTTTCTTTGAAAATCTGCACATTTCT
This sequence comes from Dasyornis broadbenti, assembly GCA_013397935.1. Taxonomy (NCBI): domain Eukaryota; kingdom Metazoa; phylum Chordata; class Aves; order Passeriformes; family Dasyornithidae; genus Dasyornis; species Dasyornis broadbenti. The sequence continues at coordinate 934,724 of VZRN01005839.1, read as the reverse complement.
GTAATCTGCATTTCTCTAATGATCAATGTGCTTCACTGGGGTGTACCTTGAACCAGCTGCTTCACAACTGTGTGAATATGAAACCCTTAAAGCCTCTCTAATATTGCTTCCCTTTCATACAAAGAGGAGGTCTTGGAAGAGCCAATTTCCCTATTCAGATCTACTTTTCATCTTGAAAATCAAAAAAGCTGTGGTTTTCAGCTCATATTGTATTTGTTTCTCAGTAAAGCCGTGGTTTTGTTTTGTGTGGCATTTTTTCAACCTCAGTGTGAAGATCCATCAGAGTTTAATTTTATTTTCTGTAAATCACACACAACATGTTAAAACTCATTGCTAGTTTGAGGCTTAGTCACACCTAAGTAGACTGAATGCCACAACTCCTAATATTTTCCTGCCTGCTTGTTTTTTAACGTGAAAAGATATGTGAAAAGCTGTAGTGCTCTTTAAACATAGGTTACACAAAAATCGAGACTGAGCTATTTTAACAAAATAGGCATTTGTCCTACATCCTTAAGATAAAAGGATCCCAAACAAATTGTGGAGAAGTAAGAGATAAAGGGGTCTTTATATCCTCTCACAATATCTAAAGAACCCCTGACAATGCAGGCAGATTGTTTGCAACTCAAATGCTGATCAAAAAGAAACTACAGCACATATGCTTACAGGAATGAAGGGTCAGTATTGACGGTGTTAGTAGGAAGCATATTAGCTATATACAAAAAAACTTCTTGTGTTTTGGAACTTCACCACACCATTCTAATGTTACAGTTATCAGGATTAACTCTCGTTACCATTACATGTGGTCCAAAGCAAGGAAAAAAATGAAATAATTCAGTTCAACAAAGGCTTACAATCTGTCAGATAAAGACCAAGGGTAGAAAATGAACTCTGTGCTGCACTGATCTGTTTAAATGCTCCTGCTACTGTTTAAAATATCCCATAGTACAAACTAATCTCGTACATCCTTCCAATCCATTCTTAAACTTGAGTTAAAGTAAAACATTAGCCCATATATTTACCTACAAAAGTCAGTTCTGTCTCTTCTTCCATGCTTTTGTTTTCCTATGAAATCAAGAGCAGCTGAGCACACCGGGCCAGAGAAGTTGCCTTAGTGATTTTGTGGATCATCTTTTCCTTACAGATGAAAAGATACTAACACTTCCTCGCATGAAGTGTCTTCTTAAACTGTCAAAGACGCTTGATTAATCCTTGTTCAGTGAAAAAACTTTCATGCTCTGCTCCTCGTGTCTGTGGAAGCTGGCTTTCTGCTTCAGCACCTTTTCTATTAACCCTGATCTCACCATGCAAACAATACAAGTTTTTGCACTTCTGAAACTCTCAAATTATATTCTACGTTCGCATGCTGTGAGAAAGCTTTCATGCGTGATTGAGCCTGTTTACATTTTCCCCATCTGATTCAAACTGCTCAGATTTTATGGGTACTTCTGACTCAGCTGAAAAAGATAGGTTATCTCTGCACAAGTAAGTCTTTCAGAGTAGACAGAAGTACCAAGAGAGCGAAGGAAAAACATAGGAAGCTCCAAAGGACAGATTCCTGCTTAAACATTTGAGTTAAATTTCTTTCAGAGGTATTATGCAAATGAAACAGAACTGACGTGTCTGGTTTTGCTTCTTTATTACAAATCTCATAAAGGTCCCTGAATATTTGCTATTTTTTTAATTCACATGTTTTGGTTTGGGCCTTTATTTTTTATATCTAGAATTCAGAGTTGCAATTCATATTTCTGACAATAGTTCATTATGGTTTAAGTTTGTTTGGTTTGGTTTTCTAGGAAAATTTTAAAACCAGGAGAAGGATCTAGCTTGTTATGGCAGCAAAAAAACCAAAAAAGTAATGGAAATTGGTTGATTGAAACACTCTAACCAAACTAAATATATTGTCCAAAATATTTCGTTTTATTGAGGCTGAACAAAAATAAAGTATCTTTTCCATTGTTGACTAGCACCTTCTACAGAGAAAGTTCACTAAAGTAAACCAAATATTTGAAAGTCTGCTATGTTCACATTTCTAAAATAATTTATACAAAACATATTTTAATCATAAACAATGATATGCTGAATGTTTCCCAGGTTAACCATGTAAGGCCAAGCCAAAATATTTTCTGCCCACACTGATGAAATGGAGAAGGAATTTTGTTTCCTTTTCTTAAATCAAACACACTAATTCAACAGCTCTACCTAAGAAACCTTGTGAGAAAACACTCCTTTGTTTAAGATTTAAAACCCACAGAGCTTTTAAGAGCAAATAAAGATTGTGCCAGATGCTGCACAAATCACATGTGCACAGTGTAGCCCTGATCCCTGCTCAGCCATATCTCAGGACAAATAAATAGTATGTGGAGATGAAGCCTCCAAAGAGTCCCCAGCAAAACCAGGAAATGCCTGATTTTATATTCCTGTTATTTCTAAGTACATTACTTAAATAAAATAAAGTCAACCTCAAAAGGAGAAAGTTTTCTAGCTTTTCTTTCACATTATGAAGAAGAAGAGAGGGCAGAATTCCAATTTTCCATCCCACTGCAAGTCACCTTTAAAAGTGCATGCTTTTCCACAGTGCTAATGCCTGTTCCTTTAATTAAGAATGACAGATGCTCAACATCTGGAGAAAATAAGTTCTGATTTAGTGGCCACCTTGCACTGGTGGAAACTTCAGACTGCAGGTTTGGAGTTGCAGAAAGTTTGAAACAGATGTTTAAGCCAGTTGAGCTGCTAAAAGAAATCACATGAAGCGATGTCTAAAGAAACAACAGGAGAAGAAGCCTTAATTTCATTTCAATGGTATATTTCAATTTTTCATGGCTGTGTGCAACCTGCTAGCTCAGTCATTCCTCTGTATCTCCCCTGCCTTCTATGCCTGCCCTATGTTGTTTCCATTAACTGACCTTTGGTCATTGCTCATTTGGTAGACCTCACCATCATATTTTCACATATAATTCAGTTTCAGATTAAATATGAAAAAAACCAAACAAAGAGGAAGAAAAGCTCAGACGACCCAACAGAGTGAACTAAACAGCACAGCATCATGCTGACCAAAAGTGCTTTTGCCACTCTTCGGCCGCAAGTTCGTAAAAACCTCAAGTCCAGTATTGTAGCCTTCATGCTGCCACTGTAGGCTTCCTCCTCTGGTAGGAAGCTGCTACCAGCTATCTACTGCTGCCAGCCATCCTCACTCAGGCTTGCAAAGCTGTCTTCTCTAGGAATGGACCCTAGAGCCCAGAGTGGGCTCACCTATAAATAAAACAGTGACTAATTTAGTGTGAAATTCAGGAAAATTGAGAACTCTGAAGAGGTCATGGATACTTCAATACTGTAAATGCTACGCCGGTGTTTAGGAACCCAGATCAGGACCTAGCTGATTAAATTATTTGCCGGTCAGTTTAAATGCTAAAATATCAAGTTGGCTGCTTAGTTTTCTGCATTTGAAAATTGCCCTTGTGCTATCAACAGCTTCCTATCCTTTCCCAAGACTCCTCCTCATAGGGTCACTCAGGCTCAAGGACCTTCCATGTAAAGACACCCAGTTTCTCTGCTAGAGGACATTTTGTCAGTTCATGTGTGCTGGATGAGGCTGGCTAGGCATTGGAAGAGGGAGGGCAGAGGTGGGATGGGGCTCTTCAGGGCTGCTCCATGTAAGATACACTTCCCCATCATCAACACTTGGCCACCTACATCCCACAGATGTATAGTGATACTTTCTGCAAGTCAAGCCCATTTTGCCTGTGATGGTAATTGATAAATTACCTGTCTTTATCTCAAGCCAGGAGACTTTTCATCATTTTCTCCTCCATCTTGTTGATGAGAGAGAGTAAGAAAGTGGCTTAGTGGGTGGCTGGAAGAAGACCAAGGTCAACCCATCACAACATGTAAATAATGTACTGTATCTTCCAATTGGAATGTAGCCAATATGGTTATTCTGGTTTAGTCTGCTTTCTCCACAGAAACAAGCCCTTTCCCACCCCTCTACCTCTCCCCGCCAAAAAAAAGGAAACAAAACCCAAGCAACACAGCAACAGAAATACCACATCATTCTTGCAAACTGATTCACAAAAAAATGTGCTGCAAACACGTGCTTAAATTCCATACAGTAAAATATATTGAAAAAATATTATGGGAGACATTTAGCCACAGGGCATTATCTACAAGTTACTGGCAATAAATTTTGTGAGACTTTCAACATTTTGAAAAAGAGAGAACTAACTTTATTCAGACATAATTTTTCACTATTGTATAAAACTAGCTCTAAAATAAAGCCTTTTCTAAAAGATGCACACAGTCCATTCTCTCCCCTAGACTCTTCTGCCTTGCTGTAAATTATTTCTTCTGTACCTTTTTCTGTCTTAGTCCAGGAACAAGATTAGGGAAACAGCACTGGAAAAAACTAATCTTCTGGTATTTCCAGCCTAAGTAGTAGTCCAGGCCTCTGGACATGTGATTATCTGAACCAGTCCTCCTACTGTGAATATATAATTTTGGCTTTAAAGAGGGATCCCAGGACTATTGCAGGTGCCAGGAAAAATGTTTCATGTCCCCTCAAGCTCAACAGCAAGCATAAAGGCTGTGGGGAGGAGGTATACATATAAACTGAGGTGAAAATTATCAGTTCAGAGAAAAAATTAAACATCTCCACCCTTTTGGAATAGATCTTGCTCTCAGACCTCTTGGAAAGGATCTTGCTGGGAAAAAAAAAAAGTATAACTGGCACAGATTTGTCTACTGACAGTATTAAGGTCATGGATTTTAATTGAGATTTTCTTCCACTGATGGTAATTTCTGTTTTATCTGAGATTGGGCAGGTGGTTTTCTGGGTAGAAAGCACAGTCCAACAATAGAATGAATCCTGGGAAGGCCATGGAGTAAACTGCATCTTTTAGCCTTTCTGCAAGTTGACATTATTTTTCACAAAGAGGGGAAATTTTGATGTTATTTATTTTATTTAGCATTCTTCCTGTTTCTGATAAGTGCAAGGTTTGTTTTGTCCAAACCAGGGGCTTTAAAGGAAAATCTTTCCAGACTAGTTACAGTACATAATATGCGTTTACATATTAAATGTTAACTGTTATTGTGTTAACAACAGTCTAAAATTCAGTTTCTATAAATTTCTCTGATTCAGTGGAGGTAAAGCACTTTTTGTTACCAAAATTTAATATGTTCCCATATTGCTGAAAGAGCAGTGACAATCTATAAGCTGCTCAACTACAAAGTTTGTTGTGTTAGACCAATTTAAAACATATCTATTGTATAAGAAAGAATAAGGCAGAAAAATTACTCTTCAGAAAATGACTAATATATGATAGGTGTGTAAAAAAGCTTTGAGGCAAAAAATATTTATATGGGAAAGCTATTTAACCCAATTAGATGTTTTTGAAATAGTTAAATGCACCACGAAGAAAAATTAAAGTTTGCATAATTTTATATAGGTAAAACTTTTATCTTGAACAGTGAGGAAGTAGGGAGACTTTTAGAAGCCTTTAATGTCAAAATATTTTCTTTCTCTTGAAGGCTAGTGCTTGAGTCACCTCAAATTTCATCTTTCTCCTAAGAAGACTGAATTTCCTCATCGTGGGGAAAGCCTTCCCCACTCCATGTCTCCCATGCAAGATCAGCTGTGCTTGAACTGTTCATAATGCTTTGTCTAACCTGTCCCTGCAAACTACCCCAAGAAGGAAATCCCACATCCTCCCTAAGCAATCCACTTGAGGGTCTAACTGTCTTCACAGATATTAAACTTAAGTACAACTGAAACTTTCTTCCCATTGTCCTACTCAAAGAGAATATGAGGCACTGTTTATTCTTATTCAGAATGCGATCTTTTACGCATGTCAAACTGATTGTTCCCAGGGAGACCCTCTCTTTTTTTCTAGGTTATTTTTGCCAAGGTCAGGTTTTTCTGTAGTCTTATAGGTATATTCTTCTTTTTATTCCTAAGAATTTTGCCCTCTGTTACTTCACAACTGTTCTCACACAAGCTGCCTTTCTGCAATGAATTGCTGTTAAGTTCTTTGAAGGTAGGGTAGCAACTGCTTGACAGGCTGTTTTTCACCATACCAGCTTTCTAAAAGATTCTTGGGTATTTAAAGTCCTCTATCAACACCAAGTCTTTCATCACACCTGATCTCCCAAGCTGGGTGCTCAATGGCAGATTCAGCATCAGATCACTCCTTCCAACCTTCTGTTATTGCCCAGAGATTTCAACGGGTCTGTCATCCCTTCCATTCTGGACTTCAGAGCATACATGCATGACCATGACACTTCCAGATTTGTAAAAATTCACTAAACCAGTACCAGAAAGGGCTAGCATTTGTCAAGGCTATCATCCTAACATAAATGGATACAGCTTCAGTATTGATGCCAACCAGGTTTAGGATTGTATCAACATATGTCAAATTAGAATGCATCTGTTACTGGCTCTTCTTTGCTGCTTTCCTGCTGCCCAGTTTCCAGCTCCCAGGTACCACACTGCCTGCCATGTTTATGTGATTCCTTTACATACCAAGGGCTGTTATACTCGTGTAATTTATACATCATCTGTTTTACAGCCTCACAAAGCGCGCTGTTAGGTGGAAGTCATGCTGCCTTGTGCTTGGATCATTTTCTGACTCGTGCATCTGTGTAATGTATTCATTTCCAGTGCTGCTGAACTGTGCTTAGCCACCTGAAAGGTGGTTGTTCCAGGTCATCTTATTGTACAATTCAGGGTTTTTGTATTGACAAAGCTCAAATTGGATAAATATTTAAGCAGGAATAATATAGTAACACTTCTTTCTTCATTATAATCACCTAGAAACAAGAGCTATTACCTGTCTTCCCCCCTGCTTAGCTTGCTGAAAGCATACATTTCAGCGCACAGAAAAACTGCAAAATTTCTTTATTCTCCTTAACGATAGCACACTAATGTGTGTTATCTGTAAGCGAGTTTATGTCCCTGCTGATTCCCATGGCTGCACAGCAAAGCATTGTTCTACCTTCAAAGAGGTGGTGATTTACAGACCATACCACACTCTCTTTTAAGACCCTGTTCACACAGGACAGAACCTAGATGGGTCACTGAAGTCTGACAGGTTGCACTGTCCATGCAAAGAGCTAGCAGAAGAGACCCCATCACACAGCCAGATTTTATTTAAAGAATTGATCAATTCAAAATATTTTTACTGCAACTATTCTGTGCACAAAGACCCCTTGCCCTTTAAAACAGAGTGTATGATATAAATTGAACATCTCCATTCCCCAAATGAGGGCATTTCTTTTTTAAAAAATAAGATCATTTGTAAGAGAATCTTGTTCAGTCATTTATAAATAGTCACCTCTGTAAACCAAGAAATAACCTTGTTTAAAAAAGTACCAACATTGTTGTTCTGTTGTCACCCGCTGGTAATTGAAAATGTGTTTCTGTCAGTTTCTCCTAAGACAGAATGTAATTCTTTCTAAGATCTTGATCTTAAATTGGCAAAAAAAAAAAAAAAAAGTCAGTGATAAAGCAGCCAGAAGTTGTTACTTGTACTTTGCACTGGTGATATTGCTACTGCCCTTTCTTATAATCTAAGACATTATTCTTACTGGCTCCTGGAGGGCAGCAGTACAGTCCTATTTTTTCATTGCTTTTTCCTCTGGAATGGGTATTGCACACTGCTTCGTACTGAAATGTGAGGACGTGCATTACAAAACAAACAAACGCCCAAAATCAAACAGGGCCAAATCTTGAAGTCTCACCTTAGCTTTCAGATTTGTCATTACTCATACTAATTCAAAAAGGATTTTACCTAAGTAGATCAGAGGAAGCATTAAGAAAAGCTCTGTGATTAAGGCAGGTCTTTATTGTTAGAGTAATAACAAACCCTCTGTTCCTCCGCTTGTGCTTCACAGAGTTAATCTGATTTTGTTTCGTCTGGTCTTGTGGAATAAAATAATAAGAGTATTCCTTGCACTGTCTGATTGATCTCCTGTCCTGAGAAAACAAAAAGGCCCATGAAAGGAAAACTAGATATGAGTTGAGGCAGCACTAAGAAATACAGCTTTGTAGCTTCTGTACTTAAGATGCCTCATGCCCAATGAGACAGAGGAAAGGGGGCATCAGCATTATAGTCAGGGCTATTTGCATTGTCGTGCCCATCCGTGCCTTGAACCAGTTCAGCTAACAGCATAGAAGATGGTTTATTCCCAGGAAAACCCCACAGATCCCAAACAACTATATGGTGCCTTCTAAAAACAACAGTTTCCTCCTCTGGTGTAAATACAGGCCTCTTCTGTAGGTTACAGACAATGAGTTACGGACAATGTCTAACAAGCAACCATGTAGATCAATCCGAAAGAAAAGAAGGGAAGCCAAGGGAAGGATCATAGGTGAACTGCATCAGTTGGAGAAACTGAGATTCATCACTACTTACCGAACCTAAAAGAGCCAATTTTGCTGGACAATTTCTGGTATGTTAGTCAAGTTACAAATTTTAGGTTTAAAATGTCATGGTTTCTGTTATTACTTTTTGTTTTCTGTATAATCATCACCTCTGCCTTTTTTTCCCTGTTCCATTTGTTACCCTCACACATTTTCCAGTGTTTTTCAGGACCCTTAAATCTTTGCTAAAATCTCTTCTTGACTGGTACTGGAGGTTGGAGAGTCACTCCTAAAATATTTTAACTCTTTTAAAAAGTTAAGCACTCAAAAAACATGGGGTATAATCTGACTTGGAGGCTTGGTTTGCTGTGTCTCAGCAGACCATCATGTAGGCAATAAAAGTTTCTCAATAACTCTACCAGAGTATCTCACTTACAAGGAAAGGCTACTGCAGGTCATGGGGGTAAGGCAATTCAGTCACTGTCACCCATTCCACCCAGATCCTCTCTCTGCTGGGAGTGTAAAGAGGCTAACTGCATTCCAAAGGAAGATTTTAGATGTGGACACACGTCCTTTATGCTGTAGGCTAGGACCAGTGGTTCATATCCATTAGGCCAGCAAAAGGAAGCAATCAGATGGCAATGATTTTCAGTCACTACTGGTTCAGGGTTAGATTCAAACAAGTGACCTGGAGGTGAAATGTTCCACATCCCATTACTGATCTTCTAAATTATTCTTCCCCCACAGATGAGGCTTGGCACACATAAAAAAGTAGATTGTGAGGAATTGCAATAGAAAAACTGAGACAGTAGCTCATAATAGATGTGGATTTTGTTAGCCCTTTATACTAGGCAATATTGTTATGGTACAATGATAAGACAGAATTATTGACTGTATCTAGTGGGTCGTAACTGAGTAACCACGCACAGCATACCCAGTTTATGAACTAATTCAACTGCTTTACAGTGTATGGCAATTTTTCTTTATCTGAAGAAGCAGCTTATTAGAATTTCTATATTTTGGAACTATTTAAAATAAGGAATAGCTGACAAAATCTGCTTCCTCAAAGCAGAATTTATTCCTATTTCTTTCCCTCTCCTTATACACTTTCTCGAATGACTTACCGATGGATAGAAACATTTTTCTGAAAATTTGCCTCTGGGGTGCAACCAAATCTGAAGAGGAGAAAAAGTGCTGTATCTCATGGAGGATTTCATAGGAGAAAAAGAATGGAAGAAAATGAAATTCCAAAATAAAAAGTGCTATAGAAGATACTTTGGGGGACTGTGTTTAGTAAAAGAGGTAAAAACAATCTTAGGCAGTTTCCTTCACTCACTGGACATTTATCTGCCTCATTGGAGAGCAATACAAACATTAAATGCGAGATTTGAGGAAAAACAAACACTTCTAGGGATTTGCATCATTCTTCCTCTTCCCTGTCTCTGTCTTTCTGATGCTAGGAGACATTTAGCAGCTCCCACCAGGGCTCACCCTCTCCAAGCCAGTAGCCTCCAGTCATGGACCAAAGCTGCCACCAGTTCTAGACCATGACAAACCGGTCCAACTTCAAACAGGAGTCAATAGCTTTGTGTTTGTCCAGGCTTGAAATAGTTTGACTCTTTGAGCCAAGAAACTTTCTGCAGATTTGTGGGGTTTTATGTTTTCCTACCAGCTGAACAGAACATTTATATAGTGCAGCTTTTTTTTTTTTTCAGGGAGTGGGCGATCATAACACAAAGAAGTGAAGATCTGGCAAGGGTTTGTTCTCTTCAATTCCCACCTCTGGCAAACAGCTCATGCAGCAAAGAGAAGTCAGACAACAGAGCTGGAGGAGCAAAAGTGCTCTGCTCTAAAAATATATGACAGTGAGTGATGCGGAAAGAGGTAGACAGGGAAGTGAGTGTTAGTAACACTTTCCAGGATCAATCAAGTGCTCGCTTCTCTGCTATCTCTTGAACTGTGGTGTCACTTCTACAGGACTTTAGACAACTGTTTGCTGGAGCACTTACAAAATCCAGCAGCTTCTGTTTTCAGGGATGAATGAAAAATAGCAAAGAGGGGAAGAATAAATTGCTTATTCCACATAAGAATGGCTGGCTGAGTTTGGCATTAAATAAAACTTCCTTCTCACAATGCAAGATTGCTTGAGCACTGAGAAACTAGATGGGTTGTCAGAATTTAGATCCAAACTGACTTTGAGGTGTACTGAGACCTTGGTTATACAATGAAGTCAGAGCGAACAAAATTCTTCACAGTATTATCCAGTCCATATATAACTTGATGTTTGTCCTCTAATATTTATTTAGGATGAGATAAATCATTTGTCTCTCCACTGACTACAGAAGGAACCTGGACAGCTAACTTGGAATAGACTATCAGTGTTTTGATAGCTCACATTAGGAGAGGTGGAACCAGCCTGTAGTATATTTCATATAACCAGTATCCTACTAAAATTTATTTTTCAGAATTAAATTTAAAGAGTGGAGGAAGAGAATTTTGCCAGTAAGGCTTGAAAATAGGCAGACACTTTGCAGGATAGAGACAAAAAAATGATGTTCCTGCCTGAAGGTGACCCAAGGGAGAAGGTTTGCATTCAACAGCAGTCAGATTGTATTCGGGGTGGGGGGGAGGGAGCAGGGCAGGAGGGAGAAAAGGCTTTTAAAATTCTTATTCCATATGTGATTGAATAATAGAAAGTATGTCAGAGGGGGAAATAAAAACACCAAAGCAACAAAACTACCCTATGTGGCTGAAGTCTCCAGCTGACTCAGTCAGGCAGTGGAGCCTTTCAGGCCCAGCTTGCAAAGATTCAGCAGACCACATCTTGGACAGTTTCACAGTAAGGAGTTTACACCTCTCATCTCTAAGCTAAACTTAAGTCTGGCATAAGCATACCAGTGTTTGTCACTCAAATGCTGCCACTGCTAGTGCTTCTGCTAGTAGTATACACTCTATGGTGTTATTCAGCCTTATTTCTTATCAAGACTGAAATAAGGATGATTAAAGGATAGCAAAGGAAAAAGTGGATGAAAAGCACCATCCAATCTACTCAGTCACTCAGGAGATAAAAATACTTAAATGTCTGAAAGGCAGTTATATTGCACCATTGGTTTAATTGGTCTACATATCAGAAAATTATCATTTACTTAGCAAGGAAGTGTTTATATGTCAGAGTCGGGATATGTCTTGGGCTGATAATGTGGAATAAGAAATGTGTAAGATTTTACAACCACAGGAAAGAAGACTAATAATAAGAAAGCAGATTAAGTTTTTACAACTAATAAACTATCCCCCCACAATACAACATTGTTTTGAGACAAAACTATACTGTGTTTGTTCTTGTTTTCTAGAGACTGACACCACTCATGGCTGCAGACAGGAGGGGAAATGCACCAACAGAAAGCTACCTGTGATATACTGGCCAGGAGACACTATTCAAATGCTGTGCTTCTGCCTCTATTCCTGCCAAAGCGTTGCGGGATTGGACTGGGAGATTTTTTTAATAACAATTTTTTAATAACTTCAGCTTTTCCCCTCTATACTGTAGAGTCTGATAGTGATCTTGACACTTTTGTGCCTGGCTGGACAGGTTTTCTAGATGGGAGGAGCAGACAAGTTTGACAACTTTCAGGCTTCATTAAGTTCAAAGATTAAACTATGTGCAAATCCATGGACACTGTGGCTGAATGTTGACTTCATCTGTGTATTGGCATTGCTGTTTGTAGTCAGCCAGCTTCAGAACAGTCTATTCAAATTCCCTTGAGTAATCTGCTCAAGGAAAAGCTAAATACTTGAAGTCAAATCTAATTACCTCTGTGTAGGGTGGCTATGCAGCCAGCACTGTCCATTTTTGGTCAGTCTTGGATATTGTCACACCATCACTTTAAGCGTCCAACAGCAAATTGATGAAATATGCAAAAGCAGGGACATTAAAGCATAAGTTCAAGATGTTATACCTCATGTGCTTGCCACTGACAGCATTAATTTTCATGTTTGTGAATTTTGTGATCTTGTTCATCATAACCAGCTTACAGATAAATGAAGGACTAATGCTTGTTTATTTCCAGCTGATGTACTTTAGCTGAATTAATACAAGTAAGCATCAAAAGTCATCCTTCTAGAACATCAAGTGTGATGTAAAATGAGCAAGTGAAAGTGAACACCAGTTCTGTGCAGTCCCATGAAGAGGTGCACCCTGTTATATCCACTGTTTGTCAGTAGAAACTGGAGAGTCTGCTGAAATAAAAACTATTTGAGCAACCAAGGGGAATTGTTCAAGCCCAGCAGTTGAAATGTGTTACACAATCATATCTTTGCCTAATTCTGGCTCACAAAACAAGCACTGTATTTGTCAAGACCACAAAGTGCCCAGAATTTAAGAGCTCAGAAGTCCCAAAGTCCAGCTTCCTCCTTCCTTTGCTATGCTGCTTGCTGTGAAAAGATAAATATTGGAAGGTTTTGAGAGGCTCCCGAGATTGACGTCTGCTGTTCGATACCCACCTAATGAGCTGCTTAACAACTGTTACTAAAATTAATGAGTCAAGTCACAGTTGTAATTACCATATTGCAGATCACAGTATTGTATTAGATTACCATGGACTTCTATTTAGGAATATTTACACCATGACGACTGTTTAAAATGTGCTCCGGTGTTTCAGCAGATTGCATTGCCTCATAGCCCATATTTATTAGGCTAAGCAGGAGTCACAGGAGTCTTATCATGAATTCTTTGGTTCCAGCTTGCAGGGATCAATGAAGAGCCAATCTTAATGTTAAGAATATCCAGGTATCGAAAAATGCACAAATGTTTAAAAGATCTTAATCGTATGTGTAAGCACACACAGCAAAGGAGCAAATATCTGGGTGATGAAAACAGCAATCTGGGGCCAGAAGCAAATGCTTCACTATCACAATATATTAATACAATTGAACATAAATTAGTCTGACTTAACTTCTACTTCAGGAGAGTAGTGGAATGCCCAGAATACAATGTTCCAGCAATTTAGGATAACCAAGCATAGTTTCCTTACATAGAGCCATGCTTTCTTCTGTGCAGAAAGAGGTAAGAAACAGTTCTACACGACAACATCCTATACATTATCTTGAACAGGCTGTAATTTTACCTTCCTCTTATTTCATGCTCTAGTAAGGAGCAAATCGTCTTGGCTTCATGAAATCAGATGATGTGGAAATAGTCAGGGCTCTTCTGCATTTGTATTTAGTTCCTGTTTGTTTACCACTAATAATGCTTCAGTAGGCAACAATAAGTATATGTGTACGAATATTTATATATATATATATGTACATATACATACAAGGCACCTGAACAAGTACAGCAAACCAGCTGTCCAAGGGTTGCCATTGTCCCCTAGAGCCAGATATCACAAGAGGGAAACACTTCCTGGAGCCTCTCCTCCATCTGCCCTGTCCCATTCACCTTTCTACAGCCCCCAGCACCTCACCATGTTTATGGAAGAGGGTTTGCCCATGCTACCCGCTGCTCCTGTGCAGGTCGTTGGCAAGCTAACAAAACCAGGAGGTGCATACATTGCCTGATGGATAACTTAGGGGGACTTGCAGTGACTGAGCATTTGGAGCACTTACCTTTAAATCTTGAAAGGGCAATTGCAGAATGGCTGGTCTCTGTTCCCCCATTTCCTTCTCCAAAGAGAGCCTGTTAGTACAGACAAATGAGGCAAGTCAATAACATCCACCCGGACAGGATATATTGAGCCAATTCAAGGGTAGGTGGGTAGCAGCTGCGGTCCTGCCTGTGAAATACTACAGTCATTGCCATTGTGCAGTGAGTCATCAAGCCCCCTTTATTTACACCTCCATATAAGTGCTGGCAAACACTGATTTATGTGCTGAAAGCCGAGAACTGGGGTATGGGCACGTTAAAGAAAGAAACACAAGCACATACATGCACAGCCCAGCAACCTATCTTCTGTTTGTCCAGGAGAATTTTAAGCCACACAGACCTGAAACAGATTAACCTTTTATTACTTTTGAATTGAGGACAGATTTCCACTTTAAAGGCTCAATTATATTGCTGGGCTTGTTTGCTTTTTATGATTTTAGAAGATGCCATGGTAACTTGGGCAATGAAACTGAGCTTAGGCTGTTTTATCTGCTGAATTTCAAGCCCTGAATTGTAGTTTGCAATTTTAATCAATTTGGTGCCTGAAAAATGATTGTATTTATATTTGAAGTGCAAGTTAGAAGGACTGATATTTGACAACATGGTTCAGATTTCTGCCTGATTTTACCTGTTGGAGAGCATGGAGTTATCCTGAGAAGTATGTGTTTGCTGGCCTTATTGGAGAGTTTGATAGATTAATGATTTCTGAAGTTCAGCTATAAGAAGTTGATCTTCTGTAAAATCCACTCTATCAAGCACTTTTGAATGGGATATATACTCTGATTTTACTAGGAGAAATTTAATTATTTGGATAACTAGACAGAGACTTTTATTTGTTTTCTCTCTACTGCAGAATTGCTTGTTTTAGTTGCTTAGTGCTTTAACAATCTATAGACCTCCTCAGGAAAGAGGGACCTTGCTGCTAAAGATCATTCACGGTGTGGTTATTGGAAGGTTCTGAGACAGATATTTTATGCGAGGCAGTGCCAGGGTGCAGCAAAAATGTGTGTGTTGGAACCAGTGTTTACCACTTTCTGTGTGTTTTAGAAATGTAGGAAAGCATCAGTAAACATTATGTGTCCAAGTCTGCGTTTGAAACCGTGACTGTCCAGGTAATAAGTTTTTCCTAACTGAGGATCTTCCAGAGCACTGATCAACATATGGACACTTTCACTGCTGGATAAGGGAAATCAGATTTATTTCAAAGTATTATTTAGTAGATCCCTATAAAGAGAGGGAGTGCAAGAGGAAGGGAGGGAAGGGAGAAAGGGAGCAAGAGTGGGAGAAAGAAAGAAAAGGAGGGATGGAAGGAGAAAGCAAGAAAGCAAGAAGGCAAGAAAGAGAAAGAAAGAGAAAGGAAGAAAGAGAGGAAGGAAGGAAGGAAGGAAGGAAGGAAGGAA
>VZRN01005839.1:902644-918100 GCA_013397935.1 Dasyornis broadbenti | reverse complement strand
GAAGGAAGGAAGGAAGGAAGGAAGGAAGGAAGGAAGGAAGGAAGGAAGGAAGGAAGGAAGGAAGGAAGGAAGGAAGGAAGGAAGGAAGGAAGAAAGAAAGAAAGAAAGAAAGAAAGAAAGAAAGAAAGAAAGAAAGAAAGAAAGAAAGAAAGAGAGAGCATATGTGCACATAACTTACTAGTCAGTGTGTGTAATATCCCTATTTTCACCAATTTCTCCCCTAGACCACACAGAAGAGTGTGTGTGTGGCAGGGGTTAATAATTTTTGTATTAGTATATGAATCTATTTATTGAGTCAGAAATCTCTGGTGTTTTGTTATGCAACAGCAAGTGCACAATGAGATTTTAGAAACTGGAGTGGCAGATGCTCTAAAAGATATCATCCATACAGATTCTACAAGGGTGCCTGTCCTCTGATTTAGAACTGATCACCTCTTTTTTATTTCTAATTTAGGGAGAAAAGGTTAACAATTATCTGACCAGTCATCCCGTGTCACTGAGTACAAGCAAATCTGACATGCGATTCCTTATTTTTATTTTTAGGCACCTAATTTGTTTTCCCATTTGATGATATCTTCAGCTGAAATCATAGGCTGCTGATCACTTGTTTTTTTCTCCTGCAGTGAATGTAATTGGACACTCTTAACCGTAGCACAACAGTTTTAAATGACACAGAGAGTAAACGAAGGCTGCTAGATTAAAGAGAAGTCTCTCAATAGATTTGTGATTAACTTGCAACTATAATAAGAAATTACATGAAAATAGAAATGAGTAGGAAAGGTTAACCAGCTAAGACAGGAAATTATTTCAACAGCAGGGGGGGTGAACAAGAAAGGAAAGATAGTCTCTTTACAGATATACTTCTGACATCAGCTGTTTCTCAAGAGCAATACACTAGAGCTAAGAAGACGTGTCTTGTAGGGCTAAAAGATACAGCTCAGATTAGGGATCAGGATTTGTTCTGGTTCTCATCATTATTTTTCTGCCTAGCCCAATACTTCAATTTCTCTTTCTTTCTGTTTAGCCTATAAACTCATTAAGAGTTTGTGTAATGCCTAATGGCACGTTCTGTAAACTTGAAGCTGTACATATAACTGGACAACAGATAAAGTTTTCCATTCTCACACATCTCAGCCTTGTACTCACTTGGACAATGACTGCTCAAGGTGGTAAAATGTACCAAAGATGAGGTCTATGCCCTGTTGTTATGAATACAAGGTTATGTGTGACTTTTAATTAAGAGCAGAATATATACCCACAGATAGTTAAGAGTAATTTAATGCTTTAGTAGGGACATCCCTTGTGAAAAAGGAGGAGATGAGAAGTAAAAAAAAAAAAATGAATCAAATCTCTTTCTTGGCCAGGTTGTCTGTTATTCTAATAAAAGGTCAGGTTACTGGTCTTTCAACTGATAAGGGCAGTCAGAAAAGCCTATCTCAATTTTCACAAAATTTGTATAAATAAGCTCACTTCTTCACACTAATTTATTTTTTGAATTTGTTTGATAGTAGTCAAAAGATTTAAAAGTTATCAGGAAACAATATCCTTTAAGACAACACACTCAGAGTGTTTCTATAGGGTTTGTTTTCTTGGGAAATCAGTTTTCAAAGAACGCATTCTCATGATTTCCAATAACTTAGCTTGCACAGTTAGTGGCATGCATTCCAGATGAGCCAGTCATCACAATACATGGCCAGTTCCTGCTCTATGTAAGCAACAGTTCCAAAGTGAAGAACATTTTATTTTGAGACTTGGAAGATCCCTCTTTTATTTCAAGGTGACCCATACAGGTCAGCTACTGTAGTTCTACTAAAGGGAAAGGAACTGTATCAGAGCTGAGTTTGCCCTATAAACCCTCTCATGCTTGTCTCAGTTTGGGTCAGCTATCTACTTTCCCCTGAGTGATTCTGATTTCATAAATCATCTCAGGGTTCCCTCTTTTAATAGCCTCATTATTTTTTTCTCTCTTACCACATCACTGGCAGTACAGGTCCTTTCCTAGTCTGAATAGACCTACAGTCAGTAACATGAATCCAGAATAAATCATCATTGCCCTACACTAAGTATTAAGTTTGTACATTCTATTTCAGCCAGTTACATGAAGTCAGACAGTGACTCTTTACCCCTTCCAGCTCCTGTGAACTCAAGGAGGTCACAAAGGGATAATACAGCAGTATTTGTCCTGTACTGTTTACGGGTTTACGTTAAGAAGTAAAATAATGTTGGGCTTCATCCTGGAGGCATGTTGCTGTTGTACCCATTTCTCCGTGGTTAAAAATAAATACTTTTTAAAAGAATAAGCTATACTGTATGATCCAAAAAATGGAAAAATGAACCAGGACACAGCTGCTGTCTACAAAATAGGTCTGCAATGCCCTTAAGTTTATTCTTTGCTTTTTATATACTTCAGTTCTCTTTGTTTAAGAGAAGCAGATTTCACTTATTTGCATTACACAAATGAGACATTAGAGTTTCCTCATGCATTCCAGAGAAGGACCATAACAAAGGGATCATATCAAGGAAGGGAACAAATATTTCACAAATCACTCGATATTATAGCAGGGGTTTACTTGAACAAATGCCGTTTCATCTACTAATCTTCACCTTCTAATCAGCACTTCATCAGGCTCATTCATAAGAAATCTTGTGCCAAAAAAAGCTGTTGTAGTATTCAGCTGTAAGCAGATGCCTTCTGGGGCTGGGCTCAGACGAAAGCCTGTATGAACAGGTGTGCAGACTGAACTTTTCTCACCATAAAACCCATCCTGTGGCCAAGCTGGAGCCAATACAATCACTCTACCAATAAAAGAACAGAGTAAGAACTGAGAACTTCAGGCTATGGATCCACTTGAAGGGGACCCAGGACTCCAGACATCAGCCAGGGCTGAGTAGAGGGGAAGTATCACCTCTCTCAAACTTACGACACTGCTTTTCCTAATGCACCCTAGGATAGCACTGGCTTTTTTTTGTCAGAGGGCACACTGCTGACTCATGGACATCTTGCTGTACAGCAGAAACCCCAGATCCTTCTCAGCAAAGCTGCTTTCCAGACAGTCAACCTCCAGCCTGAACTATTGCATGAGATTATTCCTCCCCAGGAGGATTTTGCACTTACCTTTGTGAAACTTCATGATGTTCTTCTGTGCTTCCCTTTTCTCCAGCCTGATAAGTCTGGAGATAACTCTGAATGGCAGCACAGCCACCACTGTACCAACAAGTCCTCCCAGTTTTATATCATCAGCAAACTAACTGAGGCTGCACTCTGTACTATCGGCCACGTCATTAATGGAGATGCTAAACAGTGCTGACCGCAGTATAAATCCCTGGGATGCACCATAAGTGACTTGTCTCCCTCAGGCTGTGTAGCAGACTATCAGAGCTGGTTAAGCATAAATTCCCATTCATCATTCTGTGATGCCTACTCCTGATCATTTTCTTGTCCCTCACATGCCTGGAAATGGTTCACCACCTTGTCAGAAATCCAGACGAGGCTGACCAGCCTGTAGCTCCCCAGATTCTTGCCTTTCATGAGCAAAGGAGTGGCATTCACTCTCCAGTTTTCAGTAATCTTTCTCAGTTACCACAATCTTGGAAAGATAGTAGGAGTTGGGAGTGCAATCCATAAGGGCCTGTATACTTGTGTATGTTCAATTTGTTTACAGGCTCCCTACCCGGCTTTTTATCTACCAAACAGGTCAGTCTTCCTTTCTTCAGATTTTCCCACTGGTCTTGGGCCTGGAATCCTGTAGGCCCATCTTACTGGTAAAGACTGGGGTGGAAGCAGCATTGAGGCAGTTGTCACTGAACTTCAAAGCAGGTGCTGTAAACAGCTTTCTACAAACAGAATGTCTGTCTCTGGATCATTTTACATGACCATCTGTAGGATCAGGCAAATCTCGCTCTATGTGTTAAACATTGATCACCTCGAGCTGTCACTGCAGCCAGAAACATACAAAAAATGAGGTAAGAAAACCAAACAAAGTAACTTTGTGGAGTATCTGAATGTGCCATCTAAACCATATAAATGTATCCCAGTGTTTGCATTTGGCTTCTGGCCATTCAACTCACCTGCTAAAGTAGCTTTCAATCTCCAAAACTGTCCAGCAAACACCTTCCATAAGTGTGGTAGGTGTGCAAGAGAAGTAACAAAAGTATAAAGGAACTGAAATAAACCCACAAAACAACAACAGAAAGGGATATAATATTCTTGTATCATGATGGAAATGAACAATGTCCCCCAGAAGAAAGCAGTGTTCTTCCACAGAACTCTGAATCTGTAGGACAGATCCCAACCAAATGGAAGATTAAAAAATAATCGGCTAAATATCAAGAGTTCAAGGCAGTGCAAGGTAGACATGTAAAAACAAAAGCAGATGGGAAACCACAATTTTACTTTACAAGCTGCATTACTCCCTACTCAAGTCAGATTAGCACATTCATCCAGAGGAAAATGCAACCCTTTGAAACAGCTCAAAGTCCCAGATTTGTTTTGTAGTCCCTCAGTCATCTTCCTGCTATTCACAGGCATCCTGTGCCTGTAGACTTCTCAAATGTTGCTCCTCAGAGACACTCACCCAGCTCTTGGCTAGAGCATCTCTGCATTGCTAACGAGCAGACTTCCTTCCATACGAGGTGCTGTACTCTCATCTGATCCTGTTTCCTACCACCGTCCATTCAATCATATCCTGCTTTGAACTTTTGCCCTTTTTAACTCTCTATGCAGGCTTACAATCCTTAGACATAAAAATACATAGATACACTTACGTTTATCTCCCACAGCCAGAGCAGCCTCAGGGATAGTGATTTAACGGCTCCTGTTCTGAGGATAAAGTTGTTTATAAATATGGATGTAACTGGGCATACCAGTGGGAGGCAACTACACAGTATCCCCAGGTGTCTCTCTAGGAGATCCAATTCATTTAGTAAAGCATCCTTCTAAATGCGTACACACACTCACACACATATGCACACACACACAGCAGCTCTTTAAATGGGCACAGAACATGGATCTTTTCCACTGATACCAAAAGGAAAGTTTTTAGAATGGTGCAAGAGTCATAGATACTGATTAATTTGGTCCGTGCTGCAATGTTCCTTCCACAGGAATATAAATAAACACAGAGAGGACTATTTTCTCCCAAAAGCTTATTTCTGGCAAAATGAGAAGGTTGCATCTCTGGAAGAGGCTGCCTGGACAGGGCTGCTTCCTCCATTCCGTTCTCAGAGGTTTGCTGCAAGACCTGCTAAACAGGACACCCTGGAATTTTAGCTAGGCAAACCACCCAGTCCAATGAAAAACCTGAGAGTGCAGTTAGTATCTTCTGCTAATATTACAGTGTTTCTTTGGGCTGTTTGTCAGAAGTGGGATCCTTCTTTGCTCTTAATCCATGAGATAGTGGGCAAAGTTCATGCTGGCTGCTCCAGAAGGGGTGGTGGGGTTGATGGCAGCAGGAGCAGCCCTCACTGCAGCAAAACACACATTTTAGCCTGCAGCTTTTGCTTAAGTGGGATAATTTGGTGGTGTGACAAAGGGCTTTGCATCCTAGAGCACAGCTGTGAATGCCACAGTGTGCTCAGATTAGACAAACAACATTACAAAAAGCTATGTTTTTAAGGACAACCAATGAATAAGAAACCAGCTAGTGACATAACCTTTCAAATGATCTAAATAACTGATTGAGTTCAGAGAGGAATAACCTTTTAAAATCATTAGATTTTGTAAGCAGATGTAAAAATAATTAACTTCAAATTATGCATCCAGAGAATAATATAAACTGCAGATTTCAAAGTCAGAATAACTGTAGTTACAAAGACAAGCAAATGCTGCTTAGAGAATGCAGACATCTATAGATTTTCAGGCAAGCCATTCATACCCGAACCAGCATGTTTGACTTCCTTTAAAGATAGGACACTGAAAAACAGGAGGTCCAATACTTTACCTTTCTCTGTTCATTCTGGAAATGGTCCTTCTCTGAACCTCTGATCCTTCTCTGAGCCTCTGAATCACTGGCTTTATCACTCTTTATATGATAGTAGTTTCCAAGACAATGCAGAGCCATTTACAGACACTGGAAATCAAGTCCCAATCATCTCAGTTTTTCAGTTGTATTTATAAATGGAAATGCTAAAATACTAGAAATAAAGAGGAAAATTTATGCTGAATCACATTATTTTCTTTCCAAATGTTGGTAGACACAAATAAACACAAGTGAAAGAAGGCAAACCTGAAGAGACCTCCCAAATCAAAAGAGCATGCAAAGAGTTGCATGAGGCAAAGGGGGTGGGAGAAAACACATCCTTTGTGCAAAGCACTGCTAAATGTGCAAATCATTGCTGAAGAAACATTTCTTTCTGGAAGGGGAGTCTGGTAGGACAGTCAAAGATGAATGATGAGGAGAAGACAATGAAAAAGGCCACAGACCTGAAAAGGACAGAAAACCTGAATGAGTGAAAAAACACCAGTGGCACAGGGATGACCAAAAACCAGCAGCTGGGAAAAACAGACAACCTGAAAGTGGCCTTTACCAATACAGAAACAAGCTGTCAAGTATTTTTCTCAGTTGTGCCTGTGAGTTCACACCATGGAAGTGTTCTTATTCCTGGCTCAGCTGTGATGACCTCTGCCCAGTGATAAAAGGTTACTCACTTCATTATCTCATCTGGCTTGCAGAGTGAGAAGGATGGAGACTCCATATGAGGTTTCAGAGTCTTCTGCACTACAAGAAAGCAATTTAAGTCTTAAAAAAAAATGAAAAAAAAAACAGTAGAGGAGTTCTTCACTTCCCTCCTATCAGTTGCCCTGGTATCTAAATTATCTTCTAGGCTCTGTGCCCAAAATCTTTATGTGGTACTATAGAAATGCAGAGCAATCTTTCTTTACCTGAGAGTGGAAATTAGTGTTAGTATAAAGAGAACAACCCTTCCAGGATTTACTGTTCTCCAAAGACTTAGTCAGCTGTGGAAATCTGTTCCATTATGACTGGTTTCCATATCACTGCAATATGCTGATGAATGTGTCTGTAAGATTAAAATCTGCTCTTACATCAGTGTAAAGCTAGCACAAGGCAGATAGTTTTTATCTGCCTTGGTATCTAAAATGTTTCTGCATTTAAAATCTTGCAGCATGCCAGTATCTATTTTGGGCTGTATTTACAAGGAGGGCTTAACCCGCTCTTAAATTGCAGAAAAGGTCTTAAAAAGACATGTGGCGACACACAAGGATTCTAGCAGACATAAACTTTGAGTGAAATGCCTGAAACCTAGCATCTCCTGGTCATGATCTTACTACATGAAGATGATCTCTGAAAACCAAATTTTAATGCACAAACTGCTCCACCTGTCATTCTGCCCACCTTACTTAATCCTGTAGCTGATAAATACTTCCCAAAGTTTTCTAGGGCCAGTTTTGTTTGTCTCCAGCCACTCTCTCCAAAAGTGGTCAAAGGCAGTTCTCATAAACTTTTGATCCTCTCTGCACCCAAGGCCAGCAGAGGCAATAAGAGGAAGGTTTCCCAAATGGCATATTTTATGACACCTTAATCCACACTCTATAATAATGCGGTCCACTTCTTTTCCCCAGTAATGGACCATTAACTAATTTATTTATTTTGTCTTCATTGTTTTTTAAAAGACCATCAGGAAGGCTTGTCTGCATTTTCTTTAGAGATTAGCAGAAGGGGAAGGGTGGATGCTTATCACCCATCACCTGGAGAGGCTAGACGCACAAAAAGACATAAAGTTTAGACACAGACTTGTAAAGCTTGATTCCCTGCCAAAGCAGAGCTTGAGGACAATTACTCAAAGTCATGCCAAAGTTGAATAGCCACCTGCTAGAATATGAGATAGAAATGAAAGGAACACCTGCAAAATAAGACCAGGAAGGTGGGGGGAGGAGTTGCCCTTGAAAGGGAAGCAACAGAAACAGGCAGCAAGAGACTATACTGAGAACTAAAGCTTTCAAATAAATTAGCCTCAAAATCATGTTTGAGAGTTCAGCAAGGAAAAAACTTCTTATTAATAAAGCAAGAAGGGGAACCACACTACAATCAAAACTGTTGATCTTGATTCTCATCAAACTGATAATTTGATGTTCGTATTTCATCAGCATTTCTGAAGATGGCAAAACAGCAGTAATGAATTCTTACTGCCCTGGTTATTTCCAGATGCTGTCATTATCCATTAATACTTCCTCATTCACTAACAGTTTGGCTAAAACGTAAACTACAAGTATAAAATGCCACAGTTAAGTATCTCTAAGAAATTCTATGTATTGGTGTCCATAGCAGCAGTTTCTCCTGAGTCCCTCTTCTACCTAATAATTTTCAGTGATTCATTTATTGTGTAGACAACTCATCAGTATGTGCTCAAGACTATTTCTAGATAGACTGTCTGAGATTGTGATAATGAAAAATTAGCCAACTGTAATACCAGCACAATGTTATTTATTACTTGAAAATAACAAAACCATCATTCAGACTGCAGGCTCACCACATGAGCATTTGCTAGCAGATGTCTGCCTCTCACTTTCCTTATTAAACAAAGAAATAGAGGTCCAAGCTGAACTCCCTATTCCTATAGAACTAATTCTGAGAATTGAAACTGAGGTACCAGGTTGAAGTAGCCATTAACCAGGTTTAGCGTGCTATGGAGATAAAGTACAATTCTGAAAGAATTGATTGATGTTGAGAATAGCCTTTCCTTTCTAGATTGTTTTGCAATACAGAAGCAGAGCTGAAGTAAACAAAACTACAAACAGAGGAAACTCGTACTAAAAAAAAAAAAAAAATCAAACTTGGTGTCAATTCTGGACAAACAGATGATACTCATTGGCTTCTCTGCAATTTCTGTAGAAGTTCTCCACTTAAAAATAATTTAGGCTCCTTATACACCACTTAAAATATATAAATAAATGTCAGGGATGCAGAAGTAGGTCTGTGGCAAATCCTCTGAATCTCTCAGAGGAGGGTTCACATGGAAATTAATCTCCATAATATTGATATTGCTGATTTTGTTACGGTTTGTATTGCCTTAGCTCTTAGAAATTTGCCTAGATACTTCTTTTAGCAGGCATCAATTAATTTTTCTTGTATCAAAAAATTATCATCTTTAGTATTTTTCTTGAAGGATGCAACATCTGAAGAAAATTTGAATGTGAAAGTTTCTTTGTTCCACAGAAAAACCAGACAAAATGGTAGAACTTAACAGCCAGCAATGGATAAAATCCATTGCCCAATGCATACTACAGTCCACACCTTTTCCTTCATCTGAAAGCGAATACCTGAAATAGAGGGTTTCTGTGATGGCCATCCACTAGGACTGCAAGAAACTCCACCATCTAATCATTATAATAAAATCCATGGTTAAAAAATAATGTGTGTTCACTATGCTCTGTAAAAGTGGATAAGTAAAACTAATTCTATGAGTAACAATTTTTACCTTCTCTTTCAGTTCACTCTCTTTATATTTATGCCCTTTTCTAATCTCACACTTAACTGCAATAAATGGCTCCAAAATTAGTGCAGATGAGGGTTTGATAAAGTTGGATTCTATACCTAACTGGCATTGATGTTGGCTAGTCCTTAGAAAAAAGGGGTGCATATGTTACTTATATTTTTTATTTACATTTTGAAAAGAAATGAGAAACAAAAAATATAATCTGAGCTTCTCTGCAGAGCCTTTACAGTGGCTTCAGCTTTGGTGATGTATGAGTCTCCTGAGCCAATTTCGAGACTGCACAGTCCCCTTCCCTTTATCTTCATGAACTGTGTCCTAGTGGGCTGAAAAACACAGTTATTTTAGCCACTTCTCACATTTCTAGATGAACACTTTCTTCAATCAAAGATGATGAAGTGAAATGAAATTATGAAAGGCAGAAAACATAAAGCCCAAAGTGTGACCTAGGAATCTTAATTTTCTTCAATCATTTCTGTAACGGAATGCAAGTCTGCAGCAGCGGGGGTGAAATTATAGTACAAATTACCATGCTATGCTGGATAAATTATTCTCTGCAGCATGGTTATTAAGTGATAGATAAATAACTAACACTGCAGGACTGATTGACAAAACATAAGTGACCTGGAGCTAAGCAGGGCACTGTGGAAATAACATTGCAGTGCCACTAATATTTTAATACTGAAATGAGATTTTTCAAGGCAGAAAAATCTTAAAATAGTACATTACTAAGCCAGCTATAAGTTAAGCAGGTACCAAGAGCTCTTCAGCTGAGAATGCCCAGCTTCACAACGTCTCATGTAAACATTTTTTAAATACAAAGTTGGATACTGGTGCATGTTTTCTGACTGAGGAGGACATAAAAGTAAGCTTTAGAGTCCTGTTATGAGAGAGTGATGGGATTTTTTTCCATCAAAGAGGTGTTAGTAGATAGCCATCTTCTTTAACAACAGCTTCAAAGACAATGTGGGACAGGGGCTCAGAGGTTATTCAGTGACATGGTGTCCTCCAGGTTTAGAAACAGAGCTAATAAAGAGAGAAATGACTCAGACTATTGTCAGAGCGAACTCAAGAAATCACTGACCGCATGGGTTCTCTGGAGAGCCACCTCCATTATTTCTGCAGCTGGGACCTGCTTCAGTTTGAACATTTCTGCGCAAAACGCTGTTGTAAGAGAATAACTTGTGTCTTGCTTTTTGTGTTTTTTTTCAAATTTACCAAATGCTTACTATCAGACCTTGTGACATGTTTATACAAAGGCTGATGTGTGCCTTGAATGGAAACAGTTCTGCCCAGTCATCCCTAGGAAAGAAGAAAATCTTTATACAATCAAAAGTAAGGGCACTCTCAGAGTAGGATTTTTGACAAAGCAAGCAAGCTGGGTTAACAGCAAGGAGAACACCAGCTTTTTAGAAACTGAATATTGCTCTGACAAAAAAGCTGTCTGGGAAAAAGGCAAGATAGGCCATTTTCCAGAGGGAAAATCATGATTAACCACAATTATGAAAATAGATAACTGCACCAGAAAAAAAGAACAGACATGTCATGAAAGAAGTGGTGAAAAGCATGCATGTTCTTGATCCAGATCCGTATGTATTTTCTGCTGCTAGAAAAATTTGTTCTGAAAGCTTTCTGTCAGGTCTTTCACAATGTGCTGTAGAAGGAGCAAACTGTTTATCGGTCCCTATGAAGCTGGACTACAGGAAAGTGAATGACTGCAGCAGCAGAAGCAAAGCAGCTTTCAAGCCTGTGGCAGCTGAGCAGAGGTCTCTGGCCTCATAAAAGTGTGCTACACATAGGATCTGATACCCAGGTACGTGCTCCAAATAGCATTCTGGCCCCAGGCCTGGTGAGGAAGCTTGGCTAGAGTATAGCTGTAACAGATGAGGAAACAAGACAGTGTTTTGATAATGCTCTTGATTTCAGGGAAATGCCTGCTTGCCTGAGGATCTCAAAGTATTCCATGAAACAGCATTGACACGATGCTTAGAATGACACAGAGACATTTTTTTTGCTTCTGTTTGTGTGTGTGACTACCTTCATCAGTGTATATCACAGGCAGAAGCAAGTTGCAAGAGGCTGAATAATAATTGCATGAGTCATGTGGATATTTAAAATCAAATTAAGTCTGTCTAATTAAGTATCCAGGTAATTTACTACAGAACTCTAGTAGGACTAAGAGATTCCTACTATAGATTAATAGTGAGTATCTCACTAGACAAGGCTCCTGTGTGTTGCCTTACACACAGCCATAGCCTCTAATCTTTCCCAAATGCAGAACAAACTGAAAGAGAAAAAGAGAGAAAGGCAGAGAAAAATGGAGGCAATTACAGAGACACACCCATGAAATAATCTGAATGTTCTGGTTATAGACACTCAGGGCAATCCAGCAGGATCAAGCTGAAGATCAGAATCAGACACATCTAATGGGACATTGTCAGTGGGTGGAGGAAGTCACAGAAAGGAAGCAGCATAGCTAGCTTACTGTCTCCTTAAGGCAGAACAAAATGCTAGCAGGTGACAGTAAACACAAAGAGATTGAAGAAGATGGCTCTCTGGAGAAAGGCCCTTGTCAGAACTTTTAGAACACAAGAAAAAGAAAGGCAGATTTTTGTTTTCTTGTTTTCAAGTCAATTTTGAAACTGAGTGTAGCTCTGTAGGGAAGAGAATTGTTCCCTGGGGGAATTAGGGAAGTTGTAGAGTTCAAACAAAATGAAGAACAGGGGGGAAATCAATATTTTTGCTCTAGAGGATTGCTTTCAGTAGTTGATGTTCTCTAAAATCAAGGCAGAAATTAAAAAAAAAAAAAAAAAGAAAGAAAGAAATAACAACAACAAAACAAAACAAAAACAAAAGTCTCCCAACTCTAAATTCTTAACTGTTAAAGAGAAAAATGACAAGGGCTCAATCATGTGGCATTGAGCCTTCTGGAATTTTGGACTAACCATGCTATCCAATATTTCATGACTAATCTGTGAAATTCCTTGAGGGGATGGTCCTTCTTTCCTTTCACCCTGCCTCATCATCCATTAGTTTATTTGTTTGCTCTCTGAACACTTCCTGGATCCCCAGAAGAAGTACTACAAGGTCAAGGAATCAGCTGGTATCCTAGTATGTATATATTCTATCTAGCAAAACAGAGATGATTTAAGGCTGGATGGCATTTCCTGACCTTTAAAATGGAATATATTTTTATCCTAGCCAGTGAGACCCCAATATAAATAATCCGCGTATTAAACCCCAACTATTTAATGCTTTCCCTTTAGATCTATTTCAGTAACTATATTTTCTTGCAGCAACCACCCAGGTGGTATTCTCCTACTCTCTGCAGTAGCACTGCAAAGCACAGAGCTTACAGCTCTGCCCTTAATTGGTAGTGGCGTGTTGAGAAGCACTGATGGTTCTGTAAAGTCTTGCATGCATAAGATCACTGTTGTCTTTAATGTTCAGGTTCTCTGAAATGTCAGGTGTTTGCCTTTCATTCTCCCCCTCCTCCCTCCTTCATATCCCTTTCCCCAAATAAAATCTTCACAGGAAAAAAAAAATAATCAGCTAGGAGCAGGTGGTTTTAAGCAAAGCGAATTATGTTTTCTGCTTCACTGGACTATCTCCTGCCCTGCAGTATGGGAGAAATCCCAGAATGTGCATGCTAGTCTCAGGGAGTCTCCATCAACCAGGGCCATTTCTGAAGGACAGCAAATTCTTAAGAGAACCAAGATGAAAGCTTAGTGGGCTAACTTGAATTTAAGATGACATATTGCACCCTGGATTGTTGCTATGTTCGTTTAATGCTGTTCTGAGCAAAATAACCAAAATCTTATGGAAGCAGCTTCTGCCATGACAATGGTTCAAAGCTGCTTTCCCTTGGCACCAAATGAGGAAATGAAATGGGAGTAAAGAAACATCATTGTACCTCAAATCTTTGTTATAGACAATCCTCCAGACCAGTTTCTACAGCCACACATTGAAAGAAACTGTAAGCAGACTCATG
Source organism: Dasyornis broadbenti (assembly GCA_013397935.1). Classification (NCBI taxonomy): domain Eukaryota; kingdom Metazoa; phylum Chordata; class Aves; order Passeriformes; family Dasyornithidae; genus Dasyornis; species Dasyornis broadbenti. The sequence goes on along the minus strand of VZRN01005839.1, from coordinate 904,659 downwards.
AAGACAGAATTGTTTTAATGGAAATATTCATTCTGAAGTCCCTCCTGAACTATACATGTCTTCAGTGACCTTGCATCCTTCATGATATGCAGGCATTATCTGAGTTGCCATATAAACTCAGTATAGTCAGTGTATCCTATCTGTGCAGCATTGAACAGGACAATACCCCATACGGAGCAGAATCTAGGCTGCTGCTGAGTGTCTTGGAAAGATGACAATATTTGTGAAAGGACCAAACCCCCATTTTCCCCTTCTAGCTCTCATATACAGTAATGACCAGGAGGAAAGCTGCATGCTGTACCTTCTTGTACCATTTCCACAGGTGTGTTCCCTGCAGATATGTTCTTGAGAGGGCCTGGAAGAGCAGCCAGGGCTGTCCTGTTGCTGGAGTCATGAGGGACTGTGACATTGAGAAAGAGAGCAAAGGAAAAGACCAAATTTGAGATGGCCATTCTACTCTGGGGCAGGGCAGTTACCCTGTATGACTCCAGGATGTATGTGCTGGCTCATCTTCTGTTGAAGCGAATGATTTGTGATGCAGGGGAGAGCAGAAATACTACTTCCTCAAAAAGTGGTTCAGAACAGTAGCAGAGAGTTGAGAGCTTGTGCTCAACAGAAGCTGTAGGACTGGACCACTGCAAGATCTCTAGTGGGAAAACTGAGTGAGGCAAAGTTCCTTCTGGAAGCACACATGATGAATTAGAAGTTGGGATGCATTTTGGACATATATGGTTCACTTTCACTCAGAAGACAAAAGATCAGTCACATGTCCAGAGCTCCATGAGAAGTCTGTATTTATGAAAAAAGCCAAACTCGCATCAGCCTTCAGTTCTCCAAGACACTTGGCATGTGAAACCTTCACCTGTTTGTCTCAAAATTTGCAAGTGTTGTTTCTCCCAGCCCATCTACCGATGCCATAATAATCTTATGCATCCAAGCACACATTTCCCATAAAACTAACTACTTCATCTCTCCCACTAGCTTGTCAAAAAAGCTCACTGTGCTGTGTTTGCTGATGCTTGCAACAGAATTTCATCATACTTTCTTGAGTCTCACAGAAGGATGGAGGCTAAGCAACCTTTAGTTTTCTGGCAGGTGCTGGGAATTGCCTCTGGGGAGGAATCTAAGTGTGACACAAATAAGTAGGTTCTCTCTCAAGGCTCAATTTTTTGCTCTCATCTCTGATCTGAAAGCTCTACGCAGCATCAGTTCAATCCCTCCCTAAATAGCACAATCTCTGAATGTTTCAGAACCAGGATGACCCAAACCCAAATATTTTTTCTGTGTATATCATAAAACTGGTAACATTTAAGCTAATTACTTGAACATAAATATGAGGTTTGCTCTAGATCAATGTTTTAAAGAAATGATGAATTTAGGGGCTGTTTCCCATGGAGGGATTTTCTTATATTACCAAACACTTCATGAAACATCTTGTTCCAAAGAAAAATTGAAGGTAGTCCAAATATTTATATAAACTTGTCCTATTTACTGTCTATTTCCCTGCACTTCAAAACTGATCCTGACACTAGCACTTCACGAGGCTGGATTCTGTGGCCAACGGCACAAAGACTTGAAGGATTCAAGACAAACCCATGTCCAAGTCCCAGCCTAGAAATGGGTCAGCCCTGGGCCCTAAGGAAACGGGCACACTCTGTGATCCAATTGACTGCAGTACAACTCCAGGGCTTGGCATCTGCGTTCAGCTTTCTCTTCCCAAAATCCATTTACTTTAAAGGTGAGATGTTGGGGAGGAGGGAGAGGAGCCATGAGAAACAAATGACTAACTGCAAGAGGCAGCAATTGGACTCAGCATGTTCTGCTAATACACACCTGATAAAAAGCATTTTTTTTTCTCCTCACTGCAAGCAATCAGTTTTATTAACATTGAACGATAATGTGGAATGACTGTGAGGGAAAAAATGTTTAAAATAATAAAAAGAAACCCTGCAGGTGAGCAAGATTGATTTTAATAAAAGCAACAGAAAAATACATTTCTGGGACATTTTCTGCCC
>VZRN01005839.1:854315-902599 GCA_013397935.1 Dasyornis broadbenti | reverse complement strand
CCCCCCCCCCTTGGAGGGTAAGATATGACGAGTCTGGTGTTGTCAGTCTTGCCAGCAGGAGGGCAGTGACAGGTTGAGCAGCGTGTCTGACAGGACTGAAGTCAAATCTCCAAGAGAAGTAGTGCAGTGCAGAATGGCCAATATTACAGATTATGTGGGGGAGAAGGAATGCACAAGGGTTATTCAGATGTCATTATACACGGCAAAAATAAACCCTGAAACAACAACCCACAAACAAATCAGAATGACAGCTCTGCAAAAAAAAGCAGCAAGAAATTAACTCCATCTGATTCAAATCATACAGAATTACAAAGAAAAATATCTCTAGCAACAGACAAGTATTACATCTCACACTCCTTTAAGGGGGTAGATAGAGTTGCTAAGGGCTCATATGCTTGTGAAAATACAAGTTTTGCTGCCTTTAGATTATGTTCAGGCTGAAATTGATGGATGAAGTCCAACATGATACCTTCTCAGCATTGCTTTCTGCAGTGATGACATAGCTCCTGCTCAGTGTTTGAGTGTCCAAGACTTAACAGGTAATGACAGTGTCACTCCCACAGCAATTACTCACTCAAGTAACAGCTACATGAATGTGCAGCACATTAGATTTTCATAGTGTGTGGTTTTATTTTTCTATTATGGTAAAAAATCAGCATTTGTGCTCAAAACTTTGAAGATGTTTCTCTCAACATGTTGCGTTAGTTTTTTTTTTCCTCCCCCTTGTCTTCAGAAGCCATCTCCTCATGCCACTCACTCCTCAGGTTGGCAGCAAACTGCCTGCTGAGTTGTGAAGTCCTGGAATTCTTGTAGTTTTTATCAGTGTTCGGCAACAGCTCATCTTATCTAACACACTTCTGTTGGAAAAAGAGAACTTGCAGGCTTTCCCAACTTTGCATCTTGCAGATTTGCCTACCCTCTTAGGTTTTAATGGCCTTTTGGACTATTGCACATTGTCTGCACCAACTAGGTGTTTTATAACAATCCCTATGATCCAAGAACAAATCTGGGAAGCTTCTGTCTTCAAAAGGGAGTAAGTGGGAAAAGGTTTCTTTGATATTGCATCCTGTGAAAATCCTATTTTTGCAAAACAAACATGAAGTGTCAGCATGGGCACCCATTCCAGAGATCTGCTAATCTAATCAGTCTAGTAACTGGCCATTGGCATAATGGGATCCTAAGGGCAGAGCTGGGTGGAAAATGCTCAATGCCAGCTTAATCATTAAAGAGGGGGAAAAAAAAGACAAAAAAAATACAATTAAAACAAAAGAGAATGACAGAGAGAGACCAAGAAGTGACAACAGATTTGGGCACAAGAGGGGGATAAGTCCTATTTGCAAATGTTGAACACATTTGGTGATTAGTCTCAGCCAAGAAAAATGAAGGACAATTTTTTTGTAAGATTTCAAAACAAATACGGATTTCTGTTCTGAAACAGGATTTTTCTGTGGAAAAAGAGAGCTAAATAAAAAGACAGTGAAAAAGGTCTAGCCTCAAATAGCAAATGGGAACACTTAGTGTCAGGCTGAAAGCAATGTTTCAGTTCAACATCTCCTCCCTGCTTCCCTCTCCCCCCTTTACTTCAAAAGTCATATACACAATGTTCTGTTTTATTTTAAAACACATTTCTCCTGTTCAATTGTGTAAATAAAGAAAAAAAAAAACAAACAGATGAGCTGTTATTCATAAAGCTCTGCTTAAGGGAGCTATAGCCGGGTATGACAGAGTTTTTTCAAATGTGTACTAAAGACCATGGCTCAGTGCACTTCCAAGTGATCCAGGGGTGAATTTACTTGGGGAAGAGGGAGGAGAAGGCTGGAAGATGAAGGAGGGGAAGAAACTGCACTTCACAGCCTTGCCTTGCATGGTCATCTGCACAAGACAAGTAATACACTGCCGCGTGGTAGAGTATGTTCACAGAGACAACGTGAACCCCCATGTGATGCACCTGTAATCCCAACCAGTAATGTTGGCTGTTTGGTGACAGCAGATTTCACACTGCTGGTTTATGGCTTTCCCTCTCAGCAGTAACTTTGAATTTATCAGAGCAGGCTATTCTACATATAAGGCTGACATTGCAATTTATTGTATCCCACACATTATACCCAAGCATATGTCCCTATGTGAAATGCTGTTTTACTCATTCAGCATTCATGCGTGGATGATTTCTTGTGCCTCGAGTATTTAATCTAATGGGCACTTTTAGTATACACAACTACAAGCACTAAGATTAAGGATTTAAAATACCAGACCAATATATTATATAAATGAAAATCTCTTTGGCACCCACAGATATAATATAGTATTTGGGCTTTTTGACCTTGAGTACAATTTCCATATACTCATAAAAAATTGATAGCACTTCTCATTATCCATTCCCCTCTCCTCAACCCGCCCACCCTTCTCTCCCACATGGCAGCCGCCACCTCCCATTCCCCAGTCCTGTGCATCAGTCTTATGGTCACCTCCAGGGGTGTCTAGGGCACCTCTTTCAGGCTCTATAAGGAGGTTGCTGTTCTCTGTAACCCATAGGAGAGTATCAGGGAGCCCATTTCTTCCCTTTCAGTCAAGAAATCGAGACACACACTTATTCCCAAACATGAGATGCAAAGAAACCTTTCCACAGCCACAAAAGTCTTTAAGCTGCTTGCAGCACAGCAGTGAGTTTGTCAGAAACTTGCTTCTCTGAGACATCACTCGAGCAACAGCTCAGGTTCTAGCCATCCTATTGTTCAGGCATCAGCACAATAGTTCATTCCTAGTATTTTGGGGTGTGTATTATTCCTGTTTTATAAAAGGTTTATCCATTCTATGATTGAATTAATAAGAGAAAAAGCTTTAGTAGGGAATAATGTGTATCTAATTATTAATGTACTATAGAACTTAGCTTTTATATTGCAATTTATATTGCAATTACCTTCTTTGTGATATAAAGCAGAACAATACAGAGGAAGAACTTCTTTATTAATGCCTAATAGCATGGTAATTTAAAATATTCGAGTTTCTTTAATAAGGTGCTGTATGAATGTTACCTAATTTGACAAGATTAATTATACAATTAATTTGAGACTGCTCTCAATTAAATTAGTAAAAATTCTTAAGAATACAGGAACCTAACATGAAGTGAGATACCTATTAGAGAGGGTATTAATTAGACAGAGATGAAATAATGCATGCTTTGTTAATATAAAGGGCATTGAGGAGTTGGTAAAGATGTATTATTTCATTACTTTAATAAAATAAAGGTAGTTCAGGCACAAAACAATTTCAGAGACTACTTCAGAGAAGACTGTGTAATAGAAGTCAGTGTTAGCTCTGCTACAAGGACTGAGGAGACTGATTCCCACTTCAGGTCAGATTTATTCCAAGTCATTTGATCCTGTAGAACTATTCCAATGTTATTGCAGGGTAAATCCATGTACAGGCCCAATGAAGCAACAGGAAATGGAGGCAGAGGTCAGTCATGGATTAGAAAATACACGCCAGCTAGATCTGTATTAAAAAAATGAAAAAGAATGATGTACCACAGCATCATAAATTCATAAAATGAAACAGGTCAGAGCTCAGAATACCAGTGGAAGGAAACAAGGCAAAAGGCAGGATCATAACCGTGAACTTCAAGAGGGAGGACTTGGTTCACAGACCTGCTTGGAAGCATCCCAAGGAAACCGTCCCTGAGAGAAGAGGGGCCCAGGAGGCCTAATTGATTTTCAAGGACTACATCTGCCAATATCTAGAATAGTCCCTTCTGCCCTTTGGACTAAAGGTGATAGGAGGCCTGCAGGGATGAACAAGCTGCTCCCGACACAAACCCAGCACAAGGAAGCATATAAGGGATGGAAAATAGGGGTCAGGCACTCCTGAGGAATAAAGACACTGTGCAAGTGTGCAGCAATGAGATTACAAAAGCCAAGGACTACAGGGATCTCAGTCTGACAAATTACATGAATGGCGACTAGAAAAGCTGATACAGGTAAAACAGCAGCAAAAGGAATACTAGGGCAAATGTGAGCCTGCTGCAGAATGGGAATCTGGATCTTTACAAAAAGCCCCATGACTTCTGCATCTCTTTTTACTGCTTGTATCCAGTATCCCACACACTGGAGGCCAAGAGGAAGCTCCAGAGAAAGGAAAACTTATTCTTTGTGAAGGAGGTAAGGAACACAGACAAACAGCATACACACATCCTTGGGACCTGATGGGAGGCATCCACAAATTCTCAGGGAGCTGACCAGTGTCATTGTGAGGTCAGTCTTGATTATCTTTGAAAGATGGTGGTGATCAGGGGAGGTTTCCATCTTAAGGGAAAGGCAACAGTGGGTGTTAACTTTTACAGTGATCACTTTTCCTCCATTCTGAGGTGGCACACACAATATGTTTCAGACATGTGAATTCTTGTTCACAGCCTCCATTGTATTAATCACAACAAAGTTCTTGTGAGATGGAGAAGCCCTGTTAAGCACTTCTTCCTTTTAGGGAAACTGACTTCAAATGACCTGTGTGAGGTCAGAGATGAAATCTACTTGGATTCAGTCCTGCTGAATATTAGGCTATCACTCTTCACTACAGAGTTGTTCACATTTCCACCATGTCCATCTTATAAGGACAATAAAGTTTGTGGCAAAATATTTTTACAGCACTCTCCAGTATGAATGCAACCAAATTTGTACCCATGCAGAGTGATATTTCTCTCATCTAGCATCAGAGTTCCACAATGTGGACATCAACATCCAAGCTAGTCCACTCTGTGATCCCTTGGTAGATAAAGTAGAAAAGGAAACTCTGTTAGATATGCATTATCAAATCAGTCAGATATCTGTTTAAGAGGTCATGTTTCATATTCTGGAACTGCCTGTATCTGTGCAAAAAGGGAGCCTAGGATGACTAGCTCAAAAGAATTTCATCCCAAGGATCTCAGATAAAACACATTAGTTCATTTTGTCTGAGAAACAGAATACACAATATTGCTGATATGACCAATGAGAACAGAACCTATTGCAAATGTCAAATATTTGGAAGCTATCCACAGAGTGACCTTTAGTGAGATATTCTTCAAATAAACTGCAAGAGTAAATAAAATCAAAACAGGCATTCCAAGAACAGGAAGAATCCTGATTATTAGATATTATAGCTCCTTCATGTGAATGCCTACCTCCTCTCTGTTTCAAACTCAGTCAGACAACATGAATTTAGGTATTTGAATCCAACCAAAACAGTATTAGTTTTTACTGTTAATAGTAGTACTATATTATGTGTACACATTATTGTCATATACTCTTCTATATTATGACAAGCTAGTCATCATTACTTTGAAGATATTTTAAGGAATTGCTGTATATGTGATGAATTGTTTTACTATGTATATTAGATTTCAGTCTGCACTACAGTTTTACAAATGTAAAACCAAAAGGTTTAAGGAGATTTGAAACATTCAAGGTTTCAAGTTTACCTTAAATTTCCTGTTTGTAGAAATGTGAGTTTAAAACGTCTTCTCTGAAGCATTTTTTTATTTAGCAGAAACATGAGAAGTTTTATGATTTTAGAATGAAACACTACCAACCTCTGCTCACTCATCCAGACTAAAACTTTGTGACACGTAAGATAAATTCAAACTACTGCATTCCAGTGTTAAAACCAGTGCAAATTTATTTCTGAAAATGAGAATTGTTCTGTTTCTTAGCAAAGCAGTTTGCTGCTACATGATTTGCTGCACTGGTTTGGTAGATAGTCCATCATCATAGCTTCAGCCTTTCTAACATGACATCTCACAAATACAGTGAAAATATGGGGGAAACAGCCATTTCTGTGCATAGAGTGACAGCAATTCCCATTCCTATCGGTGTCTGTCGAATGCCCAGATATAAATGTCACCAGAGCACGGTGCTCCTAAGAAGTGTCTTCAAAACCATAAAAGGTATTCTGCAAAGCTCCGTCTCTTTGACCTGTCTGCAAGAAACTTTGAGTAGATGATTGAAGAGAGCATGGCTAGAGGCAAGCATTCAAACCAATTGTTCTGCTGTGTCAGAACAAGGGCAGAAAGAATGACATATTCAAAGGGTCCGTTTTGAATATCTCAAAATTTCAACAGAGGGGAAGAATCCAAGTTTTTCTAGTTTCCAAAAGGAGTGATACTTGTCCATGCCAACGTGAAAAAAAAATTAAAAAAAAAGAAAAAGAGAAAAAAAGAAAGAAAAAGGAAAAAAGGTAAAAATTGATGCATTTATAACACTCCTCAAACCACCAAAGGACTTGCACTCCTTCATCACCTTTATCCTGTTCTGCAGACCAAAGACTTTGCTTGAAAATACTTGTTTTATTTTGACTTGAAATGAAAAATCTGTGTCTGTGGCAAATCCACTATGCACCAGGTACAGACACAGGTTCTTCTTACTCTGTTCTTGTGTGAAACACTTAACTAGATCTCTCTGCTCACTAGTGAGGGTGTGGAGCACAGCGGAAAGCTGGTGGGCCCAGACCCACATCATCAGAACAAGAGAACAACCTGAAGTTTGTTTCAATGTTGTCAGTCAGAGATAGGGGCAATTCTAAACTAAATGAGAACTTGCCAGCCATAACTAAGCCATGGGAATGTGGAATGTGCTTGAATAGAGACATTTAAATGGCAGAGCTGTCAACCTTCCTGGCACATCAGTGTCTTCCAGTTCTCATGCAGTACTTTTCCCTCTCCATGAAAGTCCCGCTTATTCACCTTTCTCCAGTTTAGAAAAGATCAAGTGTCTACAGGTCTACCCCAAAAGCTGTGATCTACTCATTCCTCCATTTCTACAAGTTATCTCTAACCTTAAATTTGGCTCAAACAGCTGTCACTTCAGAGAAATGTGTGAAAGGAACCAGACTGTGTCTCCAACTACAGTCTACAGAGTATAGCAAATACCACTGCAGAACTCATCTTCTTACTCTGACAAGTGTAGTTAATGAAGTGCAGGCCAAAAGCTTGCAGTAAGTTGCTTTATACATATCTTGTACTACTTAGTTTCAAAACAGAGATTTTACTTGCAGGGAAAACTTCCACTTGGGAATGTGTTGCCAGTCAGCCTAGCAACATGCCCCTCAATCTGGAGCATGTGTGGTCTCCAAAGGCAGCACTTTGGGACTGTCTGTCAAAACAGCAGCATCCCATTCAAGAGACAAAGTGTTAAAGTAATCTCATGTCTTTTACAGAGTTACATTCAAGCTAGGACTTTTCTTTTAATGAAGCTTGCTGATCAAGGTTATCAAGTCAGGCAGTCAATAGCACTGAACCCTTTTATCAGCTCTTCTTGGTAATTATAAATTATTCGCCATTAGACAGTATGCTAATTCTTAGACTCCTACAAAGAGCTTAATCAATTGAGTGCATTTTATTATTTTCTAGTCTAAACATCACGGACTCATCATATAAAGTATCCAATAACACTTAATTATTCTAGATAGTTAAACTGATGCTAAACCAATCAGAAATTATATTTGAATTTATTAGTCTTCCTGCATTATTTAGCCAGCACAATGGATCAACAGAAACAAAATACACCCAAGAGGAGAAGTGAGAACTGAGTAAGGAATGAGGCTCTGAAGCTAGTGTATAGAAAAATGGAACAAAATGTGTGATTAACTTTCAGAAGGGAGAGTTCAGGAAAAGTGAAATAGGCAGATCTGTACAATGCATTCTCCTTTGGGTCATATAATTGCTAATTTAGACCTGCACAGGCGTGTTAACCCTGAGAGACATCTCTGTATCTGAGGCTGGCTTCCTCAGATCAAAACCTTTCTAGTTATTGTCTTGCAGTTTTAGGAACAGGTCCATCAAAGGTGCCTAATACCTACCCAAGGGCAGGCTTTTGAATTCAGACCTCTGACTCTGAAAATGCTGTCCAACTTTCACCTAATTCTTGCCACATCTGTCCTCTCTTCCCCTGTCTTCCTAGACTCTGCAAATGGTCTAAAGAACCATTTTTGCCCAGATGATCTGTTATAAAAATAATTATTAGTCCAGGTGGCTGCCTCCTAGCTAAGTATTTTCTTACAGATGCAGTAATCTGCCACTTAAGTCACCTCTGCTTTGTCTGGCTGGCACAAAGCACTCATGTAGCTCCTCACTGGAGGCCCACATGCAAGCAGATGATAGGTGTTATTGTGAACCAAAACTGAAAATGTTTTCCACAGCCCTATCTTTCCCATGAAACCCTGGCAGCATGATAAAAAAGCGTCATGTTGAATTCCTTCTGGAGTCCTTATTATCCTCCTGCCAAAAGCCGGCTCAGTCTTTAAAAAGAAAAAGAAAAAAAAAAGAAAAAGAAAAAAAAAAGCAAAACCACAAACCTCCACAGGTCCAAAAAAAGAATATTTGTTTAAATAGTGGGTAATAGCAGTGTGTATTGCTTCACCTTTTCCTTTTTGCCTGCATTAGCACAGCCTCTGAATCAGGAAGCATTTTGGCATAAGTAGATACGGCCTTAAAAAAGAATCTCCCACACAGGAAAAGACTCATTCTGGGCGACCAGAACCGGCTGCCCCTCTGGGAAAGCATACCCTTTAATTTAAGCTGAGGCTACTTTTAGCTTCTGTATGTGTAATTTAAGACTGTATTTGCTTTTAAGTAAGTTGCAACATGTTCTTTTAACTGGGTAATGGATCAGGCTACAGACTCTTCCACTGCTGAGCTGTGGCTCTAAATAAAACTGAAAGAACTGCCCTATGGGGTCAGACCAGAATTTCGTTTAACTTAATATCCTGTCTCCAACACCTGCCAGTAGCTGCATGGTGAAAGAATATAAAAGCCACAGAGGAAAGGACTGAGTGATTCTCTCCTCTGTGAATTGTCCCAGCTCCTGGCAAACAGCAGTTTAAAAGCACTGCTGAAATTAGCTAACAAAGTCAACACTGACACATAGATTTCAGATCCAGACACTCTTCCAAAGTTGTTCCCATCTATACTATGTGTCAAGTAACAAACAAACCCTTCCATCATCATCACTAACTTGTGAGAAGGTGGAGTGAAAGTAGAATGGTGCTAATAATCCCATCATCAACATTCAACAGGGACTGTCCTGTATATATGTACGTATAGAAGGAGATGAAATGTTGAAAAAGCAGGACAGCTAAACCAACTGTTTGGATAGTAAGTGAGAAGACCCATAATTCACTAAAAATACCTATAAAATATACAGCAACTCCTTTTATTATTACAAGTTATTTGAATCTCTGTAGTTTTGAATATTCAGTAGTTTTGTAGCAAATTGTTTTTTACAGTCAATCCATTTAACCCTCTTATTTCTTGCTATTTTGAATGCATGCATGTATGCTTACACCATTAAAAACTTCATGCTCATTCTATTTAAACATGGACTGAAGATATTGAAAGACACTTTTGCAATACAGGCAAAGCAATGGTGCCAGATTTGCTAAGAAATTCCTGTCTAAAGCATTTTTGTCTGGTCTCTCTGCTAGTAAAGTGTAAACAGTGCTGTAAGAATCAATCCTGCACACCCCTGTCACACCACGGGCTGAACAATCTTTGTTGTCCACAGCTCCTTAGAGAGGAGTTTCTGCACTGTCTGCACTGACACGCATGACACAGCCAGCCCAGGGCTCCCCACACAGACATTAATGCACCATAGCGTCACTGTTATTTTTATTTACTTACAGAACGTGAAACTTGATACATTACTAAACAAAATGGACATGGTCCTGCCCCAAGGAGCTTCTGTGCTTTCAGGTCTACCCACTTCGGTGCCACAAAACAAGTTAAGCCTCTAGAGCTCCCTTGAACTTTCAATTTCTGCTTGAGAAGGTGACAAGTTCATCCAGAAATGTCTGTGCCAATAAGACACAGTATTACCCTACAACTGTCTGTCACTGTCCTTTGCTGGCACAAGCTGATGGAATATTTCTCATTGAGTTCAGCACAAAAGTCAGATATAAAACCCACCCTGGAAAATTGGCCAGGCACAGCTGGGGAAGGTAAGGGATAGGCCTGAGACAGGTTATTTAGTTCAACTGGTTTCCACAAAAATATGTGAAAAAGCACTGATATTAACCGGGGAAAAGATGTGCACTACCTTTTCCAAAATCAGCTTAATTTGAGCCTTACACCACTGTAATTTTCAGCAAATGGGTTCCACACAGGCCAGAAGAAGAAAAAAATCACTTCAAAAGTTAAACTGACTTTTAGGAGAGAACTGGGCACTGTTTCTGGTTGCTAAGGAGTAATACAAATTAGGAGAACCTAAAGCTGGAGCAGACGTCCCCCAGATGTCAGCTGAAAGAGAAATGTGTCTCTATGCCCCTCCACGTGGTGAGTGTACACACAGCAGTGGAGCTAGCAGTGAAACAAGACCCAAAATCTCTGAGTGCCCAAACTTCTCCCTCTCTGTCTGCCTTTGAAATGAGGCAGAGGGCCTCAGAAATAATCTGCAGCATAACTCTGGGAAAACATAGTGTGGATGTCATGAAAGAGAGGTGTGAAGTAAGAGCTGAGGGTGAGGAAGACAAAGCTCTCTTTTTATCCCCCATTAATCTGCACCTGCCAGGGGAATTTGATCTGCAGACAGGGCACAGGTGAAGGAGTAGGCAGGTTTGCAAAACATACATCACAAAATGAATGCATTGCAGAGTAATGTTTCATCACTTAGCACATGAACATTTTCACCTTCCAAGCAAAAAGTTAAACACAGAAAGAATTATAGCTCTTTGGAAATTCTCTGGCTATAGGAAATTAAAAGTAGTTTGTAGTTTGGTTTTAGAATTTGGAAAGCAGAAGTTAAGGGACAGACAGCAGATAAATATTAAAGTTTGTATTTTAGTGACTAAAAGGCTGGCACAGAACAGCTCATACCTCCTCTCCTAACAATAAGTTTTCTTCCGTAGGTGTGCATTCTGTAGCCATGAATAGAAATCAGAATGGGGAGCAGTTCTTTGGATCATGACAGTGAAGACAAGGGAGTGTGTGCCTCATAAATGGTCAGTTAGATTTCATTCAAATGTTGCACGTAACCCTTGAGGAAGAAGTCATGAAGGCCCCTAAAGACACCTGTCTTTACAGGCTGATGATGAGTTTTCTGAAGCCGCAGGACGTTATTTATGCAGGGCTATGCTGGACAGACATAGGATGATCACATGCTGGATACATTAGGATGATCAAAGAACCAAGAGGACCCCCTTATGATAGTTTTTCCTCTTACTTCAAATTCTTGTTGCATATCAAATATCAGATGGAATATTATAGAGAGCAAGGTCATAAATACTGGTGATAAGTCCAGAGGTAATTTCATTTCCAAGTAATAAAGATAAAATCGTGTGGATTTTTCCCTTTATTTGTTTCTTGGAAGTCTTAACAGCAGTGACACCTTGGACACCAGCTCCTCCCTTACTCACACTGAACAACGTGAACACTGCTCTCCTGTGCCTATGGCAATATAACCCTCTGTGCATTAAGGAGGGAGACCTAGCACCAAAAATATGAAAACAGGGTTTATTCTCCAACACTGAGGGGAAAAAGTGCCAGTCTGGGACAAAAGATGACCTTTCTACAATTACATACACTTGCTCAGTCTAGTTTTAGCCCTCCATATAGTGGTTTGCATTACCAACAAAACATGAATGCATCTGTCATGCTCACCTCCTCACATCACTGGGAGCTGGATAGTCATTAAAAACCCTATCTAAACGAGGGAGAAACAACAAGGAATGCAGAGCATCCTATTGCATAACTCTTGTCTCCCATGTTTATGCTAGCAAGATATGACACTGATTTTTACGTACAATTGCAACTTTTTTTTCGGTTATTCATGCTTTGGAGAATGCTGCTTTAGGCAGTCAATAGCAATTATACTTGGTGAAAAGAACATACAATACAAATTAGAGCAATATAGATTTTCCCCCCTGTTACTTTAATGTTTAGTTACCCTGTTAGATTTAAACTGAGTACATAATGTTTAAGAAATTACTTTCACTAAAACCCATTAACTGACACTTAGAAATAGCATTCTAATCCAAAGGAGTGCAGCAAAACATTACTGCAATTAATAGGTATGTTGAAGCAGTGAAAAATCCACTCTAAACTAAAGTGTATCCATGGTGGCAGGTTGTTTATATCCAATACTTAAAAGCATCTTGAAAACTGAGGGCAAGAACCTTAGCCAGTGAAAGCAATGGAGTCACTCCCATTTACATCTCAGTGAGGGTTTGGCCCTGTGACTTATGCCTATATTTCACTGCTGTGGCAAAACTCACTGCTTGCTGGTGACCGGGCACAGGATGAAGAAGAGGTTTAGGGTGCAGGATTTATGGAGCCAAGTGCCAGCTGAGTGAGCAGCAGGAGAAGCTGGCCCACAACTGATGCACATGGTTACTCATATTCTTCCTTTTCCCATCTGCATCTCCTCCTGGAGAAGGCAGCATTTTCTTCCTCCAGCTTTTTTTTTCCTTGCCTCTTAGTTTGGATAGCAGCAGGAGTGACAGCACCACACAAGTCCTCTGCAGAGGCTGGACACTTGAACCAGGACTTCCTGATGCAAGAGAGTCTGAGCAAGATCTTCTGAGAGGAATTTTGTATCTGCTTGGCTTATTTCTTCATGGCAACCTCTCTCTTTTTAACTCTTTTAAAGATGCAGTTAGTCAAAATTTCTTTCCTTGTGCAATTGTGACAAATCAATGTTTCTCTAGTATTGCCCAGAAGAACAAGTATTCCTTTTGCAAATAGCTGCAGATAACGCTTTGTTCGTGGAGACAGAAGTAAAGGTTTCTAGCAATCATAGCTAAAGCTCATGTGTCTCACCAGTAGTTTAGTTTCTCGTGATGTGTGAAGGATGAGATGTGCTTCTGTCCTTTACCTCTGTTCTGAATATATGCAGTGATTTAACACAAGCCAGCCACCAAGTACCACACAACTGCTCACTCACTTCCCCAGCAGCAGGACTGGGGAGAGAACTGGAAGGGTAAAAGGTAGAAAACTCATGGGTTGAGATAAAGACAATTTAATAGGGAAGCAAAGGCCATGCACACAAGCAAAGTAAAACAAGGCATTAATTTCCTGCTTCCCATGGGCAGGAAGGTGTTCAGCCACCCTCAGCAGAGCAGGGCCCCGTCACGCATAACGTTGACTTGGGAAGACAAACATCATCACTTCAGATGTCCCCCTTCCCTCCTTCTTCCTACCACTTTATATTCTGAGCATGATGTAATATGATCTGGAATATCTGTTTGGTCAGTTGGGGTCATCTGTCTTGCCTGTCTCTCCTCCTAACCTCCCATGCACCCCCAGTGTCCTGACCAGTGTGGCAGCACAAAAAGCAGAAAAGGCCTTGGCTCTGTGTAAACCCTGGTCAGCAATAACAAAAACATTTCTATATTATTAACCCTGTATTCAGCACAAATCCAAAACACAGCCCCATACCAGCCACTGAGAAGAACATTAACTCTACCCCAGCCAAAGCCAGCACAATATGTCATCAGGTGTCAGCCCTACTGCTTATCTGGCCCAACAGGACCAGCTTCTGTTGCCCCTTGTACCTGTCCCACAACACTTACCTTCCTGCACACAGCAGCATATACCTGCTGCACCACGATGCTGGTTGAAGGATTTTAGATTAGCTATACTTAAACAGTTTTTATGAATAGCTTTTAAAGGATGATGAAAATACTTACTCAGAACAATGGTCTTTATACCCACAGGAGGCAGTCCATCTCGGCTAAAAGTTTATCCTTCCTCTAAAAATCAAGTCTCCTCCTCTGCGCAATTTCACCTTCCTACAGTTAGCCATTTAATTTAAAGCATCGAACTTTATATAGCAACTAATCTCTGTGTGGCCTGGCAGAGCTGGTTGATTGTCACAGATAATTGGTTGATTTGGACAGTGTTCAAGCCAGTGGCCTTCTGTATCCAAGATAATCTCTCTTCAGAACAGACTCTGCACTCTTCTAAAGGTAGCATAGAAAGACCATCATCATTAGCAATTTTGCTGAAGAGCAATATTTAATAACTGACTAACAGGCCATTACTTGAATTGCCTACCTCTGTCATTTCAGCAGGGCTAAAATAGGAATTCCCTCTCAGTCTTCCAGAATATAAGAGGTTTGTAATCAACTATTTCTGTAAATCTGGGGGCATGTAGGTAGTCATGAATTGTCTGCTTTCCAAATAAAGAAAATATTTAATTAGTGTCAGTAAACTTCTTGTACAAACAAAAGGTTTTCCCTGGCTACATCTGCACGTGCCAGAACTGCTTTCCATGCAGACAGACCTGTGCAGACAGCAAATGGCACACACCTATCCAGCCTGCAGCATGAAAGGCATACGCAGTAGCTGGGGGCAAACAGTGCATTTGCCTTTATTTATGCTCCCGTGTTTCTCCAGAACAGATAATGCAAAACTTGATCTCTGTCCAAAAGAGTGTTCAAATCAACTTTTTGTTCTGGTATTGAACGGCAGATGACGGAGAAGGGCTCCCTCCAGAACTAGGGTTCCTGGTCACACTTGTTCACAGTTGTAACAAAAGCAGCTGTGACCTCATTGTTCTTGCATTTATTCATTCATAGACATCTGGAAATATCTGCTGATCTTTATGTGTTTTGCCAGCATTTCATGTAGAGTTGCAGCTTTATCCATGGCAAAAATTACAAGGACTAACTTTGTAGAGTATGGGGATAAAAAAAATTGTGCCTACTATTGGTATAAAGAATGCAGTTTTCTAGCACTGGAACACATCTGCAGCCACTATAAATCACAGAATTGTTAGAGTTTGAATGGACGTCTGGAGATCATCTAATCCAACCCCCAAATCCATAAGTCTCCAATGAACCACTTTATATTACATCAGATGACATTCTGAAGTTCCAGCCTAGAGACATTTAGGTAAATTTCTCAGAGTTTTGCAAGAAAATTTTACTGAGGTCTCTATTTTTTATTGATATTATCTTGGTAATTTTATTGAGACCTGTTAAAAGGGACACTGAATCAGCAACAGTTCTGCCAGACCCTTCATGCTGTCTCTGTAACTACAAAATGTGGTGGTGCATGACACACAATAGCTAAGGAATCCACAGAGTGGTCCAAATCATGTATTCCTTCAAAAACGCAGATTGTCTCACATATTTTGGAGTTTGGGAACAACCAGGCAAATCTGCCTCCAACTGCAAGCCATCTCTGAGGCCAGCAAACAACGACACAAGGAGGGAAAACATGCCAGCCCAAAGATCAGCAATTACTGCTTGCATTCTCTCCAAGACTCCAATCATTTAATAGTTTCTGGGTTTTTAGCAGCAAAGGATCATTCATACTCAACTCTGGAACAGTGCAGCATTAACATGCTGTAAGTAAAATTTTGTTGGTTTGGTAAGTGTGGTTGTCTGTTTGTTCTTTTGGAACCATTCTCACCAATTATGGAAATAAGGATTTTGAGTGCCCCAGCTCTGTGAGGCATGTCATGGATCTAGAAGTCAATAGTCCCTCACTTAATATTTTCCATGAATGTAGGTCACTGATTTCAAAGAACAACATTGCCTCCATCTTGTGCCCTGTACTCATACTGTATACCAAAGGGATATTAAACATATTCAAAATGCTCAGCAAAACAGGTTTGTTAAGAAGGTGGTTTAATCACTGCAAATTTTTACAGACCCAAAGGCACTACCTGACATTCAGCCAAATTGCAGTTAACTATTAAGCCATTCTTCAGCTTTACCGAGCTCATTTCAAACCAAGTTAAACAAGAAGTGACTGACAATAATACTAATTCCCACAGCATTATCTGCTGCTCTTGTGCTGCATGAGGAAAGGTCTGGCACAGCTCCTGCAGGCATCATGCATCCACCTGCAGCTTCTATGACACAGACAGCTGACACAAAACTCCTCAGAAACATAGGCAATGCCAACAGGACCAAAACCAGACTGCTCCTGAAATGAGAGGTACTTTACAGATTTCTAAGTGCTAAACAGAACAGTAGGGATTAAGTCCTGTTCAATGTTTCACTACACTACCTGGGACTATAAAGCTAGTTTCTTCATATTTTTGAATGTTTAACAATTCAAGTTTAAGAGTTTCAACTGTTAAATCAAAAACAGCCTCAACTCAGATCCCTAACAATACTGTCCTTCTGACTCTCACCTGAAATGTGAAAAATTCAGATTCAAATGTCTGTTCAGAAGGCAGGAGCAAACGGACACTCCATCTGCAAAGGGATGGAAATAGGAGAAACACAGATCTCTGTAGCCTGGGGAAGGTGTCAGCTGAAAGAGAAATAGCACGGATGTGGAGATGTATGCAGTGAATGAGAAGAGTGTTCCCAAGCAAGTTTCCTGCTAGAGTAGCAGGCACACGACTTAAGATGCATTAAAGGTTATGAATGGCGGTGCTAACAGAGGACTTGGTTGCTGATAAGGGCTGGTCTTTTATGATCTATCTGCAGCAGGTCAAACAAAACTCTATATGAATTCAGCTTGTGTGATTATGAAGGTCAGCCCTCAGAGGGTACAAAGTGCTAATTAATTATAAGTAATAACACATATAATGAAGAGACGTCCTGACTTTTGTGAGTTGTCTATGCATCAAGAAGAATATCAGGGCATTCCAAATATACCTCATCAGTGCCCACCTGTCCTAAAAAACTCCTACTTATTGTTTAAAGTAGCTTTTCTTCACCAGCTTCCTTAGAACGTGAACTCGTCACTTTGCCCTTGGCTTGATGCTATTTTTCCAGTAGTTATCATTTTTTTCATATCCTGTTTATTGCTACAGCTACATTTGTTAGCGTTTAGTCAAAGAGTTTATGTGCAGACCATAAACACAGTGCACTAACAGGCAAGACTTTTAAAATGCCACATTCATGTTCAAATAGGCAGATGCTGAAAGGATTTCTAGAATGTCTTAAATAGATGGCATAATGTCAAGCAGATACCTGAAATCTCACTAAAAATGACAGCTCTCATTAATTTCCAAAATCAAAACCATGTTCTAAACTAGAACTTTTGAGGAAACAAAGGGGTTTAACAAGGAGAGTGCTAAAACCCATCCAGAGGTATAACAGTTAAGGTATCCTGCAGGGCATAATGGCAATGGCTGTGGGCTAGGAGTCTGGCTTTAAGCCATGAGCTGGCAGTGCAAGCAGCCTGCTTGTTGGTGGGAACCTTCTAACACTTTTCCATGTCACCTCCCAGAAATTTCTAACGAGCTTAAAATGCACATATAATTGCAAGTTCTGGATTTCTTTTTTCCTTTTCAGCCATTTAATTCCTAGCTACTTTCTTGTCCCTTTGCCTCTTGGGTCTCTCTTTCTGAGTTCTTCTCTCATCAGAGTGTGCACATAAAAGTGTTTATAGCAATCCACTCCTTCAGAACAAATGTCCCTCTGTAGCCAGGACAAGCCCTCCTTCTTCAGGTGCCAGCAGTTACTTTGCTGGGATGCAGAGAGGAACTGACAGCAGAGGAGCGCATATGAGGAAGGAACGTAGCTGTGAAGTTGCAAGTTCACCAGCTACCACATGCCACAGATGTCAGAACACATCTCCCTCTACTTTCTCTGCTCTGCCAAAAATAAAGGCTAGGGGCAGAACTCGGGTCTTCAATCCATTTGATTGCCCTCTGCTGTGACTCAAGGACAAATGTTTGCCTTTAAAGCAGCATGAAAAAATCTACAAAGGGAGAAAGTTCATATACCTGTAAAATAACTTTAGCACAAGCTAGTAGATAAAGCTGGTTGCCACTTGAAAGTTTCAAACTATCTGAAACTGACACATTCTGAGGTTTGTTTTCATTCCAAATTCCAAATGTAAAACATTACAAGAAAAAGAAGAATGATTATTTCAAGTTGTGATATTAAATTGCAACTGTTCAATTTTATTAAAATGAAAAAATCATGTCCTGATTTTGATCCTTTCAATTTCACATTATGGAAACATAACAGGAACCTGTAATGCTAAAGGTTACTTGTTTTGCTATATATGATACATCAAACTAAATCAGATAAATTTCACAAACCAATTAAGTGGTTGGCCCCAGTTAAGATCACTATCTTAGACTATGCTTAGACCTTAGACCTTAGATGTTGTTTCATGACAAAAAGGTAATAATTAACACTTTTCCCATGAAAAATTTAGATTTTGGTAAAACAGGCTTTTCCAACTAAAAAAAAAAAAAACTTATTGGGAAAACTATTACTATTTTGAGCACTCTCAAGAGTGTTTTAATCCTGATGTTGTCCTCTACAGGCATGACTCAAAGCCCTGGTGAATCAAGGAGCAGAGGGGTTGCTGGTCACCTGGTGACTGCATGGTTACCAAGGGTGCACAGCCCTGCTGAAAACCAGGTCATTCCAGTGATTAAACTCATTTACAATACTTCGAACACAAGAGCAGTTCTGAAAGGATCACGGCAATATTGACAAGAAAGTCAATGAGATGCTGGGGAAATTAACGCTGCACACTTGATACACTTAGAAATGCCATTAGCTGGAAACTCAGCTAATCCTACAGAATGGGGGCATGGAGACAGTGTGAGTTAGGAACAAAGAAGGTGTTCAACAAGGTGGGTGAGTAACTCCAGCTGCCACTGGATTTTGTGTGCCACTGAAGCAGCCCGGCCATCAGACCCAGATTTGCAATATGATTTCTGTGGGTGGAACAAACTGCACAACTGGAGCACTCACTGTTTAAAAAGAAATGATTGGAAGAGTCATTGATTGGTCTCAGGTTTACTTAGCAATGCTGTTCTTTTCTCCAGTCTGCTTCTATATATGTGTACCTAAATAGCAAACCCTAACAAAAACAAGCTTAGTAATACAGACACTCACTCCACTTCTATTTTTCTTTTCTTTTTTTTTCTTTATTCTTTCCTGCTTTTCCTTTTCTTTTTTTCTTCCCCCCTCACACCCCCTCCCCCTCTCTCTTTTTTCTTTAACTGGAAGTCCTTTTTGGAAAAACCTATTTCATAGCTGTCTACTATCTTTCAAGGGAATTTTTAACTGATCTCACAAGATATGTGGGATCTACTTTATCAATGGATCAGAAAAATAATCTGTAACCAAACAATAAAATAATAATCTATTGTCCATCATAAGAAGCACTTTCGAGATGAAGAAAGATCCTTTCACACATTTTAAAGATGGCTCTGTGACGGAGGCAAAACTAAAGATACAGAGCTTACAGTGAATACCTCAGATCTGATTGCTGGTATAACACAGATACTGCATTTATGCAATGACTGCATGCACCTGGGATGATTTTTCTGTAGTACCTGCATGTAAGGAATTTGGGCCAAGGTAGAATCCTCTCAATTTATTTGTCGGTCAGCTGTCAATATTTTGTCTTTGAAGCAGCTGCTCTCACTTTGTGTTTTTCCCAGTTTTCTCTCTTTCCTTTGCAGCACAATTACACATGGGTCAGGGTAGTCAACAGGCTGAGCTGCTGTGATTTTTTTCTGAGCTCCTCTGTTCTCTGGTTTTCTGACATTCCTAGCATGAATAGGTGCACTAAGATAATTACGCTAATCCATCTAGCAAAACACCTAACTTATATATTTGAAGCTAATTAGATAAACTTCAAAATGGGTCATTTTTCAGCTCCTCAGCCTCTGCCTGCTTATGAGCATTACCCCTGAGGGGACTCTTTCTCAATCAGGTAGACATTTCTGGGAATGAGATCTAATGAATCCCTTTACCTCCTGAACTGAAAACCTCTTTTCATTGAGACTTAAGCAAACTGAGGACAAATTCAGGCACGACAGAAGTAGGAACTCTCCCAAGGCAACAGTACTGCTTCTTTCTACCTAGATTAGGTTTGACCCAATCTACTGACAAAAGGGCAAAAGCTTTTTGGGAGCAAAAGTGTAGTGGGATCCTTACTTCTCCAGTATAGAAAGGTAAGGTAAGACTATACCATTTAGTTCCCCTTACTGACATTAATGTAACATGCAGATAAGATCTTTCAAATGAATAATAAAAAGCCATTCCAGAAAGGGGCCTGGTCTCTGGATCCTGAAGCTGGATTAAATTTCACTAGCAGTAGGGCCATTTTTTCCCCCAGATTTTTCAAAACATTTAATCCTGATGCTGTTAAACTAATGCTTTGTGCTTTTTTAATGTGAAATTTTGTGGGTTTAAAAATTATGACAAATTATCTAAAAATTATTATTGTCTTTTTCTGTTAATGACAGTTGACCACAGTATTTTTGTCAATTTTCAACTGGAGTCACATTCTCTTGCCAAATTCCCAGTAAGAAACAATTCTGGCCAACAAAGACATCCTGCCTAACTTAGAGACCATCAAAGGCAGCAGGGGAAACAGCGGCACTGACTTGCTGCAAGTTGAACAAAAAGAAACAGCATCTCAGTGACAAATCTAGGATTCAGTCAAAACATTCAAATGATTCAGAGTCATGCTTCTCCATTTACATCAGCAACATTACAACAAAGATTAATATCACGGTAGACTTTCAGGCTTTTGGCAAGGAAAAGTGCCTGAGTATAAGGCATTCTTGGGCAATAGTGGGGTAAAAAACAGAATTTGCAGGGGCAAGGGAAACAGAGAAAAGGACAAAACAGGCACAAATGTGAAGCATTACAGCAAATATAACTGGTGAGATACACAGCTACAAATCTGTGCCATTCTCCACTCCTTAGCTTTTCTGGTCTCTGCCAACTAAAAGGTAAGACAATGAAGTCATCCTCTAAAAACACTTCTGTCAATGTATTGCTAAGCACATTTCCAAAGCACAAAATGTGAGTCTAATCAGGATGGGATATGTGATGTACCTGATCTCAACAACCCTTGGCCAGAACTGGCTTTCTTATTTTTCTTCCAGACATTCCTACATCTCCAAAGCAGAAGGGAGAAGATGGTGCCCCCGGAGAGCACCAAGCCAGGCTCAGACACACAGCCCTGCAAAGTGGAGCTGTAAGGCTGCAGAGGAGCCAGCCTTGATGCTGTTGCTGCTGGGACCACACAGGAACAGATCTGCTAAAAAGTTGTGTGTGTGAGGCAAAAAAGTCATTGACCAGTAAAACTGACACAGGTCTTTTGTTTCCTCTCACTGCAGAAGAAAAGGGAAGCACACGCTGGCTGTGTACAACCCACTGAGGCTCAGCTGTTCCCAGGGAAAGAAACACAGGTGAGCTTCCCGTACTGCTTCCCCCACACCTCCTTTCCTGTTCTGATGCTGTAATTTTAGAGGCTGAAGCAGGTGAAAAAGGCTTTTCCACTGTAACACAAGGTCTTTTCTTCTATTGCCTGCCTCAAGCATAACAACTTGTTATTTTCTGTTCCTCTTGCTTCCAGAATGAGCTCTGATGGAGTTCCCTAATGATAACAAACCATCACTGCAGTAATATTGATACCTGTTGTAATCACTGGCATTCTGGCTTTTCAATTTTCACTATTTGCCTTGGATCAAGTAGCTCTGTGCTAATGCAACAGAAGGTCATCAGATGAAGGGGCTGATAACAGAGAGGGACTGTTCTACTTAACATGCATGGAGGATTATGCTTTTCAGTCGTCCTCAAGCTAATCTTTCAAGTTGTCCTTTTTTGACTTTCTCAGTTTAATCAGTTTAATCTCATCTTCCCTCTTTTCTGATTACAAGGATTTTCTGTAGAAACCTTGCCTCCACAATAAGGACCACGTGGCAATTTATTCTTATATTGATTTCAACGTTTCTTTTCCACTACCAGGACTCTGATGTAAGGGGGAAGGGTGAAAGCTAGAGGGGAAGCAGAGGGGGTCCCTCTAGTGCCTCCTGCCTAGCAAATCCCCACTCTTTTATTATCTGGGAATCTGAATACTCCTCTAATACACTTGAAGTCAGAAATGGCAGTCAGATTGGAAATACTCAGCTGTGATTAAAAGTTAGTGGAGACAGTAAAAGCAATAAAGCATAATCACAAGGCACACTAAATCTGGGACACCGGTAATCAAAGTGTTCGGGGCACATTTTCCAGGGGGCTCTTTCATGGTTGCCATCACAACTGCTTACACAGCAGTTGTGTAAGAACCTGGCACTTCTTGCCCCACAGGTGGGAAAAGCAGATGCAAGGCCAGGGAGTTAGGCCAAGTGGCTGGTCTGCACAGGTGTGTCTATGCACATATTTTCATATGGGTTTGACTGCATGGGCAAACTTCTCCTATCTAGTTATTTTTTGTCTATCTCCCTGGGACAGGAGAAATTCCCATAATTGTGGATTTTTCCTGGCAGAAGAGATGAAGACTGCTGAGCACTGGATTGACATTTTACCTATTTATGTCTACAATGTATAGCAAGAATAGCGAAAAGAAAGCAAGAGGCAATGTGCTTTTCCACACACTCTCTAGCTCTTCAGTCAGGGGGCTCAGGCAGCTACAGGGAATAGCCAGGCAGCCCCACTTCAGTAAGAAGCTAACTCTCTCCAAAAGGCAAGTAAGAAGTCCAAGAGACAATTGCCACCTTGTCTTTGCACCAAATAAATAACAGAGGAATTGTCCCAGCCCCTCACCCACACAGTTGCTTCTGCTTTAGACACCACCTCATCATCACATCTCCAGTACCTCATTCCGCAGACAACTGCAATGTTTATCTGCAGTCTTAGTTTCCCCAGACACACACACTTCTTGACTTGTGAGTAACACAACAGCAGTGAGATGGGATCTGATGAAATGGGTTGGTGTATCTATTTAGTCCTGTGAGACTGCTCTAATTTTCCTAAAAGTAATGAAGGATTTTGCTTTCTCTTCAGGGTTCCTGGAGATAATGACATACCATAGCCAGCGGAGGTGAACATCTGTTTTAAGAACTGTGAACTTACAGAGACCATTCGTCTATCTGATCTTCCTTTCTTGTTTTCCAGTGTACCCTATCCATTTCTCTGTTAATTAAATAGATGTGAAATCACTAAACTACTGGGTCGAAGAAACAATTAAACAACAACTGAAATAAAAAAGTGGGAGGGAGGGGACTCTCTTCTTTTTTCCTTTCAGCTGATTCTGCTTGCTAGAAATTGCCCTACTTTTTGAGCATGCACTTTCTTTTCCTTTCACAGAAAGAAAACTTGGATTCATGAGGGCGTATCCACCCAATGACAATATGGTAGTTAACCCAAGAGAACAATGCACCCCATTAATCTGCTCATGCTTAATTAGAAAGCACAATATGGAACTGCCATTTTAAAGGCAGACTGTAAATGTACTTGGATTGGTTGCTATTTAATTGATGCAACTGGCACATAAATATGTGTACCCTAAAAAAGAGAGTGAGTGAAAGCAATCAGAAGTAATGAGTCCCATTTTCCTTTTGAAGATTACCCATAGCAGTTATTGGCAAAAGTAATAAGCATTAAGCTACTGCCATCAACCTCTGCACGTGTTATCTGAGGAGAAAATATCACCCCTTGCCTGCACTGCCCAGTGCCCTGCAGCAGCCTGGAGCTGGAATGCCTGGCAGCTATAGGATGTGCAGAGTCACTCCTGCAATCCCCCATGCTTACCTTGCTGCCTCCTTTGCCCACAACCATCTGGACAATTGTGTGCTCCCCCAGGAGCTCAGCAGGGACAGGGGAAAGCCTCTGACCCATGCAGTGCCTGTGCTGCACCCCTGTCTCTGCTCTGCCTCACAGCAGGTAGAGCAGCAGGCCCAGCAGTGACCCAAGGGTTTCACAGGAATGGCAGCAGGGAGCAAGGATGGAAAGCATGAAGGCTGATGCTACTGCATTGCAGAGAAGGACTGAAGCAGAGTCACAAGGAGGCTCTGGTCCCTAAAGACAAGAAGATGGACCAGGGCTGTTTTTCAGAACAGCAGTGGGCAAACAACATGCTTTTGTTTCATCTGCTGTATTAATCTTCAAACAACAGTAGAGGTTGTGGGATGGCTTTGCAGGACATTGAAAATCATCCTTTCATAATGTAGAGCACATCTTTCCTTACAGGCGTGAGAAAAGGGAAGACTGCTAGAATCCAAGTCCTTTGGCAACCCAATACTTGTATAACTAGACTATTGCCTATATGAAATTACTTCCCAGAAAACCATAAACTTCTTTGCTAAAACATGATGTCCCACACTGTTAAAAAGACTGTCACAAAAACAAAGTTAAAAAAGCTGAGCAATTTTTGCTTGTGTCCAACCTCATTTTCCCCAGTGCCACCAGCACTCCATATCATCTGCACACAAAACCATAAACTTTAGTCTTCCAGAAACCTCCTTACTGAGTTTTCCCCTGCAAATATGACAGATTAGTTCTTGAGCCTTCTGACTGAATTATTTTTCCCCTGCCAACACTATCCATTGTGTGGAGGCTGCAGTCATAATCTGTGAAATGAATAGTACTTGTTAAAGATCTTATAAATAATCTTATCACATGAATATAGCAGAAATTTGCCCAGTTGAGAAATACAGCTCATGAGACTAAATTTTTGCAAAATAATATCCTTCTGAAAAAGGGTTTCAGCAGTAAGGAAAAAAAAAAAAGTGGAAATAAGCAAAAGGAAAACTACAGCCCTAGAATTCCCTGTGTCTGCACAACCCTGTTGGATGTGACAAGGCTGTAGCAATCTTCACTTTTCTACATCTGCAGCACCACTGGTCTGTCCCTTATCTGGAAAAGACCAGAAGATCTCCTGATGTGTCTTGAACAGTATAAACTCAAAAGCAGTGGAAGGGAGGATGGAGGTGGTGGGAACATGGGGATGCACCTTTTGTGCAGCAGGGACATGGTAGATATACAGGGGATGGTTTGGAAGGGAGACGGGGGGAGATAATGAGGTGGGGCAAACATAGCAGAAATGACCAATTTCTGTTGTTTCCAGACCATTACTGTCACATTCTCAATTGCCTGGCAGATGTCCTCTGTATCTGATTTATAAGAGTTGGAACACATTTTTCTGGCAGGTTTTGTCTTTTCAAGTGATAGCTCCTTCTCTACTGAGATGAAATGATCAGGAGAAGGTATCCATAATGTTACCATAGCTGGAAACCAGAAGACCCTGACAAGAGAAGCCAGCACTGGGAGAGGAGAGATCACAGGGCTGTGTGCAGAAAGTAGCACAGTGGCTTTGGAAGGAAAAGGAGCAGGAAACGTTTAAATTGCTGAGCATGAACTAGTTCTTTCCAGAAAACTGGATTACAAATAATCCTGTCTGTAAAATTACTAGTAAAAATAAAAAATAAAACAGCTGATCTCAGTTCATCTCTCGCTTTTGAGGAGAAAAAGAGCCTGGAACAGTTCTAATACGTGCATTTCTATCCACAAAAGGTCCTGATGTAACACCTGCACCAGTGTCCAATCTGGATTTTCAAGTGAAATCTTTGGGGGTCATTTGTTCACTCACAGTATTGGTAAATGAGGGTGATACCATATAACACAAAGCCATAGACTTTACCCTAGTTGCCCTAATTGTATTCTGCTATGAAATGATTATCATGTAAATCCTGAAAGGGGAAGAACTTGTACGGTAATGGAAATCCTCTCTGTTCCTGTAATCTATTTATTGAGGTTTTCCCAATTATTTTTATATTAAAAAAAAAAGAGTAAGAAATATGAGTACAACAAAACTACAGAGAAAAGGCATTTGTAATTGGATTAGTGAATCCAGATAATAATTATCAATAGATGTCTTTATTATTAATATAGAGTAGCAATTTTGGCTGAATGATTAGCCAAAGTTTCAAAGCCTTGCAGAGTTGTTTCTATTTGCATAAGAAATCAACTGTGTAAGTCAATTGTACTCTTGGTATAATCTTAAAATAATGTTGTTTACTTATCCCTTTCCAAAAACAGATGAAAAAATTCACCCCACGACCCATTTTCCTGAATGCAACAAAAGCAACAGCATCAGCAGAGACTGTTATTCTCCTTCAGGTATTCCCAGATCTGCCACTCTACCTAGACACCTCACCAACCAAGCCCCTCCGCTGGCTGGCAGCTCCCTCTCCACAGCACACAGCAAGGAGTTCTTGCGAGACTCTTGCCCTCTCAACAGCAGGCTTCAGCCAAGAACCTCTCTGCTTGCAGTAATGAGTTGCTCATGCCATTGCCTGAGCTCTGATACACCACAGTTCTTCATGGCACTGCCCATCCACCAAGAGGGACCCAATAATTCCCAACCAAGTCTGAAGGACATCACAGGCTTAACAGTGTCTAAAGTTTGGTGAAATGGGGAGGACCGAGGACCATTCAGAAAGCCACCTTAGGAAGTTTTCACCTTGAGAAGGACACAGCTGCCAACAGAGGAGCTGATTCTCTGTAGGCTTTGACCAGGTATTATCAAGCCCTTCCCTTCTGGACAGAGAAGGAGCCAAGGTTTGCTTGTCCCATGGCAATGTCAGCCATGGCACCGGGCCAAGCATTTCACCCAGGAGCTGGGTGGGAGTCTCTGTGTTTGTACTAAATCTGCTACAAATTTTGTATTAAAATATCCAGTGGGTGCTGTCCCTCTTTTCTTTCAAGGATGCTTTTCCTCATGCTTTGCATTGCTTTAGTGACATCTCCCAGTGGATGCTACTCTTTTATTTCTAGCAATGTGGATAAGGCATAAGATTTATACAGGCGCTGTCTCTTAACTTGCCTCCTTTCAAATTTTTTTTTCTTTTTTCTCCCTGAATATTACCGCATCATATTTCTTCTGCCACAGCACAGCAATTGGGTGTGACCTTTTACTCTGATTTGTCATTTCATTCCATATTAACTGTGTTATAAAGACCTGTCAGTTCCCTTTATTGAACATCTTTAAAATCTGTGCTAGGTTAATGATTGAGGCAACCAAAACTCCAGTGCATGCTTTGGTTCTTTCTCAGCTTGAATATTTAAATGGGCTTCTTGCTGGTCTTAATGCATTTATTCTGTCTAAATTACAATCTGTGGAGTGATTTACCCAACCTGATTTTTTTGTTTATTTATTTGGTTGTTGTTGTTGTTGTTTTGTGTTTCACAGTCTCCTCATGAAACTCTGTTACTTGGGTCACTCCTATTTTATTATTCTTATTTTCCATATTCCATTTAAGATTTTGATAGAGGCCTTGCTTTATTTAGTCTATTTTATTATAGGGTTTGGGGAGGAGACTATTTTATGAGCACAGACTGGGGGGCTAATACTACAAGACTCTTGTCTCTTGAACTGATCTAAGGCTGTCACTTCTCATACTGCCCTGAGAGTTACCCAAAGATTTAATCTAAGAACAGAAGTTGGAGGGCTAAGCCATTGTGCAGGATTTGTCCCTTGCAACAAAGTGTAACCTGGCAGAGCCCATGGAAGTGTAGCATAACACTTCAAACATGCCCAGGGATAACAGTCATTTTGCAGAGGTGCTACCAAGCATCTGATGAAAGATGCAGAAATTGTACCGGGAAGTTCTGCTGCTGGTACAAATCTGGCGTATCTTTATTTCTGTTTCCACTCTTGTTAAATGGCATTCTTTGCAATGAATGTATTAAACCATATCCATACCCCCCCATTACAACACAACATTTTTTCATTACCTTTAATTATGTCAGATGCAGCATGAAGCTCTAGCTCACCTCCATTTACCTGATGCATTACTGTCATTTTGAAGGGCAGATGTTCTTACATACCATGCTTCAAAAAGCTCAGCTCTTTTCTATTGCTTTACAGAGATGTGCTCCAATGAGAGGTACTACTCACATGTGACACACCAACTGCCTCTGTACTCCACACCGCCACACGCACAGGTGCTTCCCTGAAACTACTGCAGTTTGTCACCACTCTGCTCCAACACATCCTCTGCTCATTGATTTTTACAGCTCTACTTGGGATTGCTATTGCAATATTCTGGAGTACTTTTCTGGTTTTTTGTAAGGGAAATGCTCACCATGTACTGCTATCTGGAGACCAGAAATTCCAGTTCATAAGCTTTCAAACTTGTTTTCATTCTGTGACAGAGTGAAAAGCCCATCTATTGAGAGCCTTTGCAGGCTTAAATTTTGCAAAATTGTTGACTTACAGAATAAAGAAAACCTCCAACTTTTGCTTAGAAAACTGGAGAATTTCATACCCTTGAGAGAGACAAGGAGTTTTGACCCCTAAAAGTGCTTTTCTTCACACCTTCCTTCCAATGGGTACCCTTGACAAAGCATGTACAGGAGAATGAACAGGCATCTTTATCAAAAATAAAAGTAAGATCCCGCCAGCCCTTCTCACACTCTTTATGCTAAGTATCCAGACCCCAGCCCTCCACAATGCCCTTCAAAATCTGTTTACCATACAGTGTTCATTTTAGATTCCTTGTTTGCTTTCTACCTTGAGCAACTGGTCAAACAGGCAATAATAGGAAGCATGGAAGTGTCAAAAATCTATAAGAGACCTTGACCTTTTAGAGCAGCTCCTACCTGCCCAGCCCAGGTGAAGGTGTGATGCAGGACATGCTGATTGCTCTGGTACCATCACAGCATCTCTCTGGTGACTGTAGTGGCAAGGTGTCAGCACAACACTCCTTGGTGGCTTCCGCGTCCTCAGATGAAGGGAGGAAGATGGCGATATCATCTCCAGTAATTCACACGTCTCCTGGCATAAGGGCCCTCTGGGTGGTACACATGCAGCTCAAAGCCTGGCCTATCCTACAAGAGCAAAGGAAATATTTATTTTCTCAGGCCTCTAAAGAAAGTTTACACCTTTATTTCTGACACACCAAGGAAGGCAGTCTTTAAATAATACATTTCTAGAGTCTTTTGAGCAAGTGTCAGGGATGGATGAACTCATTTGAACCACAGAGTAGTGGCAAAATTGATATTCAAACAGCACACCGGAAGTCAGCTGTGAAACTGCTCTGCTTCTACAAAATGGCCACTGAAGAGCATGAGAGGTGCCTCAGAAAGGGAATCACCACCACCAACAACTCATGGTGCTGAAGCTCCAGTATCCAGTGGGAGACACAACTCCCAACAGAGGGGCAACAGCTACCTTATCCAAAAGGAGTCCCTTTTTCAAAAAAGAAAAAAGGAGAAAATAGCAGTTTGTTTAAAAGAAGCAAAACCACAGCAGTCCTTTGACCACGCATTGTCAAGTGATTAGGACAACTCACTGAGAAAAACTGTCAGTTTTGCAACTGAATTGTTATATTTCTATTTGCAGTAATGACCCGAAGACCACCCACAATAGTTTTCTTTTTTACTTATTGCAAACAAAAGATACAGATTTTGTGAATCTAGGCACAGACTGAGAAAGAAAGAAGTGAGATTAATGAAGCTGATGTTACATCTTGCCTTTAGAAGGGAAACTAAAAGACCTTCTCACATGACCATATGGCAGGAAACAAGATCCCTCACAACACATGCTCCCAGGCTAGAACCTGAAGCTTATATTTTCGTAAGTCCTTGGGACTTCACAGCCTGATCAGGCATCAGAGAAGACAATTAAACAAGCAAACATTCTTCTCCATTGTTCTCAGTGGGAAGTCTTTGTCCTAACCATTCTGAAATGATACCCTTAATATGCTGACTTCAGAGCATTTATACCCTGTGGGAGTTTTGTCCTCTGACTGTGTCAACTCTAACTATAGTAGATGGAAAATTGAATGAGTTGTAATTGGTTTTATCAACTGGACAGCAGAAACAGATACATGAAAAAAATCACAGATGATCTTAATGAGAAAACGTCAAGTTCTATAGCATTCTGTGACTATGTGAACATCTATAGGACCACATGTGTGTCTTCCCACAGGGCAACAGACCCACAGGGCAAATAGAAGTATAATGTACTCAGATGTTTAAGGGTGATCCTGTAATTTAAAAAACAAAAAATAAATTCAAATTCCTTTTCAGAATATTCCTGGATATACCACAGCATCTGCAGCTTGAGCATAAAAATGCCAACAAAACCAACCAGATCTGTTTCCTCCTTCCTGAAACTTAATCTGTTGCTACACTGAATGTTATCACTACAGAGAGAAAAATTCAGCATCTGACATTACTTTGGCGTGAGGTTTGTCTATGATCCAGAAGAAATCCCACTTTACATGACCAAACATTTTTCTGTTGAGGAAGAGGTTATTAATACTCTGTTGAGGATTGTATTTTGCTTTGATTAAAGTAATTAAATTACCTACCTTATGTCAGAAGATACAAAGAAGATATAAAACACCTTCCCATCTTCAAAATTCACCTGATCTTTGCAGTATTGCAGATGATATTTCTTCAGGTAAAAACAAAATGAAGTTTTGGTCTTGGGAATCTTTAAATATGTACATAGCCTGAGAGATATGGAACACAAAGCCCAGTTTCATATTGCTTGTAGTTGACTCTGCTTCTGGCCATTGTACACTTTTCTTAGATGAATACCACAAATTGTTTGTACATGAACAAACTTTAAAAGAGCAAGGTATAAGAGAGTTATTAGAAATAACAGAACTAATTTTCAGTGAAATTATATTAAGGCAGAAAAATCATCCTTTAGCACCTGAAGAGCACACATATGATTTTTACTGAAAATTCTGGAGGTAAGAGAATAGGACTTCTTGGGTTTTGTTTTCTGCTTGCTACTTTCTCTATCTTAACTGCTATTTAGAATTTTTTAAAAATCAATATCTTTCATATTTTCTTAAATGCCAAGCAAGATAGAATCCTTAGACAGTGCCTTTACAACTATCGCTACCATTTGGGTACAATTTTCTTCTGCATTTTGAGATTTTTTTAGGGTGGAACTATTTTCTCTTAATTCTATTACAATTACTTTCCAATAACTTTTTCTCAGCTAATAATAACTACAAACTTGGTTTAGCTTTGTAGCTTAAAAATTTGGAGTGTCTCCTCATTACATTCGTTTTATATTGGTTCCTTCCCACTTTCAATGACTAGCTGAAAATGAGCCTTTCAAGATCAAGAGAGTGATTAGAAACCTGGGAATTTCCCTATTTTTACCACAGATTTTTTTTCAGCACAATTTTAACATGGAAAAGTTTATTTTTCACTATTGTTTAGTGGCAGCTTTTCATCTGGAGTACAAGGAACAATCAGAACTGCAAATCCACGTGATAAAATAATTCTGTTGGCTTAAATTCCAATGGGCATTGGTCAGAGTCCATCCCAAGAATATTTTTCCTGCATTAAAATTATATTTAGAAAGAGTGAAAAAAATTCCAACAATTGAAAGGGGGAAATAAAAAGAGACCAAACCTCTCATACAGTAGCTATAGTAAGCACAAGAAAAATACAGGTTTACCAGAGATTTGGGTAATGCCAAACTCCAGTTACGTCACCACAAAATAAGAGCAGGTCTCAGATCTCTTCTGTACCCAATGCAAAGCTTTAGCTGTAACTGAAATATATTCTAGAGTGGATAGGCTAGACATAGCCATGAGATTTTACTTCTTTTTAATGGGAAAGAGGATTGTGCATGTGTGTGCACGTGCATGGCGTGCAGTTTCTTCTTCTTTCCACCCAAGAAAGAGCTGGGAAGGAAGGTCTTCTTGGTCCTTTTTTATTGAAGGAAACCACTAGCAGGCATGAGAACCAAGTAGAAGCTGCTCTTGCTTAATGCAGTGGAAATCAGGATTGGTTCAGTGTCTTTGTGAGAACAGAATCTGCAATAAGCATTTGAAAGCTATCAATACTGGGGAAGGCCTATGGAAACATTTCACAGGTGCATTTTCAGGGCTGAGAAATGAAATTGGTTTTAATAAAGCCAAGCAAAAAAGGCTTTAATAGGACTTCAGCAAGGCATAAAACTTCAGTAGTCCTCTGCCCAAGGGTGTCTTTATCACTATATGTAGTAGTACCTTGTCACCAGACTAGGTTTTAATTACACAAGCCACGGGCAAAACTAAGTCTGCTTTCTAATATCATTTTGATGTGGTATTCCCTGTATCTCTAGGAAATTAAGATCCCTGCTACGCTTATCCTCTCTCGAGCATTAAACAGCAAGTGCCATTGCCAAAGACAGGAGTTATGGTCTCTGCTGGTAGTGGGGGAAAAGCTGAATTCCACCCATTTCAGGGACTTAAATCCCCAACACACCTCCAGTAGCACACAGAGATAAAACTTACCACTTGTGCCATGCCAATTAAAAGGCATTAGCCCCAGCACATACCAAACACTAGTTGCCAAAATGCCTTTCTTTTAATTAGTGCAGCATTTAGTTCAGATTTCCAGTTCTTTTCTGGAGCATAAAACCTGCAAAACTGCAGCACCAGATGAATTTGCTGCTCCAGCTGCAGCAGTTGAGTCTGTCATGAACTCTCTGCCTCCTAGTTCAGAGTCACACCACCACAGCTGTCTGAAATGACCAGATGTAATTGGGTTCAGTGGAGTTCAAAGCTATGCTCCAGCTTCTTCATATCAAAGTCCATTGATGGAGTGGCAGATGAAGCACATTGAAACGCTGGGAGAGTGGGAGGGAAATTACGTGCAGACAATATTCAGGTCTGCCCTGTTAGATGCAGGATGCACTACACAAACAGATTTTGGTTGAGTTTTCAAGAACTCGGGTGTGTTCCCCTGGAGAAGGCTTTATCTCCTCCTCTAATTGCTGTAAAATATATCTCATTTTTGCTAATGTACTTGTGTCTATTCCATGGCTTGATACTTCTGAGACTCATTTACTTTTTTTTTAAAATGTCAGGGCTTTCTTCTGAGATTGTTCATTCATTATATTTATTTTCTTGGACATGATTTAACAAACCATCCCTGAAGAATTTGCAGCTATTAACTTTGTCGAACAGAAGCTCAAGTTAGAGTTAAAGGCAAATGGTCTAGAAGAAAGCAATGGGCCAAAGCACCTCCAGGGTATTCATCAGCCCCAAAACTCATTTCAATAACTCTTTCTCACAAGACAGGGTTAAAAAAAAAAAAAAAGGAAATAAAAAAAGTGGAAGTTCTGTTGTTGCTGATATAAGATCATAAAGCACAAATAGAATCTAGAAAAGCATACCAAGGTTAGAGTTCTTTTGTCAAGATAGCCAAGATACCCAAATCTTCACTCTCATTCCTGGTTGGTCCTTATGCACTGTCCATTTTTACCTCACATTCACTCCTGTAAACTCCAAGCCAGCAAAAACAGCTGCCCAGCTACACTGTCAAGCAATGGCCATTTGGCTCACACTGCTCTCAGTGGCAGCTCTTCGTTTGTGGAGACCTGAGCTGATGTTCACTAGCAACCTGATTCTGTGAAGAAAACCTACCTGTTGCCACTGGTGAAACTAAGGAAGCTACAAGTAGTAGTGTGGTTAACTCACCTCATGGTCTTCAGAGAAGGATATGAGGAGTATACAATATAATGTAACACAGTTTTATAATCTTGGTCATCCTCCAGGCTGTAATTGCAAATTAATTCTGATGAACAGAACATGATGAAGGGTCTGAACGCAGAAGTCCATCTGGTTTTCTCCAAATACACCAGCTGTACGCAACTGAGAATGTATG
Source organism: Dasyornis broadbenti (assembly GCA_013397935.1). Taxonomy (NCBI): domain Eukaryota; kingdom Metazoa; phylum Chordata; class Aves; order Passeriformes; family Dasyornithidae; genus Dasyornis; species Dasyornis broadbenti. The sequence continues at coordinate 869,281 of VZRN01005839.1, read as the reverse complement.
TCCATTCATTCTGTGCACATAATTCCAAACAGTATGATTTCATACAAAATATTGCTTCTTTTTACAAACCCTGCCTCACCAGTGACTGTGCCCTTTCTTAAAAACATTGATTAGACTTAATTACACACAGATAAAGAATGTAACTAAGTCATTGTTGCTGCTGCATGTAAGTCACATGAAAGTTTTTCTGCAGATGTTCTATGTATCTGATCCTGACAGAAGCAGACCCAGTCATTTGATCATTTGTTTGGTTTTGAATATTTCAGCATTAAAAATAAAAGGAAATAAAAAGAGCCCTTCAAATCAAAAGAACTTTGCAGTACACAGCAAATTAAAAAATGTCAATTTGGTATTTTTTTAATGTCACATTTATGTTATTTTCTATTCTGTAAAGACACATGGGAGAGACAAAGCACCAGGCAGTAACATCCACCCTGTACCAAAACAATTTGTCCAAGCTATAAAGACACATGTGCAGAATATTTTGTCCAAACTTTTATAATATTACTTGTGGTCCTTGACTTAGTCTGGATGTCTTAGTCCAGGAGTCATTGCTTTACGTTAAACTGTTGAGTATGAACATATATATATACATATTTTTTAATTTCAGAAATGCTTTTTTCAATATTTGATAAGAATGAAGACACCTGTTTTGACAATTTCAGCTGAACTTGAGAGAGTTTCATGTGATCTAAGTGAGTCAGAAGTATCTTTTCTGGTTATATGTCTCTGCTAGGATTTTTATAAGAGTCCCTAAAGAAATCTATTTGTGTCTGGTGTGCAACAAGGAATACAGAGCCAAACTCCACTGAAATTGTACAAAGCATCTCCATTAATACCTATTAGTTTGGAATTAGGCCACCTACCATGTGCTATTAGGATTTCCCCATACCATTAAAAATGGGCTATTTCTACAGGTTTTTTATCTGCAGTAATTTTTTTTTTTTTTTTATTTGTTCTCGGTCAGCCTGAAACAATTTCTCATCAGTATAGCTGGAAAGAAATTAGAGGACTGACCAACAGGAGTGTTGGGTGGCTGGCATTGCCATCTTAGCAAAGGTCCAATTTTTTTTTCAAACCTCTCCTGCTCACATGCAGTGTCAAGCAGGTTATTCACTGCAGGTCTCCTGAGAGAATGTTTTAACCAGACAAAAATGCAATGAAGTTATTTGTGTAACTACTGGGTAAAAAAGGAGTGAAAACATTGTGTGGGAAAGGAAATGTTTCTTCTAAGACACAATTATTTTTCCTTTTTTCTTACATATTTTGTTGAAGAAAAAGACTACTTCAAGTCAAACTAAAACTTTTTTATATTCTCTGCTCTGCAGCCCAACCAAAAAAAAAAAAAAATCTATTATTTCCACTGTGCTACTTCTAACCTTTCTATTTCATTCAAACTAGTTTTACACAATTTGCTTTTTAAAGAGCGATGGCATCAGGATCTGTACAACAGCCAGGGTCAAACTTTCACTATTTTTGAATACACCTACAATACACAGAGATTTGCATAATAGGCCCTAATGCCTCCTTCAGAATCATTATGGTCTATTGAGTAAATAATGTGTCTATTGAAAATGGTTGAAATACCCATTTAGTTGATAGACCCTATTGACTCCTAATAAAAAGCTATTAGAGTTGAATAAATATTATGCATTTTAAAACTTGCCTAAATATATTCCATTTCCACATATTTTCATATTTACACAATCAACTATAAAGAAAATGTTGTATCTGCTCCCAGACAGCTCCAAGAGAGGGCTTAGAGAGCCTCCCTTTTTGTAGGGTTTTTTCTTAACTTTTCAAGGTGTTAGGATAGGTTGTATTTGAGTGGTTGTTTTGTGTTTGATGAGACTGAGATGGGGAAACAAAATCAGAACAAGAAACAAAATTAAATTACATGAGTTGGTACTTAAATAAAATTAAGATTCATGCTTTCAATGAGTTAGCATAGGATTTAGCCATGCTCTCTTGGGCTTATATGTGGGATTGCACAACACATTCTTTACAGACAATTGTTTTAATATGCAAATACATTTAAAAGAATGAGCATAGTTAGGCAGTGTGTAAAATGCACATTTTCATTTACTCAGTCTTAAATGTTTTCTTGAGTGCTGAAAGAATCTCTCAAGTTAAAGCACACTTTGATAATTATCCATACATACATTTTTTATTTATTTTTGCTAATCCATAGCAAATCTGAAGCAACTGTAAATAGCTGTGACTGTTTAGCATAAAGATTTCAGACTCCAGATGTGCCTTACATTGTTTTGTGTCCCATCTCAGAGTTTCAGATCTTGTGTTCTGGATTGCACATCCTGCTACGCCATTTGCTGTGATGTGGACATAAAAAATTTATGGACATAAAAAAATATGGTACAGAAATGTCTCCTGGATGTGCTTAGTTCAAGTGAAAGCAGGCCAAGGAAGTGGCTGCTGCTGTTCAGCTCAAAAGAGATGGTTCAGCTGTTTGTAAAGAGCAAGAACAGGTACAGACAGTGACAAAAGTGATCGTATTGTACATTTTTCACACAAGCTGACTCCATGTTCTCCAGCAATCACAGACTCCGTTTGCTGTTCTCTTGTTGCTTTCAAATGGTTCACATATTTATATACATTTCTGGATCTCACCAGCCTCTAGAAGATTATCAGGAAAACTTGCCAGCAGTTTGCACAGAGGTCAAAGCAGAAGGCTGCACTTTGGGGTGCATAAGAGCCATGCAGAAGTCCAACACAACTGTGTGTGAGAGCAGTGCATAGACCTGTGGAGCTTGTTTCCACAAGTCAAACTCAATCACTGCCAGGTCTGACCATGCAGTCATTGAATGTGTCTACTCTACTAAACCTCTTCATAAGCTTAGTCTTCCAAAAGGTTGCCTCGACTGTATATCACTGTGACAGTGTTATGCAAATTGTTTTCTCAGTTTATTTAATTTGATGTTGGCAAGAATAGAGGGTTAATGGCCTTGGCACAAACACATTGTGCTGCTATTTTCCAGACAGTTCCTTGAATATTTGAACACTAGAAAGTCTTCTTCAGTCTCACAATGGCAGAGAAACACAGAAAGGACTAATCTAGTTTTTAGCCCTATCCCACTGTGGACTAAAAATGTTGAAATCTCCAAACTGTAGCTGATTTGTCCTGTTCAATACACACCTTATTTGGTTGTTTCACTCCTCTCTTTCTTCTGCTATGTACAACTGTCTTTTACATTTTATCTACCCTGTATATGTTGCAGAAAATGTGGTCAACAGGCCACCCCTCTCTCCTTTCATCCTTTCCTCCAGACTCCTTACCACATTAAGGTATGTCCTTACCCAATGAACACCAATGTATATGCAGGGGAGAGAGGTCTTCCAGAGCACTGGCTTGTGAAGAAACCATGATTGCACTAATGATATCTATATTCTTACATCCCATATGGTATTAAATAATTCTTCTGTCTGTGCCTGAAGAGTACTGAACTTGTCAGTGAGAATGACTCCTAATTAACAGGAAAATTCTCCACAGATGTCCCTCAGTACTGGAGGTGCAGCATGGCTCCATCTCTCACCTTCACCTCCAAATCACTTGTCTTCTGACAGTCAGTTTTCCTTGGCCTTCAGAAAGACAGAGACAACAAGTGCACCCTGTGTCCTGCTAGGGGTAATGTTTCACAGCCAGAGCACCAAAGGCTGTCCTTTCTGATATTTCTAACTGACTGGTGAAACACACAAGTTAGAGAACTGAATGAAAAATAACAAGTTAGGAGAGAGAATAATTATATTATCATATTTATTTTCTTAATTCTAGGCTATTGATAGATATGTTCTCAGTGGTTTGCATAAGTCACTTCATTTCTCTCTTTCATTGTCCCTGAATAAACTTGAAGGCACCATCTGATCACTGCTTCTGGGTGCCTATGGTATGCCTAAAAGTTGATGATACTTTCAGTTCAAGCTTCTGTTTCTCTCCTCCCTTTCCTCTCTACCCAACAAAAAATTTTAGACACTCCACACTTTCTATACCTCTGGCTCCCATGCAGCATTTGCAATAGTAGAAGCACTGGAAAGTATAGAAGCCAAATAATGTTAATAGGGCAAACAGAATGTAATTGCTTATGTGTGCTGGTTATATCCTGAAACAAATTGTTTCTTAATGCCGAGGTCAGACAGGGTTTAATTAGGAGAAATACAATTGGTGTAAAATTTTGCAGCAGGCTGCTTGTTTGGTGTCATGCCAAGTCAACATCAAGCTTTTCCAAATGGAAATTTTCATTAGAGGCCATTGGCAGCCTGGTTAGGCAGAGTTTCAACTTTTTCAAGTCTCCTGGTAACATGAACCTGAAACTCAGCATATCTGCTTCCTGGTAACAGGCTGTCCCTGTCGCAACTGTTCTGCCACATGCACACAGCTTCTACAAATGTAGTAACACACGTGTGGCTACTTTCTTCTGGCCTGAAGCTGTCAATATCTGTATGCAGGTAGCTTTAAGACTGTGTATAAATGACATTTTATTTTCATATTGTTTTCATATCAGAGATAAAGAAGCCTTTGAACCTCAGCAGAGGAAGGGAAATTTATAAGCCTTTTTTGTTGAGTTGTGACTTGTTTTTTGATTTTTTTGTACCACTCTATGCAAGGTTCTCAAGGATTCTTACTAATACTTGAAGCACTGATTCTGCTCTTTACACTGATTAACACAGCTCCAGTGCTTGTGCTGCCAAGGTTAAGATTGTATCAGCGTTTCCTTTATAGACCCTGCTGTTCAAGAGAAAAATGTTTAACTTGAATGAGAAAATTTGCCTCAGGGTGAATTTCTTTTCTTTTACCTGATTTTGTGAGTTAAGATGATGCTTATAAAACTAAGGGATGGGCATTCTGGCTTATAACATATAGGCATTGAAGGCTTAGCATACCTCAGTCATAATTTGTATCTTTTCTTCTTATTCCCATCCTGACATGGAGAACACTGATGAATAGAAAACAAAGGAAGTGTGACCTGATGCATGCTGCATCTTTAAAGTTGAGCTCTCAGTGACATTTACTCCAAAAAGGGCTGCCAGCAAAAGGCAGGAGCAGTGGAGGATTTGTGGCTACTGTGAAAGCTGGCCGGGGTAGCAGGTGAACTGGCAGAGAGCAGCTTGTGAGCCAAACTGCCACTGCAAATAAGACAAACCAGGTTATAGGAGGGAGAAACTACTGGGAAGAAAGTGGCAGAGACCCAAGCAGATAGTCACTGCACAGCAATTTTTAAAAGTAAACAGCAGCCTTTTCATTTCAATATCTCTCTGCCCTGGTTCAGACTATATCTGAATCAGCACTTACAGAACCCCCTCCTCCCTGAAGGTGACATTTTCTCTTCTTTGTGTTTTCTTAATCAGTGGTCAGTCCCTTATTTTCTCTCTCCCTTCTGCTATCAGTATCTTTTGAGGTAGCAGCATATCATGCATCCTTTCCTCTCTCTTACCTATGGGCTGGCTGAGGTGCACTGCTGCCTCTGTCCTCCTTCACCCCTGCACAAATCCTACTGTACTTGTCTGTTGCATGAATCCTTATCCCTGGCCTGCTGTATCCACCTGGCTGCTGCTCATGTGCACAGCTCATAGCAGCAGTGAGAGTTAGCCATACTCACTGTGGGTAGGTATGTGTAGAAAATAGAAAACCAATTGTGTTGCTGTTCCTCATCTCTGCCCACATGCTCCAGTTAGGGTGTAGTCTTTATAGCAGGAGCAAAAAAGGGCCATTCAGATTTAGCAAAAAAAGAACAAAAATATAGAATATCCACTGCACATGCAAGATCTTCCACAGAGAAGTGCTTTGAAATATTTGTGTTGTGAAATTTATCAAAATTCTTTGGTTAGATTTAAAGATTTAACCAGATTTTGTGAGGTTAAGGGAGGAAAGTAAACTTTCATATAGAATTATAAGAATTCTTCTTTTCGGGGGGGGAGGGGATCAGGAAATGATTTTACATGGCTAAATGGAGACTTCACATGATTCTGTTTCTGTCTTTTCTTCACATCTAGGGTGTAAATTTAGGGCATGTTTCATGGTGTCAGCTGACTATGAGTTTTTTCCCAAGCTATGGCACTGAAATCTCATACTGGCACAGATTTTATAGCTTCAAATCCCTGACTGGGAGGACATAGCCAGGTTAAAACTGAGATGTGAATCGTGGCCTGTGCTTTGGCAGGCCAAAGCTGCAGCATGGTCCTGGTAAAAGCACTACACGTGTCAACTCAAATATCTACTTTTACAAACACCCTGAAAATCCACCTGCTTCCCCTTCCCCTATGAGTTCATCCCCCTTTGACTCTTCTGGGGCTAACTGGCTACTTGGTTACCCCTTGGCAGAGGGAAGGCAGCATCACTTTCTCCTCCATCAAATAAACGAACAAACAGCAAGGTAGGAGAGGGCAGCATCTTGATTACCTTTGCTTGAGATTTTGTCAAATTGGGGTTTTGAGTTTCTCACTTTATTAAACACCATTTTATGCATGTGTGACTACAAATGTATGTATTGGGCTCTGGAACTGGCACTGCAGCAGAGGATCAGGTGGTGAGGTGGGGGTTGAAGGAGTAAATATAGTTTCTGCTGTGTGATCATATCTCCTCTGTTTATAAAGCCTTCAGCCTTTTCCTGAATTACCCCGTGGGTAGCTTAGTAACAGATATGATGGCCCATTCTTTAGCATACTTTAAAAAACCCTAGAAAATATACTGCCATCTAGAAAGAAACAAACAAAACTAATGAGCCGAAGGTGTTGTCATGGAAGTGTTACTTATGAGCATGGAAGGGGCAGCTGCCCTTCACTGATCTCTGCTGAACAGGCAGAGCATAAAGCAGAGCTCTCTGTCACGTACAGCCAGGAGGCTGCGGGCTCTGTAAACGCTGTTTGTACAGATGACGAGTCCCCTGCCGCAGCGGGTGATCAGTGCGCCAGGGTCAGGGGCATTAACACGCTCACAGACACGCTGGACGATCACTTGTAGTGGCCATTGCCATGCAGAAGGCACATTAGGGGGAAGCTTGGCCGAGCTGGGTAACACCGAACCTCTCCATTTGCATGCAGCACAGCAAAGCAAGAAGTGCTCAGCTCCTGTTTAAAGGCAGCTACTGCTGCTTCACTGGGAGCTTTGGCCTTTTCAGTGGGGAACCCAGGAGACAGGCTGTCAAAACAGAACTCTCTTGTTCAAACTAGCAAGCTTAGGAAGTGGGGATAATGAAAATAAATAAATAAATAAATAAGTTTAGCAAGGCTCAGATCAGTCACTCCAAAGAGAGTTGTTATTTCTTGGGTGACTTATTTTTTCCATTTCTGAAGTTATCTGGTTATTTTGAGTTGGTTGAATACAGAAGCAAGAAGTGTGGAGTTCACTTGAGGTCTTGAAGATAAATTCATAGTTCAGTTTTGCAAACAGACAAACAAATAAAAGTTGACTTACGCAGTGGAGGTTTTATATTTCCTTATTGTATTTCCCGTGCTTTGTACAAATCTTCCTGGAAATCTCTGTTGTAACTCCTGCTAACTGCTGTGATGCCTACTGTGCAGGGCAGAACTGATCAACTGCAGAGAATCCTTCCAATTTCATCTTTTTTTTTTTTTCATTTGTGTCAAATTCCTTCTCTTTAGTAATCCCCCTCATTCCCTTAGGAGCTGAAAGAAGATTTAATTGTTAAATTTGCATAGTAATTCAGCGAATAAACTCTCCAGTCTTATGTAGACCTTTAGTCATTGCAGGCTTCATTTTAGTTATAAATCACCTACTTCCTATGGTCAGTCATGATGGCATTTCATACTCAGGAGGCTGATGCAGAGAAATGATTGAGGGACTGTCCATGTGGGGGCTTTTGCTTTTAGGGCTAGTCTTTTATAATTTAGCTTATTGCAAGACTATTTTTAGAATGGGGCTTTGCAGGTGGATAGTGTTTGCCCTTCCTCCACAGCTATCCATGTCATAAAATAATCCTGCCATAAGTGGCTTCTGTCTGGCAGACCACTTGCAGCAATTCTGAATATAAGAAATAGCTTAAATCCTATTTAATGAAGCAAAACACAATAAATACAAAAGTACTTTCACTGTTTCTGGATTAAAGCAAAAGTTTGATTTTAAAGATCATTTGCAAGTATGGGGATTTGCAGGCTTTCTGCAGGATGTGGAAAAGGTGGAATATTGTTGGAATAAACAGAAAACTCCAAGTTTCTGAAGGCAGTCCGCAATACCTCACGCGAACATCTAGAGACTTTTAAAATCATGACACAAGCAGTTGGATTGCTAGGTTCAGCTGTCCACAGGTGTGGTGGCACAATTCAGTGGTGCAACTTTAGTATTTAGGACTCTGATGCTAAAATGCCCACAATTCTTTTTGCCTCTCTACACTGCTTTACTGAATCTGTTTCCTGTGACAAAGCATCTTAACAATCTACAATCTCAGTAATGAAGAGGAGACTCCACAGTTGTCAGGAAGAGTGAGTAGCCTGGCCGAAGGTGTGTGGAGCTCCTACCATTGATGGTAGCAAACTGAGCTATCACAAGTGTCCTTTTCCCATGAAATTGAAGAGGTTGTGCAGCCTTCATTCTTTGAAATTTTCAAGACCCAATCAGATGAAGCCCTGAGCAGCTTGGTCTGAGCTCACTGCAAACCTGGCTATTGAGCACTAATATACAAAGTTTTCTTTAAACAGTTAATTCCCCGATTTCAGCAGTGCATTAAAAAGCATGTATTTCACTTCAGGAGGAAGCTCCAATGCTTCAGATTCAGATCACATTCTTGAGTTTTGGAAGAAGTCAGCCAAACAGTGTGGACTCCTGACAACATCCACAACTTCCATTTCTGCTTACTGAGAAATAAGCACAGAAATTCAGAAAAGTAACATAGCCTCCTCTATTAGCCCTGTTTAAAGCTCCAAGCACAGCCAAGTTTACCATGATAGGACCTGTACTGTTCCTCTTCACACCCACCAAGATTGGGATGCATCTGCATCTAAGCACTGACCATGTCTGTTTCCTCCTTTAGTTCAGACAAAGCCTGAATTAAACAGGCAAATACCTCTGTTTATCACAGATCTGTGCTGATCTCTGCTGAACAGAGTCATAATAAAATATATCCCACAGAAGACACTGGCTGAACTTCCCTTTCGAAGTGAAGAATAACATCTGTGTAAATTGCCTGCAGCCAATGATGTATCCCATGGATGGAGTCTATGCTTCTAGTAAAGTATACCATCAAATATCCAAATGAATTAATTATTATTTTTTAATGAAATGCAAACCCCGTGTGTCACTGTCAAAATACACTTTCCGAGTATTAAATCCAGCTCACACAGATATGACTAAATATGACTGACTCAGATGGCACTGCTCATTTCCAGTTCCAAGGCTGCTCAGCCATTTTTGCCAGGAACACTTGGACATACCTATTTCAGGCTGTTTAAGAAAAGTGTGTGCTTGTCGTTCTGAAATTTAAGCTTCATGATCATCTGTGCCTTTAACTGATAAAGGAAATGTTGCAGAAGTAGGTCTGAAGAAGTAAAACTGCAGCTTAAGATCCACAAAATATTCTAGGGAAGTCCTCCTAAGGGAAAACTTCTCAAATGTTCCTTGACTCTCCCCCGCAAAACGTACATGATGCTGCTGCTTGTGATGTGGTGCATGCTCTATTTCATTCTTGTAAAATTATCATCTTCAGGCAGCCTTGCTATAGTGAAGTGATGTTGGGTAGTGTCTACCTGGTATCTCTTCTACAGCTGGTTATGTTTTCAGAGGGCCTACAAAAATTCAACTGATCTGAGTTATGAAAAGTAATCTCTGATACATGCACCTTGAGATAGTTGTAAGAATCTTGCATACTTAGTTTTGAACTGTGACAACTTCCCCAGCCTTACCTTTCCTCCAGCCTTACACCTGCACACATTTTTGTTGTTGCTGTTGGCATAGGAGATATACAAGTTCTGTACCGACCTTTTAAACCCTCTCACTGTATATCTTTTTCTTCCATTGGCAAAGAAAACAGCTGCTTTCTCAATGTGAACTATTTGCACCTAGTTTATCATTACACTGAACTGTATAATTACACTTATGCATTAAACAATAGTCAGGACCTATGTGAGTCCCCACTTAGCCTTGAAATATGTTGATACTATCTGTAAGGCAAGCCATTTCTCAGGAGTTATGAAATCAAATGGGGAATTTAATTGATGAATGACTGGTTGTCTACAATTCTTGTACCCAAGGAAAAAGTAAAAAAAAAAAAAAAAAGGTAGTTTTCCTTGGGATATGAGTGTACATGAGCTTAACAAGGCAATTGTGAATGAGAGCAATCTACTCGCATTTCCTCCCACTGGGGCAATTCTTGGGGCTATGAAGAAACTTAACTTCTTCGGATGTCTGAGCAAACACTTACATGCACCATGACTTACAAATAGGTGGGATCTTGCAAGTGATACAACACAGAATTCCATGTCTTTATCTCATAAAAGTCACATTAAATTATCAGCCTAGTGCTTTCCCAGCATATTGTCTCACTGATCTTGAAAGAGCCATCCTGGTGTTGGGGGAACAGTTATCTAGGAGATAATCAGTGCTGAGACCTCAGAGCAGCACAAAGAAATCTGAGAGCTATATAAACATTCAGCTGAAATTCCTTTACACAGATAATTTTCCTTCCACTATTCTTCTGAACTCCAAAAGAAGCATAAGCCCTGACTCAGGCAATGTGGAGTGTTTGCTCTGGCACCCAAGCCAGCAGATGTGACTACTTGGCATCCTTTCCCGAGACTTGAACCTCATGGTATGTCTATGCCAAATGTATCCACATTATGCAAGAGTAATGGAAATTCGCCAGGCAGAGCAATGCTATGTTTTCCCAGATAAATGTTGCTCAGTTTAATTTTGAGGAACTGACTGATAAAAGCCTCAGTGATTACCTTGTTTGCCTAACTGTCTTCATTCTGTGAAATCCAGCATTTTTACTGGCACAGAAAATATACAAAAAACATGAGGGAACAAGTGTGTTAGAGAAGCAAAACAGGCCAAGCAAATCTAGTGAAAGGTGAAGCACCCACCCTAAAAAAGTTTCTTTCCTCCTTGGAAGATAAGCTGACTGCACAGAAAGACCACTAAGAATAGTTTCCCATCTGACATGGTTCAAGTGACTCAAGCTTCATGGTCACAGTGAGCTGTTCATTTCAGTTATTTCTTTTCTCCAATTCCAGGCAAAGCTCACCATGGAAAAATGCTGGGATGAAGGTCATTTGCCTTTGGCAGCACCTGAAAAGTGAGACAGAAATGTAACAATTCATGATACACAATATCTGCAGAACATAAGAAAGGAGAAAATGAAACATAATTGAACAAAAATGTGCATAGGATTAGCCAACTGAAAAACATGCATTAAAATAAAAAAAATTATCTTAATTATCACCACCCTGCCCTTCATTTGAACCAACTACTATTTGCCTACAGCCATCGTACCAGGGCAAGACTTTTTACTTCATATTTGCACACTTCTCATAAAAATACAGTCTTGTTTCTGCCTGCGGTCTCTGATGACTAACACAACTCCCAAAAATGTAAGCATGATTTTTTACCTTCAACAGACTTACTCAATTGTATTCAACATGCTCCTGACATACACAAACAGGGCAGCCCAGGCCAAGCAAAGAGTCAGGGATATGTGCAGGTAGCTACAATTCAGCTCTGAAGTTGAGGGAGGTTGTAAATATCCCATGGAGCCTGTTTGAGGTGTAACAAAGCTCTTGTCACCCAACCACAGCCTGATAAAATACCTGGAGCACGCAATGCCTTTTGTTGCCAGATCCCTCACTCTGCAGGGGGGAAACGCTATTGAAATTGGACAAACACCTCAAGTAGCAGCAGGGGATTGCTGTTACACTATTAGTGCAATTGATTGCTTCAGCAAATAGCCAGAAGTAGCCATTACTTTCCAAGTTACTTCCACTGCAGTAATCAAGTACTTGTTAGCAAATTTCAACCATGGAGGAAATCCAGAAGAAACAGGCTTCTAACCCTGGACTTTACCTTCAGAAGAACTGAGGAAGAGACAGTGAATCACAGGTCTCCTGCTACTTATTATCCAGGGGCCAGTGGAAAATGGAACCATTTTCACAGCATTTTGAAAGGCTGTTTACAAACTGTTGGGCTAGAAAGAAAATCCTGGAAACCATTCACTGTAGATGTCGTACTTAACCATGGGTCTGAAAAGCAACAAGCCGTATTTATGCTGCAGGAATAGGAGCAAGATGCTCTCCAAATGCTCTCCAAAGCCCCACAAGAAGAAGAGTTACTGCACAGTAATGGCAGAGTGGATAGTTCACAGTGAATAACTTACTCGAATAAATAGTTCTCTTTTTAATCTGCAGCCATTGTTGTGAGTTTCTCAGTTATTCATTTGAAATTATTGTCTGAGTTTTTTGTTGTCCACAGCAATTCATTGCAAGAGTAGTGAAAATAATGCCAAAACTCAGAATATCAGACAGAGAGCAGATATTTCTTTTCCTTGATTAACTAAATGAGACATTTTGAATCAAGTCTCTGCTTCAACATTTAGATTTTTGAGACAGAAAATAGCCTTGTGAAAATGCTGTGTGATATTTACTTAAATGCTACTGTTTCAATAGCTGGTAGTAAATTCATTCAATAGTCTATTTGTGAAACTCAGCAGAAAGAACACGAATAATCAAACAAACTACTTAAATCATTTAAACACAGCATTATCTGAGGGTTAAATAATGTTTGACTACTTGCAAACACAGTTGTCAGTTGCCTGCAGCAGACTGTACAGGACATACCTTCAAATTCCAACTAAGAGAGTGGTTTACAGATACAAGCTAAAATTAATTATACTACTTCCTTCATACAAATAAAAAAAAAGAGGAATTTTGAACAGAACAACTCCAGTTACCTTAATCATTTTGGTTTGGGAAACACAGAGCCCCAGCTACACATATAAATCAGAAACGGTGAAGTATAGAATGCCTTGACCATACTTATTAGGAACAAAAGCTTCCAGCTTTCCTGATGGACTGAGTTGCTTGTTTACCCTCTATAAATGTTCCCCAGGAAACAAAAAAAAAAAAAAAAACAGTTTTGTCAAGCTAGTAAGAATCCTGTCAGCATGTAACAACAACTAAAAAATCCTATGCATAATAAAAGAATATTGAAAATACATGTATAGTCTTTGGCTGTTCTATATTGTTCAGTGGTTCAGTTGGTGTATTAAAATGTATTTTGAGATGGTATTTTGGTTACATTCAATCTCTACTTGACACTTATAAGCAATTTAAGAGAATTAAGGTATTTTGTATACTAGGTGTTATTCTTCCTGCTGAAGGGATGAACACATCCCACAGAAGGGAAATTATAGAGATGCAAGTTACACTGGATGACAGGGATATGGAGCTAGGCAACATTCATGTTTCATTTTGCTAATGGATTGGATTACAAACCTTCTCCTTAATAAGAAGCATATGGATAAAGTAGATGCACAAAGTCTTTGCTTTTTTACTGTAGTCCAACAGGATGCTTTCTAAGTTATTCTTACAAAGTGTCAAAATGAGTCTAAGTGACAGATTATGTATTTGCTTACCTACATTTAACACTGGCATTTCTCCATTCACTCACACTAGGGTAAATAAACTGAGGCTCTGGCTCAGTATTCCCCCTTGTTTGATCTCACTCTAGATCAGTGATGCCAAACCACCAGCACTGGCAAACAGAGATCCAGGCTGGCACCAATGACAATGAGCAAACAACACTTTCAAAACATGTTTGATGCCAGATAGCAAAGAGCACCCTCCCTACTTCAGGAGCTTGTTGCTAGAAAGGCTTTCAGCTCTGAAATCCACAAGTACCTCCTGCATGTGGCTGGAAGGGCCAACACGTCACTTTTTTTCTGCAGTCCCCCAAAAAGAAATCCATTGTAGTTAGCCCAAATAATGACACATAGGTGGTTCCTCCTGATCTAGTTGATGCAAAACTGTGTTTAAGCATGAGCAAACCTAGCTCAGTAGGACACAAGAAGCACCCCAGAACCAGCTAAATTTTCAGGTCAACCATCATTTCAAACCTTTCATCTTTTAACAGGCAGGCATCTTCAGGACACAACAAAACAAAAGCAGGGTGCAGCAAAACAAAAGCACACAGAAGCCAGGCAGGGCAAGCGTGAGAAAAGGAGAGAGAAAATGAAGGTATATGCTCTCACTAAGCTGCTGCCATCTAGCTATTCATGACACCTATTTGATTTATTTTTTTGGTTTATTCTTAGATTTATTATAAGGTTTATATTGGATATGAGGAAAAAATTCTTCACTGAAAGGGTTGTCAAGCATTGAAACGGGCTGCCCAAGGAACTAGTGGAATTCCCATCCCTGGAGGAGTTGTAAAGACATGTAGATGTGGAACTTGGGGGACGTGGTCCAGTGGCGGACTTGGCAGTGCTGTGTTAATTGTTGGACTTGACAATCCTAAAGCACCTTTCCAACCCAAATGAGTCTATGACGCTATCCCACTCTCATGTCACGTGGTACTCCAGCCTGCCAGCATGAGAAGGCCAAGGCAGACTCTCCTGATGCGGCAATTACACCTCTAGTGCCTGCTGCACCTGTGTCCTACCCCTGATGTTCCTGGAGGGATCAGTCCAGTATGGCTGCCCTGCTTGGGGCCCGGGCTCTCACTGAGTGCTTCCACGGGCTGCTTTACATCCCTGGGACCAGGGATGGTCAGGTCGTTTCCTCTTAAATTACACCAGTCCCCACTCCCCACCCAAGGGCCTTCAAGAAGCTGTGGGGCCCGAGAGCGGCGGGGCATTGGATTATTCGCAGGGCTAAAACACGAGGTGACTCTGTGGACTGGGAGGTGGCGGCATTCGCTCACCCCTAGAGACACCCACGCCCGAATCTCTGCCCACACCCACACAGGCGCCTCCAGCAGAGCCTGCGCCCTCGGCCTCCTCCCGGCGGCCCCG
>VZRN01005839.1:839108-853919 GCA_013397935.1 Dasyornis broadbenti | reverse complement strand
AAGAGGGGTCTGTGTAGTAGCTCACCCTCTGCTATTTGGCCAGCGCTGTCTTCTCAACTGTGTATGGCAGCTAGTGACTGCTTGGGGGGAGGGGGATGCTGCTGGGGAAAAAAAAAAAAAAATCTATAAATGTGGATAATCTGAGCTGAGCCTTTCAAAGTTCACACCCCATGAAGCTGTAGAGCAGAGCCAGGCGGATGGGAGAGGGATGTTTCATAAGAATCAACTGGCTGTTGCAGAGCAACACGGGGGGAAAGTGATCCCCTCAAGAAAAATGTCACTGCCAGAGCATATTGGTATTATTGCAAGTAATGAATACAATTATAGCCAAAAAAAAAAAAAGAAAAGAAAAAAAAAAGAAAAAAAAAGAAAAACAGATGCAAAACAACAACAAGATGCCAGAATAAAATGAATCTTAGGCCAGCGCTGGAACACATCACAATCCCTCACCATTCAGGATGATTTAAATGGATGGAAAAGGGATTAAGGTCTAATCCAGCAGTTGCTCTATTTGAATTAATCTCATAGGAGTACACACAGGATATGTATATTTAGGGAGGGTGGAAAAAGAGGGGGAAAAAGCAAGAAATTGACGGATCAGGCCCCAAATATAATCTAAGGGGACTTGAAATAGTTCCTTGTGCCACACTCATTTTAAAAGCTGATTATATGATCCAAACCTTTACAGATATTTCAAACAGAAATGGTGACATTGCTAAATATGCTGCTCGTTCCACAATACGGAACTCCAATTCTCCCTGCCAGTTGTTGGCTGCAGCAGAGGCAGTAGCCATTTCACTCACACTGGCTGGGGCCCCCTTCATCACTGCAGAGCCTTTCTTGGCTGTGATCTTGCTTTCAAATGCCACTGATTTTCTGGGACAGTCCCAACTGTGAAGAAACTGTCCCACTGAGTCTTGGGTTTCCTGAGAGCCTGAGTGATTAAAGAGATTCTTCTTCCTTTTGAACTAAAACATTTTCCAGAGCTGCCTTCTCTTCCCTGCGTAACACTATCAGTCTGAGGCAGGGCACCAAAATATCTGCACCAGCACTGCCAAAAACAGCCTTGCATATTTCCAAGCGGTTATGCAGCCTTTAGTAAATCACCTAAGCGTGAGCAAACTGTGCTCCAGGCAGTGCAGAAAAAGACAAATCCAAATGCTGGGGATGAGGAGTATCCAAGGAGGCTTATGAAGATGCACTGGAAGGGAAGACAAGCATTAAGTGCTAGCCTCAATCCCTAACACACATTATCAGCAGATTTTTTTCTGCATGTGTGAGTGTCTTTATGCATGCAGGTGGATTTATCTGAGGCAGGAATCTGAAAAAAAGGGGAATCTTATAACCCTCAGCCCAGCATGCTCTAGTTCTAGAACTATAGTACTCATTTTAGAAGTTATGACTATGAACAATGCCGGGTTTATAGCTCTCCAGCAGCCTTCAGCATCTCCCGAAGGACCAGCAGTTCTTTTCAGAGCTGAGGCCATTCTTGATGATACTGGAATATTTAAAAAAAGTCTAGAGCAGCATGGCATCCAAGAGACCTGAGTTTAGTCCTTCTTTTTGCACTGAACAAAAAGGAACACATTTAGAAAGTAACAAAAGATGCTTTGTGGTACCCCACCCTTAAGGGAAAGGGAGCCCCCAAGATTCATGGTCAAAAAGAAGCGACAGAAGCGACAGGGTCCACAAAAGAAACTTAGAGAGTTTTATTAGTAAATTATAAACCTGCCATGGAAATTGGTATAAATTAGTCCTTTATCTTCTAGCATAAGCCATGGTGTGGGTGCTTTTTACTTTTATCTTGGTAAAAAATACTGTAGACCACAAACTCTAAGAGAAGGGAGCCTTTTGAGGAGTCAGAGCATTTCAGATTACAGTACTTACCTGTTTGTTGGGAACTGAGGGAAGGAAGTGAATGAGATCACTCAGGGGGAAAAAAAATTACAAGATGAGAGTAGCTAGGACTATGAGTTTTTCCTTAGCATGTCAAAAGCAAATCAACAAATACATGTTCCTGCCTTTGTGAAGGTAAAGAAAGAGATGAATACTGAATGGCAAAGCCACCTTTTCAAAAACTTTCAGCTCAGGTAAAATGAATGAAAAATTCCTGTGGTCCCCAGAAGTAAATACTTAAAATGAGCCTGGTGAATGCAACTGAGCTGGGCATATGCAACACACCCACCAACAGTACAGTGCAGGTAGGTGTTGGGATCTTGAGATACAGTCAACCAGTGATGAGAAGCAAATACACTGGTAATGCCACTCTGCGAGCAGCAAAGGTTACGGCTGAGATCCCAGACCTCCAGCGCCAGCCAAACACTGAGGCCTGGGTTTGCTCTTCAGTGCTGTTTTGAGCATAAAAATATACCTACCTTCAAACATCACTGTCTGCATCCTCATTTTTCCAGGAAAATGTTGGCAATTATATTACCCTACCAATATCAATTGTGCATTTGTGTCTGTTTCTGTACAGCTTGTGCACTGGAAATGTGTTTTGGCTTTAGTTCAAATCCACTTCAGTGCCCCCAAAGAGATCTTCATTGTTCTAAAGGCTTGCTGAGTTTGTTTCCAGTTTATACACAACTGTTTCTAAACCCTGGGACCTGTGCTTTTGGTTGTCTATCAGGAAAGAGTGGCAAAGATTAAAGAAGTGCATGCCTTTGGCTGCATACTTTAAAATAAAACAGCCGTGGTTTTCAGGAACCACTTTTAAGGTGTAATAAATCCGCCTTCCTAAATGCCCAAGGCTGTGTTTATCTAGAAGTATCTTGGGGGAGATTGCTATGTCTATTAATCTGTTTTCCTGTTTCCTTACCTCAGGGCTTAAAGGCTGCATAAACCAACCAGCTAGAAGGCTGTAAGGAAAAGTCTCCATAGACAAGTATCTCCCTTTGCTTTCTGTTCTTAAGCAACACACTCTTAGTACAGGGGAATCATTAGACATTCTTATAAGGCTGAGGCAGTAGATGAGGATGATATGGTAGGACAAACCAGCATGACCTCTGTCTTAGAAGAAACCTCAAACCTGTCCAGGACCTTTAAAGGAGTTAACAAAATAGTGGATAAAGGACAACCAGTGTCTGTATTTTATTTAGACCTTCAAAAGGCTTTTGATAAAGTTCCTGAGAAGAGGCTTTAAAGGAAACTTAGTAACCACAAGGTGAGAGGTAAAGTCCTACATGGATAGGAAGAGAAAAGAGCCCACAGCTGAGAGAGTGGAAACAAAGAGGGGGAACAAATGGTCCAGCTCAGCATGGAAAGGGCTTCCATGTAGGGTGCCCCAGAGATTAAAAATATGATGTGTGCCTGGGATATTTATTAATGATTTGAAGACCATGGTGAAGAGCAAAGGTGACAAAGTTTGTGTCATGAGAAATTGCAGAGGATGAAAAAATTAAGAAAACTGAGATAGTGGATGAAATTAAACACACACAGGAGAAGAATGTTTTGTAGAGAATGCTACAAACTACATATGTGTGTGGGTAGGTTTTGAATTTCTTTTAAATATTCCCAAATACATCAGGCACCTGTTCAGTCAACTCAAGGAAACTGACTTCTGACCATGCAGCGGTGGTTGAGAAAGCATCAATGTTTTTGAAAAACTTATGGTTTTTTTTTCTTTTTTTTTTCTTTTTAAGCCAATAAAGGACTACAGTCCTGTGATTTCATATTAGCAGATGGCATGACCTGGTTTTGCCTTGGCCATCACATTCAGGTTCAACCCACCATGCTCAAACGAGAAACAACGAAAGGAGCTGCCGAAAGGTCTGACAAGGCTGGGTTTCTTCTGGCTCTGCTCCTCATGCGTAGGTTCTCTGGGGCCTGGAAATTCACAGGCTCCAGCCAAATCTTTTCTGAGACAAAGGTAGCCAGGGCAGCCCCCTTGCATGTGGATTAGCTGTTATTTAGGGAAGATGAGCATATACCATGGTGTTCCCTGTAATCAGGCCACTAAAAGCTACCTGGTTTGATTAAACTTCTGTAAAATTAGTGTATCTGAGACGTTTTTGCTTCCAAACAGCTTAGAAATGACTGACTAGTTCAAAGTCCACAGTGAAGGCAGAAAGGCACACACTCACACGTGTGTAGAGACAGCCATTTTGAAGCTGAGATGAAAAAAACAGCACTGAAAGTTCATTAAAAACAGACAAAAAAGTGAAAAGTGAAGTAAACTATGCCTGAAATGCAACACGCTTGGCTATATTGGAACAGTATATATCAGATAAATTTAATAAATATCTGTCTGGTACCAAGAAGGTTGTGTAGAATCTCTGTATTTCCATATTACACTATAAAAGCTTTGGCATATGTTTAAACTATAGTTATGAGGTATATTTTATTACACTGTAATTTGGTTTATTGGGCTTTGACAGCTGCCTTTGTTAAGAATTGACACCTAAAAATCAATATTTATTTGAGGCTGACAGTTATCACAGTTTAGAGCTTTTGCTCAGTCTCAGGCTTTTGGTCACTTTTAACAATAGGCAAAGAAGTTGCACTCTATATTTGAGAAGGTAGGATCCATGGCCAAGAAACATCCTCAGGGCTTACTCAGTAAAAATACACAGTACTAGAAGAAAATATATGTTTTTAATCTCTGGGATCCAGTTCTGAGGAGAAATATGAGAAAGGGAGATTTAAAGTTACTTTTAGTTACTGTATTTAAAGGCAAAATTATAAGCTACATGAAACCTGTTGTGGGACAGATAACAACCACATGGATAGGCATAGCATAACAACCAAAAGAGAAACAACAGGAGAAAGGTTCATGGCTGATCACTGAAAAATAAGGGTCATCTCAATTCACTTCATCTGTCTAAAAGCTTGGTTGTGAAATGAAAAGCTTGGTATTGGTAGTGAAAGGAGAGAGACAAACCTATATGCAAGGGACCAGTCTCTGGAGGTGCCCATGAATGCTATGTTTCCTGTATAATCCCCTCTGTCTGTTCATTCAGAGACACTTATAACCTTCTCTGAAGCAGGGTATCTTATAAAAGGTACTTGTGCTTATTCTGACTGGGATGGAGTTAACTTTCTTCATAGCAGTCTCAATGGAGCTGTGCTTTGGGTTTGTGTCTAAAACACTGCACACTAATGTTTAAGCTATTACTGAATAGTGCCTGCACAACATCAAAGATTTCTCTTTTTTCCACTCTGCCTCCACTTCCTGGAGCAAATAGGTAAGAGGTGAACAAGCAGTTGGGAGAGGACACAGTCATGACAGCTGACCTGAACTGGCTAAAGGGATGCTGCACACCATATAGTGTCATGCTCAGGAACGAAAACAAGGATTGAGAAAGAACAAGGAGCTTTTTGGATTCCAGATTTTCCAGTGCTTGGTGACTGGCTATTCTGCTTGTGGGGGTTACTGACTGACTGCTTGTGGTTTTCCTTTTCTCTTTCCTTCACCAATTAAACAAGTTTTCTCACTTTTGTTTTTCCTCTTCTGTCCTCCATCCTGCTGTGGGGGCAAGGGTGAGTAAGCAGCTGTGTGGGAGCTTGGCTGCTGGACAGGATCAGTCCACCACAATAGCAATTGTCCTATGTTCCTAAACGAACTGTCTGCACATATGAAAGGCAAACCAAGACAAACATAAGTCTTGTAAAATGGAAATAAAATAACACTGAAATGGGTACTTTTGAGTAAATCATAGAGAAATGGGGGCTGGATTACCTTTATTGAGTGGAGATTTCTAGAGAGCACCTCAATAATATTTTGTGGATTCTAATGATCTGTGTCTCAGATGATGGTTTGCCTATCCATCCCACATGCATAAAACAGATTCCTGTCCAAAGTTATATCTATGAAGTATTTAATGTGCTCCTGAACAATCCATCTGAGTTCCTGTGCCTGTGGCAATATCACAGGAAATGCCAACACGCAGCACATAAAATGTCAGCTTTCCACAAAGCAAAAAAAGAAATGCTATTCCTTTATGCTATAATATGATGCCTCGTGCAGTTTTCTTCTTGGTTTCTGTTTGGTTTCCTGAAGTTTTTGAAGCAGGAGTACAGTAACCTGCTCCATGACACTTAATGGGATCAGTGTAGTGAGGGAGACTGATATCTCAGCTTTGATCTGCCATGTGATGGTAAGTAAGCCACCCCATCTCCCTGTACTTTGTTTTCCTTCACCTGTCTGGATTGTTTATTTCAGTGTAATCCCTTCAGAGAGAAACTGTCTCAGTTTAGGCACAATGGCAGAGATGGCTGACCTCTCTGATGTATTAGGAAGTGCATGGTGGCTGATGCACACACACAGGCAGTGTACTACAGTGAGCTGTGGTGGCTGGAGATCTAAAAGCTGTTGATCTCCCCATGGTCCTCTCTTTCCATGGCTAGAAAAATGTGACTGGTTGTACTGTTGGGCTCCATGGCAAACCACCAAGGTTTGCTTCCACAGATGCTCCTGGTTTTCTTTCTCCTACAATCTCAGATTAGGATTACCTTCACACCATCACAGTCTTGTTACTACTGAATTTTTCACAAGCCCTCTAAGTCTCAGGAAAGGCAAGCTGGCAACCATGGGTCTGCTAAGGAGCTCTCAGCCCCATCAGCTGTAGTGCATAATTGTAGCCAGTAATGGGGATGACTGTCAACCACACTTTCCATTTCTACAGTGGGAGCTTCTGCAAAGTCTGGAGACAAACAGGGAGGAGGGTCTAGGGATTGGCAAACTGCTCTTTGCAGAAGTCTCTTAAATAAAGGTTAAAAATAACTTCTGTTGATTTCAGACCAAAAGTCCTGAGAGAAAAGGGAGGAGGAAGATGAACATTCCAGCCCTGGGAGCAGCCAAGCAAAGCAGCATGTCCCTGGCACAGGAGGAGTGGAGGACATGCCTTCTGCAGGGATTATGCAGAGCTGCTGGAAGTGAAGCCTGAAAACCAGCAGAACGGAAGCTTGGAAACCGAGCCCTGGGCTGAAGCGGGTAATTTACCTTATTTGAAATAAAAACAGCTTAAGTTGAAGCCAGCCGGAAATTCAGCTGACTTGAAGCTGCAAGCAAAATTAGCATAACACTCTGCAGGTTGAAACATGGGGGAAGCAGACTGAGGGATTGAGCCTTGATGTCTGGCAGTGCAAGGAAGCTGCTACTGCTTCAGCAGTGCTATTCAAAATTATCCCTTAAAGCTAAAATCGTTGCAAGACCAAGCTAGAAGACCATAATAGTGCCTGTTGGCCTTAACTGCGGCAAGCAAAAAAAGACAACTGCAGCAGAATCATCATTAAAAGGGATAAGACTATGACTAGCCCCCCCAGATTGGCAGAGCATGGTAAGTACAACTGACAGACTGAAACATCTCGGCCAGGAGTCTGTCAGTGTAAATCAGTGTAGCTATGCCACTGACTTCCGCAGTGAAGCCGGGCCAGTTCATTCCATTAAGAATCCAGATCTTGAATGCAAGTAGGTATAGCTTATGTCCTGCAAAGTGCTCTGTGCTGGGTGGGGGCTGGGGGAGGAGGGGGTCACAATTCACTGTATCAGTCTGAAAGACCCAGGGTAGCTTTCATCACTTAACTCCAGCAATCTAATCCGAGAAGCCTTCTAATCATAGTGGTCGCCAGACAGGCTAACTCAGCCATGCGAGCTAATGTATCCTGCTACTGCTGTTAGACTTATTCCAGTCCCCAAGCTAATTCTTGTAGAGCTAGCTTGTACAGTTAGCCTGTATAATTCAACACTACACTGCATTGGCAAACCCTTTAGGAGTGTGGCTGCGTGTGTATGCAAGCAAGAGAGCACAGTTAAGTGATGCTGTACTCCCAGATTTTTGTATATCTGGGAATTTTATTTGCCCATGTACTGACGATCAAAGATCCAGTTCTTTTCCTAATGTTCATAAGACAGCTCCTGTGTCAGTCAGTGGTTTAATTGGAATGACATAATGATTAATGTAGCCAGCTATAATAGGGCGCCAACGATTCTGGTTCTGAGTATTTCCCCTGAACTTACACTAGCAGCAGCAATGGTAACCTCTTCTTCATATTTGAAAGCAATGATTTCTCAAGTATGGAGATTTTACACCAGTGTGCCAGGATGCAAACCAGTGTCATTGCGTGCAAAGTAAGATAGCATTGTGTCTGAACACCATCATATTCTTACTGCAAGGTAATATTTTTGCAAGACCTGGAGTGGATTTTCTGGACTACAAATACCGCAGGAGTCTTACAGAAAGGATTCCTTCAAAAGGGATCCACAATATGTATTTTCATATAGAACATGCAGAGTAGTCACTATGTTGTTAGCGTGCTATCTACCACCATTTTATTGAGTTAATCTGAGTTTTATTACAATTTCCCAGTGTCTCAGGATCTCTGCTGCCTTTAAAGGAACAAGCAGCCAGGTGGAACATGTGATCAGAGAGTTCACCAGTGTTTGCAGTGAAGCATAAACATGAATGAGCCTAGACATGCTTGGAAGCCCAAGAAAGTATTAATAAAACTTGCTCGGTGTTTTAGTGAAGGTGTTTGGAGCAGTAAGATCCCAGAAGTCGTTTCCAGCTTGAGGAATATGCACGCATATAGCTGAAGAGACAGCAAATGAATATTTTCTAAAGAAGTCATTTCTATGTGATTATCTTCTGACTATAACAAAATAGGTCTTAGCTAAAATTTTGAGATGAACCAGCTTCTAGATATCATGGATTCCACACACATAAAAGGAGCAAAAAATACACAGTGGGCTTTTTTAAAAATCTGTTTTTCCAGAAAGAAATAGTGTTGCAGACATAAAACTTTTTCCGGGCTTGCTCTGGGCACTCCTTGAAATACGCTATATGGACAATACGCACTCAAACCTCTGGCTGTCTCTAGGAGATACTCATCCTGTCTCTCCTTGGCAAGCTGGGTTTCCTGTCCAGCCCCTCAGGATTTATTGCCTCATTGTGGTGGAAAAAAATTGAGGCTAGTGACTAACCATATATGGCTATGGAAAAACCAAGATGAGCTAGAAGGCAAGGAAAAAAAAAAAAAAAGGTGGGTATAATTACAAGTCAATGAAATATAAATCATTATAGGGATACAGGGAAAGGAGCAGCATGAAGAAACCTGCAAGAAATACAGGTGTTGTCTGACTTTCTCTCTCCACCTCTGTGGATTAACATAGTGGCACCGTGAACCATCTTCACATCATCTGAGTGGGATTTCCAGCCATTGATGAGCTCAAAGTAGATTGACAATGCAGCAGCACCATTGAAGAAAGCAGTGGCAGGAGGCTGAGAGGCTGAGATCTTTTGGCCAGGTTGGTTTTTGCTTCCATTACTGCTTAGTAACATATAACTCTGTATGAGGGCATAAAATTGTTCTTTACTGATGTTTTTTTCATTCAAAAGTCAACAAAGCCACAGTGAAAGTTAAAGAGGAGGAATGCATGGCTCAATGGAACCACTGAAAGCAACCAGCCACTTTTGGAGAAGAGGGACTTAATCTGCTATCTCATAAGGGACAACCTGTGCCGATTGTCACCACCACAGGCTGTGAGCACATGTGGCAGACTGGGTGGCAGCTGGAGAGCCGCTTTTGCCACTGTGCAGATTTACGCAGCTCATGCAAAGCTGGTAAAAGCCACAAGCCCTTCTTTATTCAAAATGGAGTACAGGCCAAATAAATGACAGTCCAGAGTCAAAGCAAAGCAGGCCAAGGTAACTGAGTCCCATCAGGAGTGGAAAATGGCCTTGACTCATTCAAAAGAGTCAAAAACCCAAAGAGTGCTTCTTTCAGAGGTACCGTTCCAGTTCTGACTCAAAGGCACAGGCAGCATAAAGCAGCGTGGCTCCACAGATGGTTCACACCAAATCAGCTGCTGGCCAGTGTGTTAAAAATACCCCTTAAATTGTCAGTCTGTGCTTCATTATTTGCTTCTTACCCATTTCTAGTGAATCTATACCAGCTCTGATAGGCGACAGTGCCATTGAGAATCTGCTGATTTAAATCCCTCCCTCCTCAGCAGAAAGTCAGTGGGAGGAAGGAAGAAAGAAACCCAACTCGACATTCTATTTTTCCCCCTTCAAATAAACCCTAAATTGCTTCTTTAATGCACTCGAGGTTTTGAGCGGGGTAGGAAGCTCTGATACAGAATGGGGCTACAATTTTGTTAGAGACAAGCTCTGCAGCAAGCCTGTGAACTCCAATAAATTTGTAACTCTGTTCCCAGTCAGAAACAGAACAATAGCCTCTCCTGTTTAATTGTGGATTGCAGCAAGTGGTTTCGTGCTCAAACCCTCTTGTAATGTAGTCCTCTCCTTTTAATCATCAAAGGTGATCTCTGTCAAAGCAGCTGACAGTTGCATTTGATCAAGTGTAATAGGAACAGTCAGATCTTCCAGGATCCTTGTAGTTACCCATTTTCCATGTGTAATTCCAGTCTATTTCATACAAGTTTAATATGACAACTGTATTACAAAATTAGAGGGAGGATTTAGGGTGAGATGACTCACTATTTTTTTTTCTTTTTTATTAGAAAATATGATCTCAAAAACAAAAGCCATTTTCTATTCCCAGCCCTGCTACTGACCTCCTGTATGACCTTGAACAACCTTTGATGTCTAGATCCCTTCTTTTGCTTTGCCTGTCATTGCTGTTTAGAGACTGTGAGCTCAGTGGTGCAGTGACTGCCTGGGTTTGGGGTCCCAGCATAACAGCTATGACAGATAAGTGTGCACTTAGAGTTGGTGACATCTGGACTTTAACACCACTCACATATATCTTAGTAGCTGTATAAATGTTTATCACTATATATATGTGTCTGCATATCTGCACATGTAAATGTGCTCCATAGTGGTTTTATATTTGAGAATGAGTACTTTAGGGATAAGGAATCCCAATTTTAAAATGAAGAAAGAAGACCCAACCTCCATCCTTCAATACAACTGCACTTCAAATAGATTTGCCAGCAGAACTTCTTTTGTACTCTGCCCTGTGGTTTTCACAGTTCAGTTTACATTGACCCTGACAAAGAAAAGCAAAGCAAAATGTCTGTTCCTTCTGCCCACTGCTGTCTGGAACCACCAGTGATGCTCAGAGTTGTCCACTGCCCAGGTGTAGGCCACATCCACTATGCAAAGATTCCATTCTTTGTTTTATTACACCACAGGTCGGGAGGAGCATCAAATCCCTCTCACTTCTGTCAGATGTCAGCATTTGGGAAGGTGGTTGGGGGTGGGGGGGGAGGACGGAAGACAGTCAAAATGAAAATGGTTTGGTTAATTAATTGCAAGCACTGCTTGAAGGACCAGCACGTATATTTAATCAGTTGCCTAGTAACAAACGGTGTATGATGTGAATGCTATCAGCCCGCAGCGTGAGCAAGGGATGGACCCTTTCTGTTTTTATCAGCTGCCAGCATGCATACTCTGGGCGTTGCATGCCCTTGTGCTCAGAAGGGCTGCTCTGCCACCTCACAAAAGCTGCATGGTAGCAAGGGTCCCGTCCCCCCCCCCGATTTTGGCTCTGCCATTCGTGCTCCTCCCCCAGACATCTCAGAGAGAAGACTGTCTCTTCTTACAGGGAGTGACCTTTTCAGTGGTGAATCAAATGACAAGAAAAATTATCCAGATCTCCCCTCCACCCACCTTTTTTCTTTATGAAGTTATCTACACTCTGGGAATAGAGTGCAGGCATTGCTGCTGCTCACGTTCTGTTACTGACACCAGTGTCACCATTAACAGTATATATCTTCCATAAAAACCTGTGCAGAGAAAACCAGAAAATCGTTGTCACTGGGACAGAGGCAGAATTAATAAGAAAGAGGGTTTGTTGGTTGTTGGGGGTTTTTCTGTGTCTTTTTTTTTCCAGTGACCTCAAAGAAAGAAGGGCAATGGATGGATAGATGCTGGATTGCAGCACATAAAACCAGCCCAAGACAAACTGTACAGTTCTGTTTCCTGTAGGTGAAAAAATAACTCATGACCTGACGGGCAACTGAACATTGAGTACTCCTTTGGTGCTAGTTTTAGGAGGGAATTTGACAACAAGAATTTGCTTGTAGTTTTCCACCACCCATATGCCATTATGTTAGCTGGGCCTGAAAATGCAAGGACACAACAAATGCTCACACTGCCTGTCCGTATTGCAAAAGAGAAATAAAAAGAGAACATCCATAAAATAAAAGCTCCCATTTGTGTTTTAACATGCCGTGACAATGTTTGTGTGTCCTTATCAGGGCTTTCTCTCCTCCCTCCCCCCTCTCTATTTGTAAATCCCATTGGATAAAAGAGTACATCGTCTATAAAGAATTCCCACCAGAAATCTTTATAAATCCTCCATCAGTGAAATACTCTGCTGTCATGCTGAGCAGAAGCTAATCTAATTAAGACGGGATCTGCTAAATTTAATAGCCTGCTATGAATTTTTACGGACATCTGGTAACTGGAAGGTTGGAACGACTCTGACACATCAAATAACACATTGTCCAAATGACCAGTATCAGGCCGATTATTCTTCGTTTCTCGGTCACTTGTAGCTGATGTAGGATGCAGTCACCCCTTCAGGATACACACGTGACTCCACCTGAAATTAATGGGGGTTAAGGTGCATACATGTTGGAAAGCAGAACTGGGCCCCGGATGCTTTCTTTAATGTTGTTTTTTCCTGATTAATGAAGGATCAGGATATACATGCATTATATTTCATTGTTTGCAAATACTGTGAACGATATAGCAGGAGCTGGAGTATCTGTTAGCACACGTGTCTTCAGTATCTGCAAGTTATGAACCCAAAGTTGGATGGCAGCTTTGCTCAGTCAAAGCCCTACATGATATCCTCTGGCTAAGCACAGTATTCCTGGTGGGGAGCAGAGGACCTCCACAATTTTAATCATCTCTTCCTGACCCAACAGTAAGCTGTTAGCAGGAGAAGGCAGAGGATGGAGGGTTGGTTGTTGGGGCTTTTATCCCTTAAGCTTCTAGTATGAAAATGAATTGAAATTTTCTAGTCGTCCCCAAGAAATGGTGACTTAAGCTGTTAGAAGGCTGGTCCCATCCTGTGAGCTGTTACTTTAAGAAAGGAGCACATTTACAGAAGTGCAGATCTTTTTCCCTGTCTTCATGGGACGCAGTCTGAGAATGTCACATTAATGAGCTCCAGGCTCTCTTGTGGTTTACTAACTCATCAACAAGAAAGATCACGAACATTATTTCCACCTGGTAGATTCCATGGGTGTCCAGGTCTCCCAGGCATCGCTCTGAGCTTCCCGTAATAAAACCACAAATGTACTCACACATACCAGGTTTACATTCATAGTAACATAATTTTCAGACAGGGCATATATCACCCAAGGCACAATGCCAAACTTTTCAGAATAGAGATTTGCACTTCAAAACATGGATTTCCTTATTTGCTGTCTTGGTAAAGAAACCATTTTTCTTAGACTCCCCTTAGCTGTCTCTCCCCACACCCATAATAAATGGTTCAAGTAAATTCAGCAACACAGTGGGAGTTGTGTCAACCTGATGTGATGAGTTGGCACTTGAAAATTTAATCTCTTTACCATCCACCAGCCTTAAATCTGTGTAGTGTGACTTTTT
Source organism: Dasyornis broadbenti (assembly GCA_013397935.1). Lineage (NCBI taxonomy): Eukaryota > Metazoa > Chordata > Aves > Passeriformes > Dasyornithidae > Dasyornis > Dasyornis broadbenti. The sequence continues at coordinate 840,393 of VZRN01005839.1, read as the reverse complement.
AAACACATGCCAAGGAGCAGGGAAGTTACAATGCTGGCTTACAGATTATTTAGGGGGTGGCTACATGAAATAGGAACAAACACATACAGTGCCAAGTGGAGAAAACTAGGCTCATTACAAATAAAAAAAATCTCACCGAAGTAATATAAATGTTCGTATAGTTAATTTGCAGCATCCGTAGTGAGAAGAGACAGGAAATCCAGCTGAAAGGATTGGGTTCACCACTGCTACTGCCCTATACACCCTGTGCAATAGTCAATGCAAATCAGCATCATGCCAGGGGTGCTGCGTTGACTTACTCCAGGCAGGACTTTTGCAGTCAGCTCCCTGTCTCCCTCAGAGCAAGGTGGGCACTGCTACACTGTCTGAGAAAAAGAGCAGAATAGCAGGTCTCCCTCCCCACCCACCGGCCAGTGTTGTAAGAGCTGTGGGACCTCACAGCTACAAATTTGCTAGCCATGCTCCAGTTTCCTTTCCTCCCACTGCACAACACTGCTTCCTACCGAATGTGGACCTCTGCACTCACAGAGGAACAACTTTACTCCACAGTTAGGACATTTCATATGTTCTTGGCAAGTCACGGTCTTGACCTGCTATGGATTAACTGAGTGAACAGAAACAGATACAGTCTGCAGAAAGATATCTATGACTTCGTTACAGAGTGACACTGAATCAATTGTGTGGACCAGTTTAATGTTGCTTATTCTTTCTAGCAAAATGCAAAATTAATTTATAGTGGTATAATGTGATTCCAGAAATTTGGTATACATCTTGCCTGCAATGGCTTTTGATTATCAATATCCATATTTGGTTTTTAGAAAGAAATGAGAATGTGAGAAAGAGAGTGAAGGTGTTCAACTGTTCATTTTGTCAATGGTAAATATAATGCAATTTTAAGTAGCATGATGAAAGCTAAAAATTATGCATAATCATTATAGTTGGAGCTAATTTATCCACATTCTAAAAGCATCTTAAAGGACCTGAATAATATGAGAAGTAAAAAAGTCATGTCCATGGCATGTAGTTTATTCTTGATCTTAAATTTACAATAGACTGTCTCCTTTTTATATCATAGAACATACACTGAGGGGCTTCTTGCATTTTAATAAAATAAATTTGAGTTAGCATTTACAGACATTTTCAGAAGTTTTGTGTGTGCCTTTAAAAACAAAAGAAAACAAAACAAAAGGAGGGAGGGAGCTATTGAGGGAGGGAGGGAGGTATGGAGGTATGGAGGGAGGGAGAGAGATATGGAGGTATGGAGGGAGGGAGGGAGGTATGGAGG